>CM041800.1:6655979-6930979 GCA_023376895.1 Aspiorhynchus laticeps
TTTACTGACATTTTTGTTCTCTTTTGTATCATATTGTAATTAGATAACCAGCTGACTCTTATCTTGAATCTATTTTTTTAAGCAGTATTCTGATTTTATGGTTACACAGGACAACATATGATTCCTTTTGTGACTCGTCTGATTGTTATGTCGACTGATTTTAGGGTGAGAGAAGAAACTATAATGAGGTGCTTGATTTGACTTCTGGAGATCTGCACAGAGGAGGAATAAAACCCATCAACTTTGTTCGTCAAGTGGGTAGAAGATTTATTTATATCAGAGAACATTGAACATTGAAAACAATCATTAAAATAATTTTAAAAATGAAAATATAAATTATTAATCATTATTATTATTAATATGATTAACTAAATGACTGATTTTAATTAACACAAATGTAGGTTGAGAAGAGCACAGAAACACATGGTCACTCAACAGGACTCTCTCTCTCTCACATACACACACACACACACACTGATCTTACTGTCTATGAGGATTTATTACATTTATTCTGATGTTATTTCACTGACAGAAGTTCAGCTGCAGTATTAATGTAACAAAGAGAAAAGAAGAGACTCTATAACATCTCTCTGTTACTGATTTATCATGCAGCTCAAAGCATTATGGGTAGAATCTCTCGTCAGTCTATTCTGATTCATCAACACAGTTTCACTGATGAGCCAGAACTAACCCTAAACCCAGGATAGAGGTGCTGAGTGAATGTGGTCTGGACTGTGTGGATGAGGCTCATTGTGTCAGAGACGCTGTAGAAGGACAGAGTTCCTGCACTGTGATCCACAAACACTCCTATTCTCCTGCTGATGGACTTCACAGGGAGAACACTCTGTATGTTATTGTGTTTGAATGAGTATCTGGAGGGAGAGCAGCGCAAACTCCAGGACTGATCATTAGATCCAAACACACACTCTTTACCCCGTCCCTTCCTGCTGATGCTCTTATATGACACTGATATATACACACCATAATCTCCACTCCACTCCAACTCCCAGTAACAGCGTCCACACACACTCTCTCTACACAACACCTGACGATACACATCAAATCTGTCTGGATGATCAGGGTACGGCTGATCTGTGTCAGTGCCAGTAATCACTCTGTTTCTCTCAGTCAGATGGAGGTATTCATTCACTGTGTTCAGATCCAGAGTGAGCTGATGGGAATCTGATGGAGATAAAACACATCAGAATCAGGAATTATGAATCTGTTTGATCTTTTCATGTATCTGAACTCTTCATGTTCAGTGTATCATCAGTGTCTCAGTACAGATGAGCAGATATCTGTGCTAATCATCATCATCCACCCTATCTGAGGGTTGTCCTTGTCCCCCCTAAAAATATGATTAAAAAACCACGCTGTGTATTGTAAATAATGTTTTATACTTAAAATAATTTGTGTAGTAAAACATCGCAAACGGGGCAAAAATGCGTAGAAACATTTTGAGTCCCCCCCTCCCTTGCCTCACGGTGCTTTTTCCTCTTTTATATCATACACACCAGTCCAGTGAGAGAACAAAGTCAATATCTGTGGAACTCCAGGCTGTCAATTGGCTATTTTATCACTATAACATCAGATGAAGTGATTATTTTCTCTTTGCGCGAGCACACACACACTTTGAGTGAGAGGAGAGACACTTTATAAGTGCGCGCGCACTCTTTCTGTGCGAGAGCAGCATGTATCTGAGAGCGCGCGTCCGGTTTTGTGCGAGAGCAACGGCTATTCGGCTGTTTAAGGAAGTGACGTCTTTGTTTCCGGTTAGTGTTCGAGCGCATTCAAAACAATGACGGCAAGCGCTTGATGCACAGTGGGATTGCGATCATTTATTTAATCCTGCTGTTTAAAATGTCAAAATTAAAATTGAGATACTTGTTGCTCGGTATTGGGTGCTCCCTCTGGCCTGGGACTAACATTAATTTATAAATAATCAGAAATTAAAGGGTTTAGATTTCCGAGAAACACGTCTGGTTTGCAGCAGTGAAGCGAGAAGCAGGATATACAGCACACATTTACATTCAGGTAAGGACAAGTTCTTGTTGTTTTTCAATTTGATTATTTGTATTTATTTACGTTAACTCTTCAAGTATAATGCAGCATTGTGTTTTCGTCATTGTTTACATATACGCCCAGCATTTTGATTCTTGTTTCGTGAAAAAGGCCAAGCTTTTATTTCCGTTTTATTGCAAGCGTTATGTGGGCTATAATTAAATATGAGTTCTCATTAGTTGTCCAGCTATCTTGTCTGCAGATAAGTGCAGTGAGTAACACATTATAGAAATGTATTCTGTAAACTTGAATGTTGAATAGTGAAACTGCAGTAGTTTATTAAAGCTAACGGTAAACATTTTTTAATCACTTATTAAGCTTGTCTAATGTTAATTCCAACATTATGTTAATGTTAACATAATGTTAATTCCAACATTCCAGCACTGATGTATTAAACAATAATTGTATTACTTTTAAATATTGTGCATTTAAATATAATAATTGTTTTTCTACATTTGTCTTTAGGAAAGCCATCATCTGTAAAGTAAGACACTAAGACAGTGAGTGCTACAGGCAGACAGGACAGTGCCAAACCACATGAGACCATATGAACACACAGATGTGTTTGAGAACTTGAGGATGAAATACAATGTAGTACTTAAAGCTGCTCATGGCCAGATACTGACTGCTGCTTTTGATATTGATCACATACTAATAAATTTGGTGGAAACAGTTGAGAGGATGTCTTTCGTTTATATGCAGTACTGGTCAAAAGTCACACTATACATTACTATTAGTATTAGATTTATTACTATTAGACATGTTACTATTTTTTATGTTTTTAAAAAAACGTCTCTTATGTTCATCAAGCCTCCATTTTATTTGAAAAAAAAACCAGACAACAACAGTAATATTGTGAAATATTATTACATTTTAAAATAATGGTTTTGTTTTAATATTCTTTATATTTATTTCTGTGATGCAAAGCTGAATTTTCATCAGCCTTTACTCGTCTTGTGTCACATGATCCTTCAGAGATCATTATAATGTGCAGATTTGATATTTGGTTATTGTCAGTGTTGGAAACAATTGTGCTGCTTAATATTTTTCTGGAGCCTGTGATGCTTTATACAGGATTGATTGATTGAATCCTGGCAGGGATTTTCAAAATATAGAAATATTTCCTGACAGTTTGTCTTTGATCACTTTTTTTAATCAGTTTAAAATCCTTGCTGAATACATGTATTAATATTCTTTCAAAAAAAAAAAAAAAAAATCAAAAGTCAAAGTCAGCTTTATTGTCAATTCTGCCACATGTACCGTACATACATACAGATAATTGAAATTGCGTTACTTTCTTACTCCCTGGTGCATACAGATAACACTAAACACAAACAGTAGAATGCAAAAATACAGATAAGTACAAATCAATATACATACACAAAAATGCAACTATTTCAAATATACAAATAAGGACATGTAGGAAAAAATAAAACATTAAATAAAGAAAATAAAAATAATAATTTAAAAAAAAAATGGATAAAGTGGCATAAGGCACATGGCAGATAGTGCAAATCAGTGAAATAAACAAACAGTGCAGAATATAAATGGTGTAGTGCAAAGAGCTTATCAAGACTATTTAAAGTGACAAGGAGCAGTCTTTTTTATTCAGACTGTCAGAAGAGGTAGTTGAATGAATGAGGTCAGTCCAATGCTGTACAAGTGACCGGTGCTTGTCTCAGTGTGAGTGTGTGTGTAAATGTGTGTGAGTGTGGGTGGTGGTGGTGGGGTGGGGGTCCGAGTTCAGTGATTCGTGGGGTAAGAGAGGGGAGGGGGGGCAAGGACGGGAGGGAGTTCAGCTTCCTGACAGCCTGGTGGATGAAGCTGTCTTTCAGTCTGTTTGTCCTGGCTTGGAGACTCCTCAGTCTCCTCCCTGATGGTAGAAGTTGTGTGTCGGGTGGGTGGGATCACCTGCAATGCTGAGGGCTTTGCGGGTGAGACGGGTGTTGTAAATGTCCTGGAGGGAGGGGAGAGAGACACCAACGATCTTCTCAGCTGCTCTCACTAGCCGTTGAAGGGACTTGCGGCAGGACGCGTTGCAGGCGCCATACCACACAGTGATGCAGCTAGTCAGAATGCTCTCGATGGTGCCTCTGTAGAAGGTGCACATGATGGGGGCCGGGGCTCTGGCTCTTCTTAGTTTGCGGAGGAAGTAGAGACGCTGTTGTGCTTTCTTGGCTAGTGCTGCAGTTTTGTTGGTCCAGGAGAGGTCCTCTGTGATGTGCACACCCAGGAACTTGGTGCTGCTCACTCTCTCCACGGTCGCACCATTGATGGTCAGAGGAGCATGCTGAGTGTGCACTCTCCTGAAATCAATGACAATCTCCTTCGTCTTCTCCACATTCAGAGAGAGATTGTTGTCACTGCACCACCCGGCCAGGTGGCTCACCTCGCTCCTGTAGTTTGTCTCATCTCTGTTGCTGATGAGACCCACCACAGTCGTGTCATCCGCAAATTTAATGAAGCGGTTGGAGTTGTGTGACGGTGTGCAGTCGTGGGTCAGCAGAGTGAAGAGGAGGGGGCTCAGCACGCATCCTTGGGGGGCCCCTGTGTTCAGTGTGATGGTGCTGGATATGTTACTGCCGACCCGTACTGCCTGAGGTCTCCCGGTCAGAAAGTCCAACAGCCAGTTGCACAGCGACGTATTGAGCCCCAGCTGGACCAGTTTATGGATGAGCTGTTGAGGGATGATTGTGTTGAATGCTGAACTGAAGTCTATGAACAGCAATCTGACATACGTGTCCGTTTTGTCTAGGTGTGTGAGGGCTGGGTGGAGGGCAGTGGCGATGGCATCATCGGTCGAGCGATTGGACCTATATGCAAACTGGAAGGGGTCCAGGGAGGGGAGGAGGACAGACTTGATGTGTTGCATGACTAACCGTTCAAAGCACTTCATGAGAATAGGAGTGAGTGCTACTGGACGGTAGTCATTGAAGCAGGATGGAGATGACTTCTTCGGGACTGGAATGATGGTGGTAGCTTTGAAGCATGTGGGGACAACAGCCTGGCTTAGTGAGATGTTGAAAATGTCTGTGAAGACATCAGTGAGTTCCACTGCACAGTCTCTCAGTACACGCCCAGGAATGTCGTCAGGACCCGGAGCTTTGCCTGCATTGATCCTGCTGAGGGATCTCCTCACGCTGTGCGGGGACAGCATTATCACCTGGTCGCCGGGAGGAGGTGGAGTCTTCTGTGCAGTGGTGCTGTTTTGTGCCTCAAAGCGAGCAAAGAAGGTATTCAGCTCGTTCAGCAAGGGGATGGTGCTGTCACAGGTCTGTGGTGGGGGCTTGTAGTCCGTAATGGTCTGAATCCCCTGCCACAGGCTCCGAGTGTCTCTGCTGTCACTGAAACGGTGGGCTATCCTCCTGGAGTACTGTCTCTTGGCCTCTCTGATGCCGCGGGATAGGTTGGCCCTAGCTGTCCTTAGGCCCTTCTCATCTCCAGCTCTAAAGGCAGCATTCCAAGCCTTCAGAAGTCTGTAGACCTCCCCTGTCAGCCACGGCTTCTGGTTGGCCCGGACAGTGATAGTCTTTGTGACCGTTACATCATCAATACACTTGGTGATGTAGGCAGTGACAGTCTCTGAGTACTCTTGGAGGTCTGTGGTGTTGTTGTATGTGGCAGCCTGTTTAAACATATTCCAGTCAGTGGTGTCGAAACAGTCTTGAAGTGCCTCTGACGACCCTTCCGGCCACACTTGTATCTGCTTGTGTATTGGTTTGATGACTTTAATGAGCGGTCTGTGTGCAGGCATTAGCATGACAGTGATGTGGTCTGAGGCTCCGAGGTGGGGGAGGGGGAGAGCCTTGTATGCTCCTCTCTGGGTGGTGTAAACAAAGTCCAGCGTATTTTTTCCCCTTGTTGGAAAGTCAACATGCTGTTGAATTTTTGGGAACACACTCTTTAAGTCTGCGTGATTAAAGTCTCCAGCCAAGATGAGAAAAGCATCTGGGTGGGCTGTCTGCTGCCCACTGATGTGCTGGTACAGATCATTCAGTGCCTCACTCCTGTTATTGTTGTTAGAGCTGGGAGGGATGTATACAGCAATGAGCAGTATGGCTGTATATTCCCTCGGTAGATAGAACGGCCGGCACTTAATAATCATAAATTCCACCAGGGGTGAGCAGTGTTTGCAGACCACAACAGCGTCGCGGCACCATACATTATTGATGTAAACACAAAGCCCGCCGCCGCGTCTCTTACCTCCCTCGACGAGAGCTCTGTCTTCTCGATAGCATGTTAGCTGCTCGAGCTGAATGGCGCAGTCCGGAACGCTGTTGTTGAGCCATGTTTCCGTAAACACAAAAACACAACAGTCTCTTACAGTCCTCTGAGTTGGCGAAGTAGTCGGATGTGGTCCAGTTTATTGTCCAAAGAGCGTACGTTCGCCAGTACGATGGTGGGGATAGCTGGTTTGTGTGGGTTAGCCGCTAGCCTAGCTCAGATACCTCCGCGCTTACCCCTCTTCTGCTTCCTCTCACGCCGCTTGTAGCGCCTCCGCTGTGGGCGAGATGCAGTAGTGGGGGTCGGTGATGGTGTAGGCCTCCGGAGCAAACCGAGGTCCCGCAGCTCTTCGGCGTGCGCAGAGTTTAACTCTAAAAATGTGGTTCTGCCGACATCGAGCAGAAATTCACGACTGTATGCGCGCTTAAAGACAGGTAGACGAGACGAATATGTACAAAAACATTGCGACTTACAAGACAAAAAACACGAAAACACCGTTATGTCGGGAGAGAGAGAAGCCGCTGCGTCTGTTGTGTGAGCCGCCATCTTGGATATATGTGATCTAAAACATTTGATACTGAAACATACTGACCCCAAAACATTTGAACAGTAGTGCATCGCATGTTGTTACAAAATATTTATATTTTAAATAAATGCTGTTCTTTTATTCTTCAAAGAATCCTAAAATTATCACAGGTTATAAAAAATATTAAAATGCACAACTGTTTCCAACACTGATAATAAATCAGCACATTAGAATGATTTCTGAAGGATCATGTGACGCTGATATCTGGAGTAATGATGCTGTAAATTCAGATTTGATCACAGAAAGAAATTATATTTTAAAGCACATTCAACTAGAAAACCATTATTTTAAATTGTAATAATATTTCAAAATATGACTGTTTTTGTCTGTATTTTTGATCAATTAAATGCAGGCTTGATGAGCAAATCAGTAATAATGGGATGTAGTGATTAGTTTATTAGCATTCATTTAGTGTTGTAATATACATGCATGTTCTATAAAGCTGCAGTGAAACTATATGTATTGTGAAAAGCGCTGTACAAATAAATATGAAAAAGAATATTTGCATAGATATACAGACTGACCCAGCAATGCAAGTGAAATGTCAAATAATCAGCTCCCCGGACATCTTAGCGACAAACCATGATCAGTACGTAAGTGACACTGTTTGTCCAGCTTCAGTTTAACTGAACATAAGCCTGATGTCAGCCATTGTACGAACTAATGATCAAAAACTTTCTGCTATGCAGTTAATTGTAAGCATCCAGACTGCGATATATTTACCGCCGTCTCTCGTGTGCACGCACGCAGCATCAATCAGAGCCGTCTGGAAGACTACTTTTAATGTTCTTTGTAGGTTTGTGCCTCAGTCATATTTAAAGGGTATTCACCGTTTATTTAAAAAAATTTTAAATACCTTAACTGTTACGTTTTCGCTAGACTTAAATAGTACGCGGTTGTTTTGACAGATCTGAGATTCAAAGATGGCGCTACTGGAAATGCTTCAGGACCAGACATGTGCAGTAGCGTTCCAACGCCTTTGTTATTGTTTACATCCGGTTTTTCGTCATTTTGAGTCTGCAAAACATTGAAATGGTCTATTAATGTGCTTTCGCTTTACAATAATGCGCTCTCAACATTTGTCATTAAAATAATGCATTAGTCTCCCTGCTACACTAATAGTAAGGTTTTCCTCTATGTATGTCCTTACAAGTAAATGTTAGCTGATTATTTGTGTCCCCTGCAAAAACTGCTCTTGAGAAATTTTGTTTATTGCCCCCCCCCCCAACTGTTAGACCAAATGTACGCCCCTGTTTACATCATCAATTATAAAACTCTTCTTTCTCCTTCTACAGAAGAACATGAACACACTCAGTGAGTTTTTCTGCTTGTTTTCTTACTGACTTACATTGTAGGAAGTCGTTCCTGGTCCTGGGAACAATGTTGGTGGATGTGACTGTGGAAATCAACAGACATGAACAGTGTGATTCTCATGATCCTGCATCCATTCCTAACACATTTCTAATATGATGTTCTCCATGATATGAGATAATGATGGACTGGTTTCTGAGAGCAGATGAATCTGCAGGACTTTACCTCTGTCTGAGATCTTCTTGAGCTCCTCTTTGCAGAAATCCTCCAGTTTGTCTCTCAGCTGATGAACAGATTCTCTCAGATGATCAAAAGAGACGAGAGAACTGAAGAGATCATCATTTACGTCTGTAGATTCAGGAGGAGCTGAGAGAGACTGGAAACTCTACAGAAAACACAAATCAAACTCATCAGCGCCACACTTCACCCAATAACCTGCTCCAACATCAGATTTGACTGATCTTTAGTAACTCAATCCAGCACTTTCACAGCATCAGCTTCATTCTTCTCATATTCATTATATCACATTACAGTTACAGATTCTAGTATCTGACACTTACACTCTATGTGAACTTTCTAGGAAATAGTTTGTATGATAAAACATCTGCTAAGAACATAAATGTCCATCTAACAGCTCAAGCACATCAATGGAGTCTCATTGGAAAAGCAGCTCAAAGGCTACGATTAGATTGGTCATTATTTATAACTTTCTCTCAAGTCCACTACGATGCTGTTCTTCTAGATGTGTGTTACCTGCAGGAACTGGATGTGATCCTGTGTGTGTGAAAGCTGCTCCAGCTCAGCGTCTCTCCTCCTCAGATCATTGATCTCCTGCTCCAGTCACTCCAGTCGTCCTTCAGCTCGACTCACTGCTTGCTTTTCCTGATCTCTGATCAGCCGTATCAGCTCAGAGCGGCTTCTCTCAATTGAGCGGATGAGCTCAGTAAAGATCCTCTCGCTGTCCTCCACTGCTGTCTGTGCAGAGCGCTGTTAGGACACACAGTGATTCAGGCTTCAGTGAGTCTGAACTGAGACTGAGACAAACTTCTCTTCTTCTCCAGACTCACCTTATGAGACTCCACAGCCTCTCTCAGCTGCTGGAGATCTTTCTCTCTCTGCTGGATTCTCTGCTGGAGCGTCTTCTGCGTCTCCTTCAGCTGCTTCTGCAGGACAAACAGTTGATAGTGAATCTCACAGAAAACTACTGGCACTAAATCATCATGTGAACAGATGAATCCAGGAAAAGTGGAACTGATAACTATTGGTTGTATATTAAAACTCCAGAAGGGATGATTGATCATTTAACATTATAGTACATTAATTAACATGACGGACTGTTTCACACCGCAAGTGAATCTGTCATAAAAGTAAACCTGACACCGACGTAGAGCTTCATACTGACAGTGTTTCTGTGTCGTCTGTGACTGCATTTAACCTGAATTTTGACTAATAGCAATATATATTTTGTCAAAGAATGTGTAAAAAGTTCACTCCATTATTATATGTTTCTTAATCAAGGCCTATTTCATGAAAGATTGTGTTGTTAAAGGTTTACAGTGTATTTTCAGCAGTGAAACTCTTCTTGCAGCTGCTGTTCATTTCTGCTGTCGTGTTCAGTGTGAATGCTGTAAGCTGTTAATATGGTGGTGATATAAACACATATGAAACGAGTGTCAGCAACATTTCATCAGTGTCTAGTGTTAAATACCTGTTTCTCTGTCCTCTGTGCTGAAGCTGATACAGTGTCGTGGTTTTTATGTTCATCCACCAAACACAGCAAGCAAATACATTTCTGATCAGTGCGACAGAAAACCTCAAGGAGCTTCTCATGTTTCTGGCAGATCATCTCCTGCAGTCGTCCAGTGGCTTCAGTCAGATTGTGTCTCTTTCCTTTAAACAAACTCTCATGTTGTTCAAGGTGATTCTGACAGTAAGAGTTCAGACACACCAGACAGGACTTGACAGCTTTGTGTTTTCTTCCAGTACAGACGTCACACTGAACATCTCCAGCTCCAGCAGGAACCACACTTTGAAGATTAGTCGTCTTCAGTTTCTCCAGCATTTCAGCAAATACCACGTTCTTAAATAAAGCAGGTCTTGGACTGAAGGTCTGTCTGCACTGAGGGCAGCTGTAGACTCTCTTCTCATCCTCCTCATTCCAGCAGTCTGTAATACAGCTCTTACAGTAACTGTGTCCACACTGGATGGTCACTGGATCCTTCAGGAGATCCAGACACACCGGACACAAGAATTCATCCCGAGAAAATCTGGATTCTGCCATTTTACTGCACTAATACAGAGACACAAACACACAACAGCTCAACTACACTTCAGTTACTATTTCCCTGAACTGTTTCCCCAGATGTTTCCTGGTTCTGTGTTTGAGTGACGTGTGTAAAACAGGTGTGTCTGTGAGTCTGTAAAACAGGTTCCTCATTCCTGAGTTTAGTTTTGACACACCTGACTGTTATTAAAGTAAATGCAAAGACATTAGACTTGTTCGACTTGAAGCGGCTCTGCACAGAATGATCAGTGTATGACATCAAAGTACTGTGAGAGCGATAAGAGAGCAGACGGATCCTGATGCTCGTTCAGGTCCCAAATATCGACCAGGAATGTTTTGAGTCCACCATCCAGAGCACAATCCAGAGTCCATTGTATGAGGGACACAAGGAATTTTGCTGAGCATCATAATGAATGAACACTAACTCAGCTGTAAAGAAGTCCTTGTGGATCCAAGCTGTCATTAGGTCATGCTGAGAGGTGGGAACTGGCTTGAAAGCATTTATTCTGTTTAAAAGGGCAGGTTGGTCAGAGGACAGAGCCCATAACCTTGTTCTCTCTGGAATGAAATGTCCCGGTACACACAGAGGCCCAGCAGGACTCAAGATCAGCAGGACTCACTCCACCCATCTGTCATCTGTTAGACTGGCCTTATGTGAGGTTTTGAGAGAGCGAATAAAATATTTACAAAGGCCATTTGTCTGCGGGTGAAATGCTGTGGTTTGGTAAAGATGCGCTCCAAGTATTCGAGTATCTCTGCCCACAACTCGGACAAAAATTAAGGGCCACCATCTGAAGATATGTCCGATGACGTGCTGAAATGCACGCCCCATTACAATGGGTTACAAAATGGAGATCCAATTATAGGAAAATGCATAAATATCAGTAAATAACAGTAAAACCAGTTGGTCTCGCCAGAGACGATGCTGTTGATCTTAACAACTACGGCAGATATAGCGCGGGTATTTATGAAATTGTATGCATATTCCAGTGAAGTTATTGTCTTCACACTTTAGCCTATTTAAAAATACATAAACCTTTTGAAACTGTAGTTTAAAAAAAATTATGGATTTATACAAACTGGATAGACTCCCCTGTCATTTATTTATGTACTCCATTTGAAAACATTAGACTTTGTAAATTTATTTAGCCTATTGTTACTATGTTGCTGCTGTTGTTATAAATAAAAAGTTATGACTAGGAGTATTACATTTCACCAAAATATCAGGGGGGGGGGGTTATATTTAGGTGGTTTTGAATATTTCACGAGTTCACACTTACATATAATTTGAAGGGGTAAAGTTTAATGCGTGTTTGGCGTGCTGTCCGGGGGGAGGGCTCTGAGCTCAGAGTTCGGCCCGGACCCAGAATACTCCCCCCCTATGTAAGTGCTTAGGACTAGAAGCGTGGAGAAGGGGTGGTGGAGGGATGCTGCAAAACTGTCAAATGGAATGAGGTGAGACTGCTGAGTGTATATATACCTCTTACCATTGATTGCTGAGTGCTCTCCACTTGTGTTAATTATCTGAACGTGCTCCTCCCGAACTTTGTTAATAAAACATAATTTCACGAGTTCACACTTACATATAACTTGAAGGGGTAAAGTTTAATACGTGTTTGGCGTGCTGTCCGGGGGGAGGGCACCGAGCTCAGAGTTTGGCCCGGACCCAGAATACTCCCCCCAAAAGGCTAAAAGCAGAGGACAGCCGCCGAACTAAAGACCCCCCAAATGAGTGCCGAGTTTGGCGGGATGGTATCTCGAGAAAGGGTCTGGATGTTTGGCCAGGGGGTCCGTGATGGCGGCTCACTGAGCCTGGACTGACGGGCCCTGCTAGCCTGCAACGGGGAGCAGTTGTAATTTGGAGCGACCGATCGGGAGAGTTTGCGCCTTCTTTCTCCGCTGTGAGACCAATGCTCGCTGGACAGAAGAGGAAACAGGGAAGAAGAAAATGGGAGCTTGACCGGGAGATTTTCTCACACTGCGTCCGCTGTGAGACCAAATGCTCGCTGGACGAAAGAGAAAACGTAAGTGCTCTACCGGGAAAGTTCTCACTGCGTCCGCTGCGAGACCAAATGCTCGCTGGACAGAAAGAGGAAACAGGGAAGAGAAAAATGGGAGCTTGACCGGGAGATTTTCTCACACTGCGTCCACTGTGAGACCAAATGCTCGCTGGACGAAAGAGAAAACGTAACTGCTCTACCGGGAAAGTTCTCACTGCGTCCGCTGCGAGACCAAATGCTCGCTGGACAGAAAGAGGAAACAGGGAAGAGGGGGTTTTAGTCAATAAGGGTTTGGTGAGCTTTTTGTTTTAATCCAGCTACGGTCCATTTCCCGATAGGTGGGATCGTTGGAACGGCCGAGCGGTAGGAGGAAGCCGGAGAAGAAGATGGAAGTCTTGCCGGGGGCGGTGAAGACTGGCCACGGCGTCTTGATGAGCGCAGGGCTGTTCGGGCCGGTGTGCGGCCACGTGAAGAAGCCTGGGGCTCAGGTGCGACGTCCGGCGTAGGAGATATGGTCGTGGGACCGGTGGAATGCGCAGGTGCATCCCTGGCAAAGTTTGCTTCTTCGTCGGAGGAAGAGCTTGGACGTTGAGACATGCTGCAAAACTGTCAAATGGAATGAGGTGAGACTGCTGAGTGTATATATACCTCTTACCATTGATTGCTGAGTGCTCTCCACTTGTGTTAATTATCTGAACGTGCTCATCCCGAACTTTGTTAATAAAACATCATTTATATCATTTTAATGTGTTAGCATTATTTGATGTGCTTTTTGTTACTTATTTGTTTAGTTGCGCAAAGCTTTATTTTAGAAGAGTCACGTCACCTTTATTTATACAGAGCTTTGTACAATACAGATTGTCAAAGCAGCTTTGCAGTGTTAAAAAGGAAAATAGTGTCAATAATGCAAGAGGACAATAGCAAACAGTCAGTTTTTGAGTTAAAGTCAGTTCATCACTGATTCAGTTACTTCATAGTACAGCTCAGACCAGATCTGTGCAATAAAGCTGACAATGATGCCATAAATTAAGTGTCCCCAACTAAACAAGCCAAAGGTGACAGTGGCAAGGAACTAAGGGCCATATTTACTAAACAGGGCAAATTAATGTTAGAGCGCAATTCCATAAAAGTGCTGATGAGAGGAGAAAATTCAGTGTGATTTACCGACATTGCACACATTAAAGAACACAGACACAGACAGATAATTTCCATAATGACCAGCACAATCTATCGAGAGCAGCGCAAGTTACCGCCTGCTTTAAGACATGCTTTTTTAGGCATTCAATAATGGTGCAAATACCAGTAATTTAATGAGTGCAAATGTTAGTAAAACCATTGTGTGATTCATTTTAATACTCTCCACCCATAAATTTTGCATCTGAAAGGAAAACTACTACAAATGCATATTCAATAATGTCAGGCCCTAATTCTTCACTGTGTGTCTATAGTAAATCCTGACAGAATCAGAATCAGAATGAGCTTTATTGCGAGGTAAGTTTACACATTAGTGTAAATTAGTTATGGTGCAATTAGTTATAGTGAATTAGTTTTAGCGCCAGAAGCTCCACGGTGCAACAGAATGACAGTGACAAGACAAGATACAGATAATAAAAAGAATAATATATAAATATACAAAATAGACAATGTACAAAATAGCAAAAACACAATATACAAAATAGACAATTTAGTATGTACAGATATGTTAGCTGCAAATTTGAAATGAAAATAATGTGTGTGTGTGTGTGTGTGTGTGTGTGTGTGTGTGTTAAATAAATAAATAAATGTATGATAGTGTTGTGTGTTCCACGTTTATTGTCAAGTGTTCATGAGATGGATTGCCTGAGGGAAGAAACTGTTCCTGTGTCTGGTCGTTCTTGTAACGGGGCGAACGAGACGCGAGACGTGAAGATCCCTTTGCAAGCTTTATTCCAAGATGTGGTCAAAAACACAGGCAGGGTCAAAACATCAGCAAACAGGTATAACACAGGCAAGACACAAGAGTAATCCTAGGGCAAGCGTGGGTCTTTGATTGGTGAACAATATCCAAAGGGCTTGACAACAGGGGAAATCTAGAAGCATGAGCTATAGTCCAGATGAGGTGCAAACAGAGTTCGAAACAGCAGGCAAAGGGTTAATCCAAGATAGACAAAGAGGGAATGTTCTGGATGTGAGGGGTCCAGAGTGATTTTGCCAGCCCTTTTGCTCACTCTGGATAAGTACAGTTCTCGGAGCGTGGGGAGGGTTGTACCAATTATATCGTCCTTTGTGTTCAGCAGAACAAAGACATTCATACATATTTGGAACTACTTAACGACATCGTTAGTGTTAGATTCGATAAGCCGCATTACGCGTCTGTGAATAAATCTGATATTACAGACATATGTATCGAAGTCAAAGACGATCAGAACAAACACGTCCGCTTCACTTACGGTAAAGTTGTGGTTAAACTCCACTTTAGACCTGTGAGATAGATTTTAACGAAACTATGGACCCCGAACGTCACGTAGCGTACTACCAAAACCAGGCGGGTAATGGGTTACCCGGATATGCCGGTGGGCCTGTTATGTACGGATCTGGTATAGGTGGTATTTTCAAAGCCCTTTTCAGAACCGCTCTACCCCTGTTGAAAAGAGGTTTTAGTATTGCAAAACCTCATCTAAAAGCTGCAGCGAGAAATATAGCTAGTGACGTTGTAACCAACGCCCTATCGAGAACGTATAACGCTAATAACAGCAAGGGTCAAAACGGTAAAGGGTTAATGGTTATGTCACGCGGATCTTTTAAACCACCCGGAATGCGAATGCGTAGGGGGAGTGGTCGCGTGAAGAAAGTTAAACGAACTAGTAAGAAACGCACGGTCGCAAAACGCTCACAACATACCCACGCGAAACGCGTGAAGAAAGCTGTCCGGAGGAAAAGGCCTCTCAGCAGCATATTCTAAACCATGTCTCTATTCCACAACATGTCGGAGGAGTGTATTAAATCCGAACTAGATTTATTTACAGTGTCTATGACCCAGACGTCTATTGAAAAAAACACTTACGTCGAAATACCACCTCTATCTGCAATAACGGATTCATCTGCGATATAATTTTTTATTGCGGGGACGGGTGAAGATTACATCGATTTAAATAACACACTGTTATACACACAGATCAAAATAACAAGACCAGACGGGTCCGATATAGCTGACTGTGCGCCTGTCGGCTTAATAAATTACCCCGGAGCATGCATATTCTCGCAGGTGGATGTTTCTCTAGGTGACCGTCTGATAACGCAGAGTTTTAGCACTTACCCTTACAGATGTTTGATTGAAGCGCTGATAAATTTTGGAAAAGATACCCTAGAAAGCGTCTTTTCAGCAGGATTGTTTTACAGAGATAAAGCCGGGCACATGGACGCTACTGATCCTGCGGGAGAAAATACAGGGCTGATGAGATGTGCTGCGTATACCAACGGTAGCAACGTGGTAGAATTACTGGCCCCCATACATAGTGACATTTTCTTTCAAGAAAAATTAATGCTGAACGGTGTGGATATAAAAATACGTATGACCAGAGGTAAAGACGAATTTTGTCTGATGCGTGATGACGCTATCGCTTATAAACTCAATATTGTATCCGCATCACTCTTTGTGAAAAAAGTTACGGTCTCACCAGGCGTTCGATTAGGACACGCACAGGCTCTGCTATCAACCACCGCTAAGTACCCTATAGAACGTGTATGTCTCAAGAATTTCTCCATACCGGCTGGTTCTCGCATGTCTAATCAAGAAAATCTTTTTCTAGGAACGCTGCCAAAGTCCATCATTTTAGCAATGACGGAAAATTCAGCTTTTTCTGGGGCTTACAATAAAAACCCCTTTGCTTTTAAACATTTTAACTTGGAACTTATGGCTTTATACCGAGACGGAATCCAAATACCATCCAAACCTCTACAACCCGAATATGAGAATGGATCGGCCGTGAGGGACTTTTATCAACTCATATTATCTACCGGAAGACATCTTAAAAATAACCCTCTGGCAATAGATCGTCAGGATTTTCTCAACGGTTACACCCTCTATGGTTTCAATTTATCACCCGATGAAGATTGTTCCAATCACGTTTCGCTAACTAGATTGGGAAATATTAGACTCGAAGCCCTTTCAGACAACCGCTCTCACAGTCCATAACCATTATCGTATATGCTATTTTCGATTCGATTATTGAAATATCCAACCGACGACAGGTGTTGATCGACTATTACTGAGACGAGGAAATGATTACCGTACAACTAACAGCCGCTATGGATAAAATTACATACGACACGTATTTTTTAGGTGTGCTACCGTGTGATTACCTACCTAAAATACCGTTAAAGGATTTACCCGCCATGGTTATTTTTAATACGGATCCGTCGACAGAACCGGGTCAACACTGGGTGGCCGTATACATAAACAAGGGCGGCGTTAGTTGTTTTTTCGACAGCTTTGGCAGAGGACCTAAAAATCCATCTTTTCCAAAGATCGTCCAGGATTTTTTAAAAAACAATTCCATTCGGGTGCAATATTCTAACAAGCGGATTCAAGATTTCACATCAGATGTTTGTGGTCAGCATTGTGTATTTTTTCTGTATCACATGTCAAAAGGATACGTTTATGAAAATATTGTTAAAATGTATTATGACGATCCGATTAAAAATGATGACATGGTCGTCCGTTTAGTAAAGAGGCTGAAACCTCGAATCTGTGATACATTTAATTGTATTCAGTGTGTGCAGATCTGTAAATCTCTGTAATGCACCTAGAATATTTCTATAATTTCATGTTTAATAAATAAAAGGATTTGTAATCACAAAAGGTGTGTGTGTGTGTGTCTCTGCGTGTGTACTGTATAAATATAAGACAATATCCAGGTAATCAGACATTTTTAATTTTTTTATTAACAATGTAACGTTAATACAACATATACATTAATACACATATACATACATATTTACAAGCAATAATGTTAAAAAGTTAACCACGCGCTAGCATCAAGATCTGGCGAATTAAACACATTTTCAACGGCGTTTCTAAGCTTCTTACGCATCCGTTTTTTCAACGGAGGTGTAATCTTTCGCGACATCTGCTGGATGTGTGCGGGTGTTTTCCTTTTAAGAGCTTCGACCTTGCGTTTAACTTGGGTATTGGTTATTGTCGAAAATGGTATGTTTAAAACGGCAAAAGCATCCAGAAATTCGTTCCAGCCACGAGGTCTGTATTCATCACGGATCGTGTGCAGAGCCGTTATACTTTTAACCAAATCCAATATGTGCAACCCACTGATTACGTGTCCTTTAAACACAAACTCTCCAGAAGCTGTCCATGAAGACAGCGACTTGGCATTAGACATTTTATCCAAAATGTATTTGACGTTTTTTAAACTCCTCTGCGGTACGTTGTTTAAGATTTCGCTGACGAGCTGGTCCTCTCCATAGTCGTTATTAGACGTAGGGTTAACAGGTGTGCTAAGAGCAGGTGCATCAGCATCGTGTTTTGGTATTGTAAGAGTTAAAGTACCGCTCTCCAAATCCCCCTTTTTTACTATAGTTAAAAACCTCTGTAAGACGTTGGAATAAAGTTTAACTTTCCCGTGAGGATCTAAATCAGTCCTTTGTAATATATTTCTTATGGCAATATCCAAATCGTTCTCCACAGTTTGTTGAATTGTCTCGCGAACACCGCCAGCCCTTAATTTATTCAGCTGGTTCTGCGGAATTACATAATGCTTTTCAGCATATTCCATTCCTAATGCTGTCTCGATATTAAACTAGTGATAAAAGGTATAGCCACACTTAACAAGGGTATGAGAAAACCACCTTTCTGATTAATCATCCGTTTTTTTCTCACGACGGTGATCTTTTTACTCGCGGCGTATTTGATCCCATCTTTTCTCTTTTTTAATCTTCGCTACTGGGTGGTATTAAGAGGTATGGTGCTGCGGAGTACGTTAAGAGCTATCTCGCACAACGATAAAATCAGCTGGTCTGATGCCGTCTGTAAAATGACGCGCCGTTGTTTTGGAGATGCCTTATATAATAACTTTAAAAGAGGCAGGTTTTTTACAAAGCCTGTCGCTCATTTTCTTTTCTGTATGTACACCACCTGATGATCTGAAAACAGCCCTGATCTGAGACGAAAGCGTTCAGGCGTTTTAGCTTTAAAGTCGATCAAAAGGCATCCGAAGGGTTGATTGGTCGCGTCATAAAATAAAACACTCCATAAAATATTTGGTATTACCGGGAAAAATCTGACGTCCTAAAACCATTATTTGCATCGAGTCTCTGGGGTTCTTGTACAAAATAATATAGTGAGTGTTCAACGTAATAGTTCTACTGACTTTACCTTGAAAAAACAAATTCTGCGTTATCAATATAATGGAAAAAGATTTATGATGTACATATTTTGTGAATGCTCTTGAGAGTTCGTCGTTTGAATACGCGGTATCCATTAAATCATCACAAATTAAAATAGATTTCTTATTAGGAGGTAATAAATTTTCATCCGTTAACGATTTTGGAATACCTTCAATAAATTTAATATCAAACAATGACATGAGTTGATCATACAAAGGTTGCCAGCATCCGTATAAAAACACAATATTATCTATTTTTACATCAATCATCTTGTTCGCATTACATAATAAATTCTTTACAAAGACTGTTTTCCCAGAGCCTGAAGGGCCGGAGATCACCGCAGAGAATGGAAATTGGAACCGGAAGTCAAAAGCTTCTTTAACATCGTGTAATCCGTACATGCTGTCAATAGCCGTAGGGTAAAGTACTGTAGTCTGGGAGAAGCACACGTTTGTCATAAACCACTTTGAACCGTTTCAACACTGTTCTATTATGCAACGTGAATTTCTTTTTATTACGTACAATGGTCTCAGTACGTGTGAGCAGGGATGTAGTGTCACGTGATGTCACATAAGCATGTACCAAACATATCATGCTTTCTAAGGTAACGACTTGTGCGTTTGCAGAATGAAGCGTCACCCCCTTCGCTTTAAGAACCACTTTATTTTTTGCGGTTTTACAACCGTACGACTTGGGACCTGTTGCTGTGAATTCCGTGATGTCATCATCAGGATCGAGCTCGTTAGTCAATTCTCCGAGATATGAACCTGTTTGAGGCATCCATTCCCGTTCTTTCGTAGAAAAGATAAGACTGTCAGTATCTACGTAGAAAACACGTGGACCTAATCTGTCCATAACTTTGTATAACTCCAACCGTCCGTATGCCGTTGTAAAAGACTCGATGAATATATTAACATCCCTCGCAGGTGCTGGGTCGTCCTCCTGATAACACCACTGCACCGAGGCTACAGTGTCTGATACGAATGAGAAATGTTTAATGACGCGTCCGTTCCCAAAGATATAACACGCAAAATCTTCAGGATCTGTTAGAAGCTCGGTTGTGGGTAAATTACACCTAAGGGCGAATCTCCCCCAAAGCGAATTTAAGAGAAATTTCATTATAGACCTACGGGGTGGATTAAATACTATTTTGTCCAAATCGAGTTGAATTCCCTCCTTCTCAAAATACGCGTGGGCGTATGCCTCCTTTTCGGAGTCTGACGCTACCTGCGCGGGAAATCCTGAAGCCTCTTGCTTGAATTTGAGAAACATCTTAACATATCCGCTGAATAAATCATCTGATGTCTGGGGAAAGTGCCAGACTTCAATAATTTTGACAACCGAATACCCTTTAGCAACAGCGTGCGAAAGTTCCACGGAAGTCCAGACCTCCGATATGTGTCTTTCTTCATCGCAGTGGTGATATGTCTCCTGAAGTTGCAGTTCTGCGCAGGTGCGACAGAGAGCAAACAATAGCTTCCCCTGCTGGGATTTGAACGGTATAATAGGATGTAATAGCTTACGTGGAGGCAGTACCGTGTATTTAATAAGACCGAAATACGTATCGATCGGTTCAAAATCTTTTAAAATTATTTCAGGATGCCCTATAGGGTATGTTTTACGCGCCTGCACGAACGGATAAAGGGACGTGAAGTCTACATATGAAATGCGCTCATCCTCACCGGTTTTATGGTAAAGTTTCAGTGCATTCGTCCGGCCCCTGAAAAGCGAATCCCTAGGATTCAGACGTTCTGGTGCATCGTAATTACGCATAAATGCTATGACGTCCGGATCGTTTTGCTTGGCCTTTGCCCATTTGCAATCCCACATGGTAAAAACCTTGAGATTGTAACTCTTGCGCAAAACATCCAATTTGTTATCAGTCTGTCTTCTGAGCACACCGTAAGGTATTTTTGACACAGGATTTAATTCGCTAGGATTAAAGCGACAGTCACAACCGTGCCTGAAGCACCCCAGGTATTCCAATGCTATTCTGTCACCATTAAGTTCGTAATACCCATCCACGTAAAAAGACCCAAATTTGACTTCCCCGTAATTTAAAGCGTGATGAACGTCGACATTTTTAATTGCTTTAATATATTCCAGCCATTGTATGGATGGGGTAGAATAAGCCTTGCATTGATTGACGTACGCGTTTTTGTGCGTTAGAGCTATTGTGTCTTTGGGTAGAAAAAGCGTTTTAAACACCTTCATGGCGCAACCGGCTATCGTAACGCATCCAAAGGGGTCCACACTCGTGCATTCGATAAATTCATTTCTGTATTTCATGCAACCTTCTCTCAACAAAACAACATCGTTCTTGCAATACAATCCGAGCTGTTTTTTGAAGTCAAACACCTGTCCTGCCACGCTCTCGTACCAACTGTCAAATTTTGTTTGATCAGAATCACTCATAGTGTTGTAACCGTACATTTCTTTAGAGGGGTAAGGCCCTACATAATCTGCATTGTGCAAACGATTAAAATGATGGGGAAAGAAGCCTTTTTCGTCCGTGTTTAGGTTTAAAGCCGAGGTCATTTTTGATAATTTCATAGGCAAAAAGCTGTAGCTGTCTATGTATCGCTGTTTAAATGCCTGATCGTACATATATATGATTCTACAACCTTGGAGTATAATTTTTGGGGTCAACCCCTGCCTTGTAAAATACTCGAGCAATATATAAGAGTCGAAACCTGAAGCATTGTGTGCTATAAATGTATATCCGTCAAATTTCAGACGTCTGAAATGCTTAACCAATTTCTCTGCGCAATCAACCCCTTCAGCCGTAAACTCCTCACCATTTTGCGAAATGGCACATACGAAATTTGCTATATGGTGTCCGTTTTCGTGCATCGTCTCGAAATCGTAATAAATATACTTTTCATCATGTACACCCGGTTTTAGAGGCTGTATATAACACGTGTGCTCTTCTTCATCTACCAGAATCGCGCTGCAATGAGGACATTTAGTTGGTGCACATACATGTGTTAACAGCTTATCGCAGTTCCATTTCGTTCTATACTGCCTGCAACATTTGTCACAATATTTCACAAGATCGCACCTAGACTTCACACCGTCGCTTTGCGGCTGTTTATGCATTTCATAGCAAACCTCTGATCGACAATATCTAGAGCAATCCACACACAGCAACCACTTCTTAGGGTGCGTGTAACACTGGTTTGTATCACATACGTTACATGTAAATTTACAATAATGTAAACTTCGATCCTTGAAGCCTTGAAAGCAGTATTCGCAGACGTAGCTGTAGCCTAAGAACGCCTTCAAATTTTTTATCAAATTATAATGGCCATCGTGTAAATATAAATGTACGGTGTTCTTGTGTAGTTCATCTGTAGTTTTATACACTTCCAATTTACCTGAACACAATCTGTGAAAGATTACTATTCTCAAGTCTAGAGCGCTTTCGAATTTAGAAACATCATGAAAGGCTATTTTATCTTGCGGTTGGTAACCCAATTCGGCGTGTATTTTACATGCTATAGCGTGCAACTCCTGGTCGGGACAATGCGGGTTTAAAAAATGCGCTAGACATATGCTGAAACATCTATTGTCTGCTATGTTTTTTGGGACAAAAAGATTCATCTTATTTTTTTCGATCACCGTGTTGTGCGCTAGATCGGTTAGTTTCCTACGTGCTCCACCATGTCTGATACGTACCACTGATACGCATAGCTGTAAAGCAGAATCACATCCCACGTCTGCATTGCTTTGAACAGCGCGTTCGATTTGATCGACAAATGTGTTAAAGTCATGATTAGTATCTGGCGTTAGAACGGCATTAATGTCTGTAGGGAGACTCTCACCCTGCAGAGACACGTTAATAAAGCCGTCATCGCCTGCCATTAACCGCGAAAAATCAACGATCTCGCTCAAAATATCCTGCAAAAAGATATTATAAGCCGCATAGTCATCTGCGGCGATTTCGCGGAAATTTAAAGTTCTGCGTATTTCTAAACCGTTAAATCTGGATCTTGGGATAACTGTAAAATCACCCACACGTCCTCCCTCAGCTATTAATCTATCTATAAAATTACGACTAAGCCCCATATCTGGTGCCGTCGGGTCATAATCTGAGGCATCGTTAGAAGGTCCCAATCCAATCTGTTCATCCCTGTTTATATCCATACCCAGATGCTCATGCTGTTCGTCTATGATTTCATGCAAACTTTCGATCATATTAAGCGAATCAGGTTCCAACATTTGTAACTGCTGGTTAATCAGTTTGCGTAACTGTTTGCTGTTATTTTGAAAATCGTGTCTAGGTCTTAATGGGTTCTGTTCATCTTCCAGTACATGGTTATGTAAATCATCGTGACACCTTTTACCGCTCATTTTGAAATTTTTTTTTTTTTAAAAGCAGGCATACAAAAATAATTCAAACGTGTGCAAACCCTTTGAAAACACTACCGTAACATAAACATACATAGAAAAATAGCTCAAACGGCTGCACCCCTCCGTTGAAAACACCACAGTAACATAAAGCATGCATAGAAAAATAGTTCAAACGTATACAACCTCCTTGAAAACAACACAGTTATTTTTTAAAAACAGAAATACAAAAAAAAAATTCAAACGTGTGCAACCCCCTTGAAAATCACACAGTAACATAAATCAAGCATGGAAAAATAATTCACACGTATACAACCCCTTGAAGATCACACAGTAACATAAACCAAGCATAGAAAAATAATTCAAACGTATACAACCCCCTTTGAAAACAGCACAGTAACATAAACAGTTATGACAAAAACAAAAAGCCTTACGGTATAAATTCAAAACATTCGCTAATCATAATAAGAAGCAGAAGATAACATATGTAAAACGACATAATCCGTTCACCAATGAGTAGATACATGTACTAATAAAACAATAATAAGAAGGTACAATCATCACCCGCACGTGAAATGTTAACTACATTAACAACGTGATTAGATACAATTAGTAATAAAACAATAATAAGAAATCAACATAAGTGAAATGCTAACGGCATAACCAACCAAACAACAATGAGTATATACGTATTACTAATAAACAAGCACTAATACCCTACAAATAACGTGTATGAGTAATACTGAAAAAGAAAAAAAAAAAAAAAAAACTTCATTACACCGTGAATTATTATTATGGTCTCCTAACTAAACGTTCGTACAACTCAGATAATATTCGTTGCATCAAATTCAGACATTCTGACATCAAAGATAATGCGTTAATAATAAGACGTTGCTCGGTTCTATTCTCTAGGACCATTTCCGGTAAACCTGACATAGACTGCTGGAACTGTCTGAGTTCATTATACATTTGATCGTGGCAACTTCTCCAAAATTCTGCAGCGTGCCGTAAAGCCTCAGTGTGCTGTTGTTGACATGAAATAATATTCCTCAATATCGCTATTACATCACCTTGTGAATTGGTTGCGATCTCTTCTGCATCCTGACGTGTTAATGGTCTCCCGGCCAAGTCGAAAACCCTCTCAAAATAACAATTAACACAATTCAGAGCTTCGTGATCAAGCCTTCTGTTTAAATCACTGGTGCGTATAACATCCCGTGGCATTTCACGATATAACTCCCCATCGGCCTCGCTCTCCATGTCGGAAAAGGATACCTGATTCCATGCATGGAGCATGGAGTCAGTCCATGCTGTTAACGCACCTTCGTCGTGATTTTGCGCTGTAAAAAGAATAACGATCATTTATTAAATAAAAATCAAACGTGAAATACATTAATGTAATGTCTATTTTAATACATACCGTTATTATCATCGGTTCTTGAACTACTAGTAGATGCCCTGACGGTTGGTTCCTGCTCGGTAAATCTCATACGTTTCACACCTTGACCGCACCCGTATTGGAGCTGGTTTCGCTGCACGGTAGAGACGTTTGCGGGTGTGAGCTCAGATGTGACGGTTTCGCCCGAACAGGCTCCTTGGGGGGGTTGACTCTGTGTGACGTTGTCTGGTGCGTGACGTACATCCGTTCTCACTGTAATCTCTATATGGGCTGTAGGTTCCTCATTGTCGTTAGCATCATGAACGTCTGCTAAAATTAGTAAACACTGTTTTATACATCGTTAAAACATTTCAAAGCGTTAAGAAAAATGATGACTGCATAACTTACAGTTAATTAACGCGTCGTCCTTGTTGGTAACTACCACGGATTCATCAACTAGTTAAAATGATATCAAAACATTATTATTATTATTATTATTAGACCTTAAACGTACAGTAGAAAAGACTAAAATCTTACATATTTCCTCCATGATCTGTTGTAGATCTTCATCACACTCAATATTCACATATGTGTCTGGAATTGATAATCGCATTGTTAAACAAATATTAACATATTTATTTAAATAACACCTATGAAAAAAAAAAAAAAAAAAAAAGAACCCTCGTAATTGTCCGCCATGGCTCTTACGTTTATTACTGTATAACGTCTTAGCATGTAAAGACGTTAGAATTTACAGACAATGACTTTCCTTATACCGTCTACTTTTAAGCTTTCAGAGTGTAGGTGGGGGCGTATCCACGAAGCGTTTCGTAAAACCTATGGGGTCTAATTGGCGTCAGAGAGTCCTAATACCGCAAATCTTTGTTATAAAGCTTGTAACCCCCGCAATTTGTCAAACTCATCCAGACGGCTCTTCGACAGTTTACTTAACACAGCTGGAGATGCTCCGACATCAGGATGAAAACATCTGTTAGATTTTCTTTTACAACTTAAGACTACTATGTTAGCATAGCAGACGTTTTTTCTTATCTAGGTTCGTTTGAACCCCCTTAGGTTGAAATATCAAAGTAGGCCATCTGTTTATTGTTCAGCACCAGCATCTGTTCGAATGAAGTTCTGTAGTTAGTCTTTATTGTATATCTACATATAAATGAAAATAACGATACTAAGTATATGTATTAAATTAGACATGATTTTTCTACAGCGTTCGTATTATTAAAAACTAAGTTTAGGAGTTCTATTTATTTAAATTCTGTATTATCTATAGCATTTCATACAGATCCGTTGTGAACCCAAATTTGTCAGATCTATTTTATAAAATACCCCTTTTCTTTGGAAAAAATATTTTCTGCCTATATATATATATATATATATAAAACTTTTAATTAGACCACTTGCGGTCTAAAAAAGTTTCAATAGGGACGGTCTTCCATCCCCCGTCATCACCCAATGCCTTTACCAGACTTCCCGGATACATACGTCATAAAATAGCCGCAAATTTCTATGCTTTGATGTACGGCTTTTAACTAAACTTCTAACAAAATTTACGATGCCAGACCCCCTCAAAAAACTAGTTAGTTTGCTAATGAGTTACAACGCTTCAGTAATCAAAAGGCCAGATGCCCCAGATACATCCTGAGACGTGATATTTGCATTTCTCTGTTGTCTGTTTCAATTAATAGATAACAGTAGAAAGCTCACGGAATGGAAAATCACAGATAAATCCTGCTGATTTTATTACACTGCTCGGTCCTGTTAGATATTTGTACGCGCGTTTTAACCGTTGTAACATGCTATAAGTTAAGATTGACAAAATCAATGTATAAAATAAACTTATTAAGTGTAAATAAAACAATACAGAGGTTATGTTTAAAAGGACTCTTGCGTAGGTCAGTCTATTTTTTTATAGCACCATCATAGCGTGATGTCTTAAGTTTGGCAGAAATCAAGGACCGTTTAAAAGAATAGACGAATTAAGCAAATAAAATAAAATAAATGGCTGTGTATTACTGATTTTTTTTTTTGTTTAAAAGGAAAACGTGTATAAACTAATTTTTAAAAGACTCTATTAAAGTTATATTAAAGGAATAGACGAATTAAGCAAATAAAATAAAATAAACAACGTTTTCCTATGAACTAGAGTTAAAAGGAATAACAGCTTTAAAGTGAGAAGATTTTCATTAATTAAAGAACTGCTATAGATTTATTAAAATAACGTTCGTTCTAACGTTAAAACATACTTTAATTATTTTAAATCTTTTTAAACCTGTCGTTACATCCGGGGGCTATCGCCTCACACGTGTTAGGGGACGGACATAGGCGTGGTTTGGGAACCCCGAGTCTCCAACGCTCATTTGGAGTTTGGCAGCTACAGAGAGAGGACGAAGTCTGGGATCAGCTCTAGGGTCTCGCGGATTCTTTGTCTTTACGTTTTTTACTTTCGTGACTAACTTGTAACGACAGACTACTGCAGGATAGCCTTGTTTTAACGATATTCGTTTATTTTTAAGGCTCTTTTTTACTTTTAAACAGTATGGTCTTATTTCGCAACACGGTGAGATAAGACACCATTTCAACTGCTTGCTGCTTTTTTGTGAACAAAACACTTCTTTAACTCTGCCAAACTAACTTGTAACGACAGACAACCACGGAGATTTTGACTACTGCAGGATAGCCTTGTTTTAACGAACGATATTCGTTTATTTTAAGGCTCTTTTTTTTACTTTTAAACCGTATGATCTTTAAATTGTAACACGGTGAGATAAGACACCATTTCTTCTTTAACTCTGTCAAACTAACTTGTAACGACAGACTACTGCTGGATAGCCTTGTTTTAACGAACGATGTTCGTTTATTTAAAGGTTCTTTTTTTACTTTTAAAACGTATGTTCTTACTTAACGGTCTGATATTTTTTATTTCACAAACACGGTAAGATAAACCACCAATTTCTAGTGTTAACGTACGTTTTTGCTACTATTTTGTGTATAAAACACTTCTTCTTTAACTCTGTCAAACTATAGAACGTATCTAATGTTTTATTTTCTAACTCTGCCTAACATTGTTTTCCCTACAACACATCTTGTAGGGAAAAAACAAATCATTGCACGTTTTACACTATGTGAAAAAACACTTTAATAAAAACATCCCTTTAACACGATTCCACCATTTAAAGTTTAAATCACATAACAATGATCCCCACACACACACTGTCATAAAAATTCCTTAAACACAGCGGACCGAATAATCAACTCCTCATCTAGATGGTGGGGGTGTACAACAGGTGTCCAGTTATGGTGGGTGGGAGGGATTGGGCCACTTAGTGGGTGGGATTTTTATGAGGGCAATAAATCAAAGTTTTTGAGACAAGGTGCCCTGCCTCTCTCTCACACCTGTTGTATGTCAGCTGTGATCTGTGCCGCACGTCTCAATAAAATAAGACCAAAGTCCCAAGAGTGGATCGGGCTCCTTGAGACATTAACAAAGACATTTTGGGATGAATAGATGACTATTCCCTGCTGAACTTCTAACCACAGGAGAGGAAAGAAAATCATCTACACCAGTTGTATATACAATATATATAGGGGTTAAAGACGAAGAGGGGTTTTCAAGCATCAAAACAATACAATTTTAATACAGCTTTAAATAATTTTCGTAAATCATAATGTGTCCTTTAAATTTCATTTCTTCTGAGCAAACATAAGACTATTGTACATTTTTACCAAGATTTAGAGACAAAAATGTTATTCAGTGTAATGATAGTTCATATACCATTATATCGTGTCAGGCATATTTAGAACAATAATTATCTTCTAATTAAGGATCACAGCAAACCCTGAATACTAATATATTGTCATTTTAAATCTTTACCAATCTTTGCCACGATCCTTCAAACCACTATGTTTTACTCATTTGTCAGCAAGATGTTTTTAATCATTTAAAATAAAATAAAATTTAGTATGATAATTTTTTCCTTGATATATTTTAGAATAAGTATGTTTTGTTTTAACATAAATATATCTGTTATGCAGAATGACCATGGGACTTTATTTTACCCATATTCTGATATTTTAATTTCTTAAAAGTTATTTAAAAATAAAAGTAGACACTTGCATGTAATATGCTTTGTGTGTATAAAATCACATTTGGAAATTTTATTTGATGTGAACACCAAACTAGTGCGTCTCGTCTTTAAACATTTAACACAAATATTGTTTTCCAGTAAAAATATCTAAACATTCTTAAAACAAGATACGTTTAATTAAGAAACAAAATGACAAGATATTAAGTCTTGTTTTCTGGAAATAAATAAATTAATAATCATAATTAAATTAGTTTAAGCTTAAAACAATAAAAAAATATATCTGTCAATGGGGTCAGAAAATTAAAATTAATTCAAATGGAAAACAAGCACATATTTTTCTTGTTTTAGGCAAAAATCATTTTTCAGGTTTTTTTTTCTTTCTTTCTTTTTGAACCAGGGACAATAATTTTAAATAATAATAATTATAATTATGTAGCCTATAATAATAGACGCAGATGAATTTACTCATTACTCATTGATATATTATATATATGTGAGGGAATAATTAGCTCATAATTTTACTGAAGCTTTACATCCTGATCTGGACTTTCCTTCGCCTTTCTCGGTTCTGCATCACTCATGTCTTCACACTCCTCTTTAATAAACATCTTTACAATATTGTCACACACATATAAGTCAATAAACCTAGTTTTCCTTGAGTTTAAAGTCTTCGTCACGTTTAAGATGCTGTGAATCGTAGCATTACTGGAACGCCTCCCAGCAAAACGTCTGCTGCATTTTTACAGACGCAACTCAATTTTCAGGTTTTGATTAATATTAATAAACTAAACTGAAAATGAGGTTACATCAACAAAAGTCATGTTTAGGTGTTAATCAAATATAATATATTTTCCACAGGAAAGCCAGGTGAAACTTTACTGTACTCTGATAAACTTGTGAACCCAGCTGTTATAGATGTGTCTATCTACTCTGAGAGATGAACAGTTATGCAGCAAAATATCATTTTTAGAACTTGTGAACTGTTACAGCTATAATATCTGTTTCAAGATAAGATATAAAATTAAAGAAAGCATGCTTGTTACCTTAATGTATGGTACTGTACTGAGCCATGATTCCCACGGTCATTTCCATACCAGAAAAGTTATGGGAATACATGCACTGTAGTCTGTATATGGGACACAATGTGTGACCAGAATAAATTAACAATAATGTTTATTTTTTTAATGAAATGCTGTTACACTTAAATGCATTTGTACGAAGGTCAGCACATTTAGTTCACGAACTTCTGAACTACAAACCAAATAAATACTAACATGGCTGTAACATGGCTACCCACTGCTCCGGGTGTGTGTTCACTTAGGATGGGTTAAATGCAGAGAATACATTTCACTACTGGTTATATACTCTCTATGTAATTGTGTATGTGACAAATAAAAAAAAAATCAGGTCACACTTGACACATTTTGCTCTTTTATTTGTTTATTTCATCATGAACAGTTTGCACGCTACACATTTGCGGCCTTGGTTAAGAGACAACTAAATTATGTAATTAATGTACTCTATTCAATCATAAACTCACACACGGGGCTTGACTGATTTTTGCAGTCCAAGTAGACAGTATGAATACCAGTGCGCCTGTAATAACCTTATTTCAGTGTAGACAGATCCTCAGTCGCGCTGAAAGAGTTGATTGGAGGAATAGAAATCATTCATTCTGTTTAAAAAACACCAGCTGTGCCGTTATTAATGATACACGCGAGAACCAATGACATCCCTGATGCCAAACACACCATATTCTGAAGGACAGAGATTAGTTGAGAGATTTGAGAGTTTCAGCAGAGAAATAGACTTATATTTCTGTTCTTCACACTGGACTAGCTTTACAGTGTTTCTGCGGTTCTCGTTTGGAGCTTCACAGCTACAGCTGAGCCTGTTATAATAAAAAAACACTCTGGACATTCTGCTAAACATCTTAGTTTGTGTTCAACAGAAGAAAGTCTAAAAGTTTGGAAGAAAAGTCCCAGTTTGTATTGGAAACTCACTATTAAAGCTTCCAACACTCGTTGTTTTTTTTTCCATTCATCACCTTACAACAAACATGATTAAGTAAATAAAAACTGTTGAAGGAATAGTTCATCCAAAAATGACAATGTGCTGAAATCGTACTCTCAGTCCATCCAAGATTAGGATGAGTTTGTTTCTTCATCAGATTTGTAGAAATGTGTCACTGCATCAGTGTCTCAGCAATGGATGCTCTGCAGTGAATGGGTGCCGTCAGTATGAGAGTCCAAACAGCTGATAAAAACATCACAATAATCCACAAGTAATCCACACCACTCCAGTCCATCAGTTAACATCTGGAGAAGACAAAAGCTGAAACAAATCCAGCATTAAGATGTTTTTAACTCAAATACCATAGAGTCCATAATCCATAATAACGCTTCCTTTTTTTTGCTGATTTTTTACAATTATTTTTAAGAAATGTAACCATTTAAAGGGGTTATGAACTGAAAAAACATAATTCTCCTGATGTTTTGACATATAAGAGTTCATTGTACTATAAAAACATCCTGTAAGTTTCAGAACTCAAAACTTTGTCGTTAGTCTAAAAACAGCTTATATTGAAGCCAGTCTGCTAAAACGACATCTGGTTGAGTGTAAGACTCTATGATGTAATAGTGTGGATAAGCACCGCCTCCACAGAAGATCATCAATGCCTGCTTCTACATCACTGCCTGTTTATCCCCGCCCACCGATTCAACATCACTGCCTATTTATCCCCGCCCACCGATTCTACATCACTGCCTGTTTATCCCTGCCCACCGATTATACAGCACTGCCTGTTTAGCCCCGCCCACTGATTCTACAGCACTGCCTGTTTAGCCCTGCCCACCGATTCTAAGTCGCTGCCTGTTCAGCCCCGCCCACATATTTTAACATGCTTTGATCTCGCTGCTACATGGTCACGTAGTTCATGGAGCTCTCAATAGTTCCAAACAACTCTGCGCTGTCAATATGTTTGAATGGGTTTAAGTAGGATAGACAGATAGATCTACCTAACTTTTACCACTATTTCTTAGCCAATAGGCTTCAACACATTTCAGGGTGGTTAAAACACACCCTCTTAGATGAGCCTTGGCTAGATGTAGAACAGGCATTATGCAATAATATAGAGATTTCGGATCTGCCATTCATTAGCTCGATCAGTAAACGACACGTATGCTTTAAAAGCATCAGTATCAGCTCTTCTCTGACAGCATGGTGGGAGTTTCTAAAAATGACGGAGTCTTCACTAATCCCATGCAAACGTACCCCCGTCTGGAACAATCCTGACATATTGCTAAACAACAATATGATAAACTTCACAGATTGGAGTTGTAAAGGTATTAAATACCTGGAACATATATTCGAAGGGACAGACTTTATTCCCTTTGACAAATTAATTAAACAATATGGGATTAATAAGAACAGATTTTTAGAATATCAACAAATTAAATCTATTGTAAAAAGGAAATTTAAGTCTAATCATATCAATTTACAAATACCACCAAGTGTGTCAGATTTTCTTAATCTCAAAACCCCCAAATTAATGTCTAAAATATACAGGGCACTTTCCAATATAGATGAATCAGTATCACTTCCTATTGCAAAATGGGAAGCAGATCTATCAGTAAGCTGGGACCATAATTTCTGGTCTCAGATATGTTTAAAAACCTTTGAACTGATTAGAAATCCTGGATTACAATTAATACAATACAAAATTCTGCATAGAGTGCACTACACAGGTCATCGGATGTTCAGGATGGGTTTTACAGCTTCTAACAACTGCTCACACTGTAAAAGCAATACACCTGACAATTACATCCACGCTCTATGGTTCTGTCCACCTGTTCAGAGGTACTGGTACAGGATTTGTGAAGACTTATCAAAGTGTCTTAAATGCTCTATTCCAGCCTCTCCTTTAGTCTGCTTGTTGGGCGACCTAGATGGTGTCACTACAGAAGATAACACAATCCACATGGCTTTCACTGCCCTATGCATTGCTAAGAAGACTGTCCTCATGAACTGGAAAAATAAAAATAATCTTAATATCAACCAATATAGAGATTATTTGTGGGATTATATTAGCCTTGAAACAGCTTCTGCTGACACATTAGATCAATCTCTCTGGGCTCCTTTGATCAGCTCCATCACCTAGTGTGGGTGGGGGTCCCGATTCTGTCCGGCTGTGGTTTTTGTTGTTGGCGTGGGGTGGCAATATGGGCCTGGGGCATCTGGGGGTTCCCTGGGGATGGGTTTCTTGGGGGGTTCGGCGCTGGGGCTGCGGCCTTGGCCTGGATGGGGTATTGGTGACTCTTGAATGCTGTTTCTCTGGCGGCGGCATGCGGCGCTGCTGGGGATGCCTGTGCCGGCGGACGTAGGTTGCCAGCCTGGCGGCCGCACTGTTCCGGGGTTGGTCCGGGGGGGGGTTTGGGGATCTGGGGACGCTCTGCCTCCGGCTTGGGGTTACGGCTGGGCCTGGGGGGCTTGGGTCCTGGTTGGTGTGCCGCCGGGAGTATGGGTTGGTGCATGCGCTTGGGCCCGGCTCTGGTGTGGGGGTCTTCGATGCATCGGTGCCTCCGCAGGGGGGGGGGGGGGGGGGGTCCAATAGAGGCGGGGTATACGGGCTTTACCTGGGTGTCTTATTGTCTTATGTAGTTTGGGAACTGACTGGATGATGGGGTGGGGTAGTTTTTCCTCTGCTGTGGGGTCTGGTGGGCCGCCCCGGGCTGCCATGGGCCCTGGTCTGGATGGGCCTGGGCCCCCCGCCCTGGGCAGATTTGGGGTAACGGGGGTGCCTATGGGGGTCAGCGGGGGAGCTGGCTCCAGAGGGGGGGGTATTTTGCCCCCTCTGATGTTTTCCTCCCCATCCCTAAGGCTTCACTTCTCCCGCTCCATCACACCAACACATAGGTAGGGTTTTGAGGTGCGGGTGAGTCGCTGGGATGCGGGGGAGGTGGTACTCCTCTGTCTCCTCGTGGCCGCCTGCATCTCAATTACACATTACAGCTTAGACATTCTCATTACTTACTGTCACATGACACATACATATAGGGCCTTGGGGGTGGGCACACTGAATGGCATCCGGAGGGCGGTCTGTTCATTCAGCCTTCCCTCTGGTGCCAGTGCCCACTTCTCAATTTTAAGTTGCACATAGACATTGAGGGCTCTAGGGAGGGGACGAGCTGACACAAGCTTGTGGAGGGTGCCCCTCCCCTGTTTTAAAGCACCCCTGTTTTAAAGCACCTTAGAACAACACACACCAACACTACATTTGAGCGGGTGGGGTGAAGCATGGGGTCGTCTTTTTTTTTTATTTTTATTTTTTTTTCACACCCCTGTTCTCTGTTCTCTGTCTGGGGCCGGGGGCTGTGAGGATGAGCTGGCCGCCCGGTCGGGGTCTGGGCTGTTGATTTTCTCTGCTGCTGCGGGGACCGGGGTGGTCTTCCTGTCCCCACGCCGGAGCGAAGGGGGTTCAGCTCCGGGATCGGGCGCTGACTACCCCTCTGGGGGTGGTGGTGCCTGGACCTAGGAGTATAGAGTGCATATGGGGAGTGTGAGTGTGGGTACCTTGTCCATTTTTGTGTGTCTACATGTGGGGCGAAGGTGTGAATATTCGTTTGCGTGCATGAGGGTGGGAACATATGCTTGTGTATATGTGTGCTTGTCGTCTACGTCTATGTGTCAGGTCGGGCCTTAGACTCCGCCTCACTCATCATCTTAGTCGACCTCCACCCCACCACCATGCCCTGCCGGTGGAGGATGCCGCCGGTGCGTTGGTGATTTCTCGCGCCGGGGCAGGATGCTCGGGCGAGCGCCGGCCCGCTCTCGGCGGTCGATTGGCGGGGCCTGGCCCTACTGGCCTTGCTGGGCCCCGATTGTGGGGTGGGGGGCCTTTGGGTCTCCGGGCCCAGGGCCCGGTCCGCCCTGGTGTGGTCGGCTGCCGGTGGAGCCTGCGGGCTTGCCGCCACGGCACCCTGGGGCGCCTACACTGTGGCTGTCGGAGGTCCCGCCTTCGGGCTCTCCTCTGCCCTTTTTTGGGTGGAGGCCGCGGTTGTCCCTGCGGTGGTTCTCCTGGGGGTCCCGTGCCCTGGGGGGCCTCCGGATGTTTGGGGCCCGGGTCTTTTCCGTGCCTGCTTCATGCCTTGCGGGATGGGGCTGTTGTTCCCCACACACACTATTAAACATTTACATGGAGGAACCTTATGAACACAAGCGCGCTCACACACACAGGTGTACACTCAAGCATTCACATTGGTGTAAAAACAGGTGCTCACAGACACACATTGTCTTGATCTGCTGTTGCTTCAAAACTTATTTTGTAATATTAGTTATGTGTGCTGCTCAATAACATTTAACATTTAGAATTTATTGTGATTTATACAGATGTTGGTTGTTGCTGCAGTCTCTTTGATGTTGTGTCTTCGGTTGTTTTCTCTTTTTGTCAGCAGGTATTGAAGCAAATTGTCTTTTTTTTTTTTTTCTTTTCTCTCTCTCTCTCTATCTATCCCCCATTCTCCTTTTTTCTCTCTCTCTCTTCCCCTTCTTTGTTGACTTTCCCCACAACCTTTTTTTTTTTTTTTTTTTTTTCCTTCTTTCTCTCTCGTTTTCTCTGTCCCCTGGTCTTGTCTGTCACAGTGTGGTTAAGTAAAAGGGTATATAAAATTAAATTAATTAATTAATATAAAAAAAAAAAAAAAAAAAAATATATATATATATATATATATATATATATATATATATATATATATATATATATATATATATATATATATATATATATATATATATATATATATATAAAAAAAAATTAATAAATATATTTAATTAAAAAGAAAAAAGGCTGTGAATGATGATAGTATAGCCATGCATATGTACTGTCATGTGTTATCTGTGCTACTGACAGGCCAAAAAAAAAAAAAAAAAAAAAAAAAAAAAAAGTAGGATAGACAGCAGTTTCACTATATTTGCAGCAATTTCGAGAAGGGCTGCAGCTATTGATTATTTTAGTAATCAAGTATTCTACTGATTATTCCTTCGATTAATCGAGTAATCAGATAAGAAGTAATTTTTCATTATTATTATTACCATTCTGCACCTTGGTTTACACCAGAACTGAGACAGCTTAAAATTAAGGGACGTCGCTTGTAACGTTTATACATTAAAACTGGACTTTACATTTACATTTACATTTAATCATTTAGCAGACGCTTTTATCCAAAGCGACGTACAAATGAGGAGAACAATAGAAGCAATCAGACCATCGAGAGAGCAACAGTATACAAGTGCCATGACAAGTCTCAGTTAGTCTAGCACAGTACACGTAGCTAGGATTTTTTTTTTTTTTTTTTTTTTTTTATTAAATAGAATAGGTAAGTGTTAGTATTAGTTAGTCAGGTGCTGGCGAAAAAGATGTGTCTTTAGATGTTTTTTGAAAATGGCTAAAGACTCAGCTGTTCGAATTGAGTTCGGGAGGTCATTCCACCAGCTGGGCACAGTCCAGGAAAAGGTCCGTGAGAGTGATTTGGTACCTCTTTGGGATGGCACCACAAGACGTCGTTCACTTGCAGAACGCAAGCTTCTGGAGGGCGCATAAGTTTGAACTAGCGAGTTTAGGTATATTGGTGCAGTGCCAGTTGTGGTCTTGTAGGCAAACATCAGTACCTTGAATTTGATGCGAGCGGCTATTGGTAGCCAGTGTAACCTGATGAAGAGAGGGGTAACGTGAGCTTTTTTTGGCTCATTAAAGACCACTCTGGCTGCTGCATTCTGGATCAGTTGCAGAGGCTTGATAGTACATGCGGGAAGGCCCGCCAAGAGAGCATTACAATAGTCCAGTCTGGAGAGAACAAGAGCTTGGACAAGGAGTTGTGCAGCTTGCTCTTGCAGGAAGGGCCTAATCTTCCTAATGTTGTATAAGGCAAATCTGCAGGACCGGGCCGTTGTAGCAATATGGTCTGTGAAGCTTAACTGATCATCGATCACAACTCCAAGGTTCCTGGCAGTCCTGGAAGGAGTTATGGTTGACGAACCCAGCTGTATAGAGAAGTTGTGGTGAAGTGATGGGTTGGCGGAGAACACGAGCAGTTCTGTCTTAGCAAGATTGAGCTGAAGGTGATGGTCCATCATCCAGCTAGAAATGTCACTCAGACAGGCTGCAATGCGATCAGTTACCGTCGGATCATCTGGTTGGAATGAGAAGTAGAGTTGAGTGTCATCAGCATAGCAGTGGTAGGAAAAGCCATGCTTCTGAATAACCGATCCTAATGACGACATGTAGATGGAGAAGAGAAGTGGTCCAAGCACTGAGCCTTGAGGAACTCCAGTAGCAAGAAGTTGTGACTTTGAAACCTCACCCCTCCAAGACACCCTGAAGGACCTATCTGAGAGGTAAGACTCGAACCACAGGAGGGCGGTTCCTGAGATGCCCATCTTACTGAGGATAGACATGAGGATCTGGTGGTTAACTGTGTCAAAGGCAGCAGACAGATCCAGCAAGATGAGTACAGAGGATTTGGAAGCTGCTCTTGCCAGTCTCAGGGCCTCTGTAACTGAGAGTAGGGCAGTCTCAGTTGAGTGTCCACTTCTGAAGCCAGATTGGTTGTTGTCCAGGATGTTGTTCTGTGCAAGAAACAGAGAGAGTTGGTTGAACACAACTCACTCAAGTGACTTTGCAATGAATGGAAGAAGGGATACCGGTCTGTAGTTTTCTAAAAGTGCTGGATTTAGAGCAGGTTTTTTAAGCTTACCCGAGCCTGCTTAAATGCTGTGGGAAATGTACCAGTGTGAAGCGAGGTGTTGATAATGTGAGTAAGCGCAGGTATGACCGAAGAAGAAATGGCTTGAAGGAGGTGAGTGGGGATAGGATCTAGCGGACAAGTAGTGGGATGATTGGAAAGGATGAGTTTGGAAACCTCCGTCTCCGAGAGAGGAGAAAAGGAGGTGAGAGATTGTGTATTTGTCGTTATGAAGTTATTATTAGTTTGTGGTGTGAGGAATTGGTCACTGATGGTTTTTGTTTTATTTGAGAAGAAAGTTGCAAAGTCATCAGCTGTAAGAGTTGATGAAGGAGGAGGGGGAGGTGGACAGAGAAGAGAACGTTTTGAAGAGTGCGCGAGAGTCGGAACAGTTGTTAATTTTGTTGTGGTAGTATGTCATTTTAGCAGTGGAGACATTTGCAGAGAAGGAAGAGAGGTGTGACTGATACACACTAAGGTCGGTAGAGTTTTTGGATTTGTGCCATTTCCTCTCTGCAGCCCTTAGTTTAGCACGATGTTCACGGAGAACATCGGACAACCAGGGGGCAGAGGGGGTAGCGCATGCTGGTCTGGATGAAAGGGGGCAAAAGTTGTCTAAGCAAGATGTTAGAGTGAAGCAAAGAGTGTCAGTAGCACTGTTTGTGTCGAGTGCTGAAAACTGAGAGGGTGAAGGTAGTGCGGATGAAACCATTGAGGATAGGCGAGAGGGAGAGAGCGAGCGTAGGTTACGTCGAAAGGTAACTCCTGCTATGTCAGGAGTTAGTGTGAGGTTAGAAGTGATGAGGACTTAAAGGGATAGTTCACTTTGAAATTAAAATTTGGTATCTATCAGCTTACCCCAAGGGCATCCAAGATGTAGGTGTCTTTTTTCTTCAGTAGATCCAATTTTGATATTTTTAGGTCAAACCATTCTAGTCTGTCAGTCATATAATGGCAGGTATAGGTCACTGTCTCTATAAGAGGGAAAAAGAACATGCACAGAGAAATCCAAATTAAACAATTCCCCATCGTAACTACACATTGATGGCCTAAGACACGAAACGAGAGGTTTGTGTGAGAAAACGAACAGTATTTATATCGTTTTTTACCTTTTGTACACAACCATGTCCAAGTGATCTGAGGGTGCGCCGGAAGTGATCTCTCGCGCGTATACGTCACTCATTGGTTACACAGCGATTTCGGAAGTGTTACCTTTCACTGTGAAGATCTAAACATATTTAGACGTACAGGACATCGCAATGGAAGATGATTTTGATATATCAACAGACAACGTTGATTTTTTTTCACAAACATATTTATTTGAACCAGAATACACAGATCAAGAACTCAGAGCGATGGAGGAAGCATCCGCTGCAGCAGTACATCTTCAAGCCTCAGAGAGACAGAGATCTTACCTACAATCTCTGTTCTGTGTAAACAATGAGTGACGTATACGCACGAGAGATCACTTCCGGCGCTTGCACAGACTAAGCCAGAGCACCCGCACACACGTCACACGCATGCGTGCGCGCCCTCAGATCACTTGGACTGCGCAAACGGTGTCTTTGAGTGCTCTGAAAGGCACCTTTAAATAAAATGTATTATTATTTATTATTATTAAAGAGCAATACTAAATATACAAGAGAAAATAAGATAGGTCTCTTAAAATAAACAACTAATTTGTTTCCTTTTTAGAAAAATTTACATTTTTATTGCTGAAATTGAATACATTAATAACCGTGAAAACTAAACCTATTTAAATGCATTTAATTGCCAAATTACACTCAAAATGCAAATACAAATATATAAATAAAATATAAATAAAATAAAAATATAAATAAAAAATAAAATAAATAAAAATACAAAAATCTATTTTACATTACTTTAAAAAGGTAAACATTACAACCTAAAACTAAGGCATAAATCAACAAATAAAAATCAATTTCGCATTAGTAAAAAAAACAAAAAACAAACTAAGGCATAAATCAAAATAATAGTTATAAAAATAATAATAAATATTGCATTTATTTTGTGCAGCTTAACTTTCAAGTTTCAGCCTAACTAAAGCTCAAGCATGACATAAGCCTTTACTGTCTTCTTGGGAGGCTTTGCGCCTTTTGTAAGAGGCAAAAATCAGTGGACAGAAAGGTAACTTAGAACAAGAACAAGAGTCCATACACAATTTCTAAACACATTTTTCTGCAACATGAAATTAGAGTTATTTGGAGAATAAACCCTCTTAAATGTCTCTCTACATACTGGTGTGTGAAACTTGTTTTTGATATCCTTCATATTATGTGTACTGTCAGTTCACAGCAGTGATAGAAATTAATCTGTTCCAAAATGTTTAAATTGATTTTTTTCATTTTGTGGGCATTTTTACCTTTATAAAGCCTTTTTTTTTACTAAAAGTGTGCATCATCTTTTGAGTCAAATTCTTACATTTAATCAGTCAATTAGAATAATAAGACATTTGGGCTGTTACCAAACAAATGATATCAGTATCAACAAAATTCATCTTTGCAATGCAGAGGAAACACAGAAGCTGCATCTGAAGAGGCATTTAGATGTAGGCCTATTTACACACTATTTAATTCAGCTCAGAGGGACATGAATGCATTTAACCTGCAGATACAAATGCATAAATAATATTTTGTTATTTTAAACATGAAACATTGAATACTGATATTTACAATTATTTAAAAAATGAAAAGATACTTTAAATGTGAAATTAAAACCGCCAGTAGGTGGCAGCAAGTCACTGTTAATAAGTAGTAATTGTGACTGAACCGAATCATTTAATGGTTGATTCATTCAGGAACGAAATGCCATCATGTTGTTCAGAGACACAAAACAGTGCTGTGGCAGGAATTATTTTTTGTTGGCGAAAAAACTTTGTAATGTGTGCAGAATGTGGTTTTGCATTGTCTTGTTGAAATATGCATGGACGTCCCTGGAAAATATGTCTTCTTGAAGGCAGCATATTGTGCTCCAAAATCTCTATGTACTTTTCAGCATTAATGGTGCCATCACAGAAGTGCAAGTTACCTTTGTCTAGGGCACTGACACAACCCCATACCATGGGGCTTTTCCCCCCAGACACTTTCAACCTTGGAATAACATACGCTACTCCCACCTGACCATTCTGTGGATTCTTAGATGCATCAATAAATAATTGAACATACTGTTCATACTTAATCCCAATATATTGTTTTGTCAATTCTGCCTCTAGTAACTCCTGATCTTTATCTTGTCTTGCTTCCAGTAAGAATAAAAAAATTTTTGGTTGTGGTAAAATCCATAAAGGTATCATTGGTAAAATTACCGTTGGAATAACTCCCAACCAATGCTCCCAACAAGCCTCAAGTAATCCTTTTATTTGATGATTATCCTGTTGGCCTTTTAAGCTAGCCCAATACGTCAAAATCAGTTGTTTTCTTCTTAGATGAACCGTCATTTCCCCCATCTCCACCTGTAAGGCTGAAACTGGGGAGGAAGGATAAGCTCCACAACAAATTCTCAAAGCTTGTGATTGAATTATTTCTAATTTTCCTAACTGTGACTTAGCTGCTGAACCATATACCATACATCCATAGTCTAATATTGCTCTAATCATTGTTGAATAAATGGTTTTTAATGCCAATCTGTCAGCTCCCCACTCTCGTCCAGAAATACACCTCATTACATTCAAAATCTTTTTACATTTTCCCTCCATCTTACTTATGTGATTATTCCATGTAACTTTTGCATCAAACCACATACCTAAAAATCTTATCATTTTAACTTGTTCTAACTCTTTATTATATAATTTCAACTTTAATTCTATACTTCTCCTTTTATTTGTAAAGAAAATATATTTAGTTTTATCTACAGAAAATGTAAAACCCCATTTATAAGACCACTTTTCAACATTTATTAAAACTGTTTGCATTTTATTAACAATATACTCAACATTCCTACCTCTAAGCCACAAAGCTCCATCATCTGCAAACAAATATTTATTTATATTTTCCCCTATTGTTGCAAAAACATCATTAATCATAATTATAAATAACAAGGGACTTATGACACTTCCTTGCGGAGTGCCATTCTCAATACTTACCTCCCTTGAAATATAATCTCCAACCTTTACTTTAATATTTCTTTCAATTAAAACTCTTTAATCCAATTATATATTCTTCCACCTATTCCTATTTGATCTAATTTGATTAGCAAACCCTCTTTCCATAACATATCATAAGCTTTCTCAACATCAAAGAAAACTGCTATTATTGTTTCTTTATTGATCAAAGCTTTCCTAATATCTGATTCTAATTTGATAATTTAATTAATTGTTCCTCTTCCATGTCTAAAACCACTTTGATATGGTGAGAAAAAGTTATTCTTCTCCATATTATACATTAATCGGTCAGTAATCATTTTTTCCATTAATTTACATAAATGTGAAGTCAATGCTATTGGTGTATAGTTTAGAGGGTTACTTGGATCTTTACCCGGTTTCTTAATATGGATAATTAACGCTTCTTTCCAACCTTTGGGTAAAACTCCTTCCTCCCATACCCTGTTATAAAATTGCAGAATTATACTCAATGATTCATCACTTAATTTTTTTAACATAACATAGCTAATTCCATCTTGTCCTGGAGTTGATGCCTTCGTATTTTTCAATGCTCGCTTTAGTTCCGGAAATGAAAACGGAACATCTTATGGGCTATTTGTTGCTCTCTTTATTTCCCTTATATATGGATGTTCTATTAACAACTTCTCTCTCATATCCTTACTTTCCTTCGTCAGATTATCTGAACTATTAACTTTTGAAAATGCTTTCCTGAACATTTCTCCTTTGTCTTTATCACTTACTGCGATTTTTTTCCCCAATATTTAACACTGGATAATCATATTCTCTCCTAACTCCACTCATCTTTTTTAATCATATTCCACACTTCCTCAACTGGGGTATTTTTCCCAATTTCATCACAAAACATTCTCCAATACTCTTTCTTCACTTCTCTTATTATTTTCCTAGTTTCTGCCTGAGTTTTCTTATACATTATCATATTTTGCCAGTTGTGAGTCCTCTTCAGTTTTTTTAATGTCTTCCTTTTCCTTCTCATTGCTATTGAACATTTCTCATTCCACCATGGAACTATTTTTCCCACTCTCTTTCCTGTACTTTTTGGAATGCATTTGTAGGCATATAGATTCAGATAGCCATATATATATATATATAATATATATATATATATATATATATATATATATATATATATATATATATTAGTATTATTAATTATCATTTATTAATTATATTGGTTCTTACTTAAAGTTTGTGTACACTTTATAATGATGCCTATTATAGCATCACTTAGACCTGTATACACTGGCGGGGGACGCTAGGGGGCGATGGTGAGCCGCAGGGAGTCTCACTCATGTATGAAGAAGTCACACTGCCAGTCGTTAAAACACACTACTGTGAAATGAACTAATTTCTTGTTGTGTTTATTAATTTTGCAGGTAAGATAAGTGATGTGGCATCGCAGCTTATGTTCATGAAAGGTGTATATGCGGATTTCATGTGTTTGTTTAATGCACTTTTGTTTTGAATGGATAAAATTGACCGCATCGGCGCACCCGCGGCTGGTTTGCGGCCGATTCGGCCGTGCTGTGGGAGGCCGCTCGAAGTATTGTGTCATGAAAGAATGATTGATGTTGACAGAGAAGATTATAATTAAAATGCACGCAATCATGTTTGTAAAAGCGAGTTAAGTAATATTTGGTTATAAAGGCGTTGGTGTTCTGTAATTTTGTCGTTGCTTAATGATTACTATGATGCTGGTGGAGAGTTTATAAATGTTTAGTATTACTTAAGTATACTTAACAGTGCGTATATGCAGCTGGTGTGTTCATTGAGTGTTATTGTAGTGCTAATTTCAGTGAGTTATAGTCTATATGGTAGAATGCATTGTTCTCATTTTTGCTTTGCTTTATGCATATCAGAAGATTGCGCAAAGTGAGTTTATTGAACTAGAGTTTCACTCATGTATGAAGAAGTCACACTGCCAGTCGTTAAAACACACTACTGTGAAATGAACTAATTTCTTGTTGTGTTTATTAATTTTGCAGAGTGTGACGAAATAAAACTCATATGTGCCACCAGACAACATCGCCTCTTCTGTGTGTGCAACACATTCACTTGCACCATTACGAATTGTTGACACTACCTCTGTATATATTCTCTCAATTCCTATATCTTCATTCACCTTTATCAATTTCAGTCTTTCCTCACACAAGACTTTGAATTTTTCCCAAACAGCTTTTTCATACTTCCACTTTCCTTTATTTCCTTGATTAACATTTCTTACCTCATTATTTACAATAGAACTAATTATAGGAAAATGATCACTCCCAATTGTACAATTCCTTAGAACCTCCCAATTTATTATTCCACCCAACGAATTTGAAACAAATGTTAAATCTATTGCAGATTCCCTACCCGTATTTACATCCAAACGCGTGTAACTTCCATCATTTATGCAAACCAAGTTTTTCCTTTCTATCACCTCTTCAATAATTAATCCATTTGCATCTGTTAATAATCCACCCCATAAAGTATTATGAGCATTAAAATCACCACACCATATTACTCTTTCTCCACTTATAGAAGTTTATTATGACAAAATTCTTCATTCCAGACCATATTTCTACAACTATATACTCCATTGTCACCCCTTTCTCCACAACTCTAGAAGGCATTCCTTCTTTTATAAAAGTAACACAACCCCCACCTTTACCATAATCCCTGTCCCTTCTCACACTTACATACCCCTTTAACACAAAATCTAACCTAGAATTCAGCCATGACTCTTGTATACATATAACATCTGGCTTTTCCTTCATTTGACTAATATATCCTTTGAACTCTTGACCATTTGCACAAAGGCTTCTAGCATTCCATTGTAAAACAATTAACATAAACCTTTTATCCAACCTCTACCTCCTGACTTAACTGAGATTCTGTATTGAGATTATTCCTAATGTCTTCACACTTCAAACCCTTTATCTCTAGAAATCTTTCTGCTGCCTTGATAATTATTTGTATCTTTTCTGTTTTTTTTTTCTGTTTGGGCAGTACAGTTAATTACCTCTGCCATAAAGAGCACAAATTTATTTTTATTTACCAACATTGTATCTTCTGTTATTCCTCCCTCTCCATTTTTTCCTTTATCTTCACTTCTCTTTTCATACACCATTCGTTCTGTCCCACTTGGCTTATTCCTAACCCTTACTTCCTAACCCTAACCCAGCTTGACCAGCTGCATCACTGTGTGGTATGGCGCCTGCAACGCGTCCTGCCGCAAGTCCCTTCAACGGATAGTGAGAGCAGCTGAGAAGATCGTTGGTGTCTCTCTCCCCTCCCTCCAGGACATTTACAACACCCGTCTCACCCGCAAAGCCCTCAGCATTGCAGGTGATCCCACCCACCCGACACACAACTTCCTCAGTCTGCTACCATCAGGGAGGAGACTGAGGAGTCTCCAAGCCAGGACTAACAGACTGAAAGACAGCTTCATCCACCAGGCTGTCAGGAAGCTGAACTCCCTCCCGTCCTTGCCCCCCCTCCCCTCTCTTACCCCACGAATCACTGAACTCGGTCCCCCACCGCACCACCACCACCACCACCACCCCCCCCCACTCACACACACACACACACACACACACTCACACTGAGACAAGCACCGGTCACTTGTACAGCATTGTACACTCCTTGTCACTTTAAATAGTCTAGATAAGCTATTTGCACTACATTTATATTCTACACTGTTTGTTTGTTTATTTCACTGATTTGCACTATCTGCCATGTCCCATATGCCACTTTATCCATTTTTTTATATTATTTTTATTTTCTTTATTTAATGTTTTACTTTTTTCCTACATGTCCTTATTTGTATATTTGTAATAGTTGCATTTTGTGCATGTATATTGATTTGTACTTATCTGTATTTGTGCGTTCTACTGTTAGTGTTTAGTGTTATCTGTATGCACCAGGGAGTAAGAGAGTAACGCAATTTCAATTCTCTGTATGTATGTACGGTACATGTGGCAGAATTGACAATAAAGCTGACTTTGACTTTGACTTACTACCTTCACAGCCTCAGCATAGGTTAGAATATTTTTTAATTTCTCCTGTTGCACCTCTACTGCCCTTTTCCTCACCTCACATCCACCATATGCCGCATTATGCCTTCCTCCACAATTGCAACATTTCAAATCAACTCCATCACACTTCCCAAATTCATGCTCCCCTCCACATCTAATTTTAGCTTTACATACTGACGCAGTATGCCCATACCTCTGGCAATTCTAACACCTCAACGGTGGAGCTATGTATTCCCTAATCGGGTAGCTGATAAAACCCATCTTAATCCGATCTGGCAATTCCTTCCCTTCAAACTTTAGACGCACTGACAGACTATCTACTCTTCTTCCTTCTCTATTCATCTGTAAACGAACTGCATCAATGACCTTTCCTCCATCTAGATTCTTTTTTAATTCTTCCATATTAACTCCTAACGGAACTCCATTTATCACACCAAACACCCACGGCGTCTGTCCTACAATCTTAAAGCTCATCACCGCCTGTTTTCCCACTGCTTTTAATTTTATAGCTTTGTTTTTCTGCTCTTCATTCATACAAGCTATCAATAAAGCACCATCTTGCAGCACTTTTGCAAACTCGATCTCACCTACTAATTTCCTCAATTCGTATGTCAACACCAACGGATTTATTCCTGAAATTCCTACCGCTTCTTTAAATTTTAATATTACCCTCAATCCACTTATGACCCTATTTCTTCCATCCCCTTCTTCCTCACTAGCTACCGAACTACTTTCTGATCCTTCCTCCTTACCTTTTTTCCTCTTTTTAGATTCTTTCTTTCCGATTCTTCCCGCTATCTGTGTCCACCCTACCTCCATATCATCCTCCTCTTCACCTGTATCACCCATTCTTAAAGTCTCTGATCCATTACCAGTTCGATGCCCTCGAGCTTTATTCTTCGTATTTTTTGAATTGTTTGATTTAGCCGCCATGATCCCCTTACTACTACTTCTTCTTCTTCTTCTTCTTCTTCTTCTTCTTCTTGTTTTACGGCGGATCGCAGACTAGCAAGTGCATTACCGCCACCTATCTCTAAAATGGACCATTGACGAACTGACTTACTCTATGGGGATCTGGCTTATATGCCCGTTTACCTCCAGGCATTAGCGCCCTCACACTGCTCCTAGTGGTACTGCATGTGGCTCAAATACATGATACCATGAAATCAAAATGAAATGAAGGAACATAAGTACAATAATAAAATCACGTAACGTTTTGTCCGTTACACAGCGAACCAGTGTTGCCAGGGTCGCGTTTTTTTTGGGCTACTTTTATAATGTGCCCAAAGTGTATATAGACAAATAAAAATTAAAATAGATCCTTTTACTAATGTGTATTATACTTGGAAAGTATACCTGGCAACTTAAGAATGGAGAGGTGGTTGTAACATCACAAACAACGTGAGTTTCAGCCAAAGCATACAACACAGCAGAAATAAACATGACAACAGCCACTATAGATTATATAAGATAATAAACACACGATTATGATAGGATATGGTTTGCATGTGATTTTTTTGAGATTTAGATTTTAATTTTTTTATAATAATGAATGTGTACATCTGAAATGCTAATTTGTACAGCGATAAAAAGGGCTATAAATAGCATATTTTAACAACAGTAAACGACCAAATTCCACATGTGATCACAAAAGGAAGTTATTACAAACACTCAGTGGTGGTTTAAAGTGAGTTTTGAGTAAAAGTGTACTATTAATCTCATAAATTGTCTTATGTAGCATGATGCTAATGTTAGCTCTAATGCACCTGCAGAACAGGTCCAATTCTTCTTCATAATGCATTTTGTCATAATACTTCACGTAATGTCGCAAGAAAATGTTTTGTTGTATTTATTTAGAAATACTTTTGATAATAGTTGGGTAAATGTATACTGGGATTGAAGTGATGTGGCTTGGTAAACGTTTTATTGACAGTATAAAGGCTGATAATGGCTGAATAAAAACAAAAGAATAATGATACAAGAATAATAAGGATTATGTCTCATATCTGGCGGAAGTGTGAAAGGTTCTGTTTCCTTAAACTAGTTTGTCATGCATTTCTTTATTTCAACACATTTACAGGTAAATCCTAGTATTTTAAATTTGCGATTAATCATGATTAATCACAGTCCACAGCTGTGATTAACGCGATTACATTTTTTAATCGATTGACAGCACTAGTTGAAACCCTTCTTAAAGGGATAGTTCACCCAAAAATGAAAATGATGTCATCATTTACTCATCCTCAAGTAGTTCCAAACCTGTATGAATGTCTTTGTTCTGCTGAACACAAAGGAAGATATTCTGAAGAATGAGGGAAACAGAGCAGTTCTGGGGCACCATTGACTTCCATAGTATTTATTTTTTCCTACTATGGAAGTCAATGGTGCCCCAAAACAGCCTGATTACAAACTTTCTTCAAAATATCTTCCTTTGTGTTTGGCAGAACAAAGAAATTCATACAGGTTTGGAACTACTTGAGGGTGAGTAAATGATGACAGAATTTTCATCTTTTGGGTGAACTATCCCTTTACACCTGAAATGATTTTTGTAAATGCAGTGGTCAAATGCTGTCACCACCTGAATAATGACTGATCTTTGTGTGAATGTCCACAAAACTGGACTATATATACATATATAATATGTATTAGCGGCATCCAATCGCCACATAGAGGCTAGGTAGTGGGCTTGTGACTCGTTTGCACTCTGTCATTTTCTCATCAAAGGAAGACTGGTGATCTTAACTTGCTTTCGAATTTTATTAAAGCATATGAAAACATGATTAGACCAATGCAATATGGTCAACAGAAAGTTGGCTCCCATTCCTCGCCCCTTCCAACCTGACAAACAATCCTACAAAGGAAATAATTAAGAAAACGGAAGTGATCACCTGTGCCCACGTGACCGTGAATAACCAATAAGGAATAACAAAGAATTAATGCTCTTACAATATGTATATAATCGGTAGGCTATTTTAGAAAGGAAAATTTAAAAGATGAAAAAGAGAAATTAGGGAGAATCAATTAATTATGTAATCATGTAATCCATAAAAAAGTAACTGTAGTCTGATTACGAGTATTTTAAAATGTAACTTTCTCTAATTAAAAGTACTTAATTTTTGGAATCTGATTATGTAATCCAGATTACATGTAATCAATTACTATATATATATATATATATATATATACAGAGCTGGGTAGATTACTTACAAATTGTAATCCGTTACTGTTTCCATCTTACATGACAAAAATTGTAGTCAGTAACGTAATTTGTTACATTCCACATTTTAGGTAATATAATCAGATTACTTTTAGATTACTTTTGATTTAACTCGTTTATCACATTGATTTAAATAGTCAAGTCATCTTTATTTATATAGCGCTTTTAACAATACAGATTGTGTCAAAGCACTTAACAGTATCAAGTTGGAGGATAGAGTGTCAGTAATGTATAATAAGATTAAACACTCAATTTTCAGTTAAAGGCATTTCATTATTGAATTCAGAGACGTCATTGTCTAGCTCAGTATAGTTTAAATAATATCTGTGAAATCCAATTGACGATAATCGCTAGAAATTAAGTTTCCCCAACTGAGCAAGCCAGAGGCGACAGCGGCAAGGAACCTAAACTCCCTCTGTGACAGAGTGGAGAAAAAAAAAAACCTTGGGAGAAACCAGGCTCAGTCGGGGGGCCAGTTCTCCTCTGGCCAGGATATTATTGTTTATTTATTGTTTTAATTAAGACTTTGAATGTTTTATATTTCTATTTTAATATTTTTGCAATTTCTAACAATAATAGTATTATGTAGTTAGGTATTTTATTATATTTTTAGTTATTTGTTTTATTTTTAGTTTTATTGTATTTTAAGTCGAGGTCTTCACTGGGATTATGTCCCCGGGGCTCATCCAGGGGTCCGGCCTCCGCCGACAATCTGGGCCGCAGTCATCATCTCCCGGCGCCAATCCACCATCTGATCCAGACACGGACTGAGAAACAGAATAAGAAAGAAACAGACTAATATTAGCGTAGATGTCAATATTTTTATGATGTAACAAGTACATCATGTGTTATGGGAAGTGTTCCCGGTTCCGGTTGATCTAATTAATGCAGCCTAACAATCCTTTAACGGATTTGAATAATAGAAGTGTATTAGTGTGTTATGTGTACGCCAGGTTAAAGAGATGGGTCTTTAATCTAGATTTAAACTGACAGAGTGTGTCTGCCTGCCGAACAGTGTAGATTGTTCCAGAGTTTGGGCGCTAAATAGGAAAAAGATCTGCCGCCCGCAGTTGATTTTGATATTCTAGGTATTATCAAACGGCCAGAGGTTTGAGAACGCAGTGGACGTGAAGGACTATAATGCGATAAGAGCTCGCTCAAGTACTGAGGAGCTAAACCATTCAGGGCTTTATAAGTAATTAACAAGATTTTAAAATCTATACGATGTTTAGTAGGGAGCCAGTGCAGTGTTAATGTGGGCTAATGTGCTCATACTTCCTGGTTCTAGTAAGAACTCTAGCTGCTGCATTTTGAACCATCTGTAATTTGTTTATTAAGCGTGCAGAACAACCACCCAATAAAGCATTACAATAATCTAACCTTGAGGTCATAAACGCATGAATTAATATTTCTGCATTTGACATTGAGAGCATAGGTCTCAGTTTAGATATATTTTTAAGATGAAAAAATGCAGTTCTACAAATGCTAGAAACGTGGCTGTCAAAGGAGAGATTACTATTAAATAGTACACCTAGGTTCCTGACTGATGACGAAGAATTTACAGAGCAGCCATCAGGTGTTAGACAGTGTTCTAGGTTATTACTTGTGGGGGTTTTAGGTCCGATAAGTAACACTTCTGTTTTTTCAGAATTTAGCAGTAAGAAATTACTCGTCATCCAGTTTTTTATATCGACTATGCATTCCATAAGTTTCTCAATTTGGTGTGTTTCACCAGGCCGTGAAGAAATATAGAGCTGAGTATCATCAGCATAACAGTGAAAGCTAACCCCGTGTTTCCTAATGATATTTCCCAAGGGTAACATGTAAAGCGTGAAAAGTAACGGCCCTAGTACTGAGCCTTGAGGAACTCCATACTGCACTTGTGATCGATATGATACCTCTTCATTCACTGCTACGAATTGATGACGGTCAGATAAGTACGATTTGAACCATGCTAAGGCACTTCCACTAATGCCAACAAAGTTTTCTAGTCTATTCAAAAGAATGTTGTGATCGATAGTGTCGAACGCAGCGCTAAGATCCAGTAGAACTAATAGAGAGATACAACCACGATCAGATGATAAGAGTAGGTCATTTGTAACTCTAATGAGAGCAGTCTCAGTACTATGATACGGTCTAAATCCTGACTGGAAATCCTCACAGATGTCATTTTTCTCTAAGAAGGAATATAATTGTGAGGATACAACCTTTTCTAATATCTTTGACAGAAAAGGGAGATTCGAGATCGGTCTGTAATTAACTAGATCTTTGGGGTCAAGTTGTGGTTTTTTAATGAGAGGCTTAATAACAGCCAATTTAAAGTTTTTGGGGACATATCCTAATGACAATGACGAATTAATAATAGCCAAAAGAGGATCTATGACTTCTGGAAGCACCTCTTTTAGTAGTTTAGATGGAATAGGGTCTAACATACATGTTGTTGGTTTAGATGAATTAACAAGTTTATACAATTCTTCCTCTCCTATAGTAGAGAATGAGTGGAATTGTTCCTCAGGGGATCTATAGTACACTATTTGATGTGATGATATAGCTGACGGCTGCATGGTTACAATTTGATCTCTAATAGTATCAATTTTGGAAGTAAAGTAGTTCATAAAATCATTACTGCTGTGCTGTTGGGAAATGTCAACACCTGTTGATGCTTTATTTTTTGTTAATTTTGCCACTGTATTGAATAAATACCTGGGGTTATGTTTGTTTTGTTCTAAAAGAGACGAAAAGTAATCAGATCTAGCAGTTTTTAAAGCTTTTCTGTAGGATAGGGTACTTTCCCGCCAGGCTAAACGAAATACCTCTAGTTTTGTTTTCCTCCAGCTGCGCTCCATTTTCCGAGCTGCTCTCTTTAGAGTGCGAGTGTGCTCATTATACCACGGTGTTGGACTCTTTTCCTTAATCTTCCTTAAGCGTAAAGGAGCAATTGTATCTAAAGTGCTAGAAAAGAGAGAGTTCATAGTTTCTGTTACATCATCAAGTTGTTCTGAGCTGTTGGATATGCTAAGGAATTGAGATAAATCAGGAAGATTACTTACAAAGCAGTCTTTTGTGGTAGAAGTGATGGTTCTACCATATTTATAAGAAGGAGTTGAATTTACAGCTTTAACTATATGGAGTTTACACAAGACTAGATAATGATCTGATATATCATCGCTTTGCTGCAGAATTTCAACACCACTAACATCAATTCCATGTGACAGTATTAAATCTAGAGTATGATTTCGACTATGAGTAGGTCCTGAAACGTGTTGTCTAACCCCAATAGAGTTCAGAATGTCTATGAATGCTGATCCTAATGCATCTTTTTCATTATCAACATGGATATTAAAATCACCCACAATTAGGACTCTATCTGCAGCCAGCACTAACTCTGATAGAAAATCAGCAAATTCTTTAATAAAGTCTGTATGGTGCCCTGGTGGCCTGTATACAGTAGCCAGTACAAACGTCACAGAGGATTTATCATTAATACTTTTTTCTCTAGATAATTTTATATGAAGCACCATTACTTCAAAGGAGTTATACTTAAAGCCTGTCTTCTGAGAAATACTGAGAATATTGTTATAAATTGTAGCAACACCTCCCCCTTTGCCTTTTGGACGCGGCTCATTTTTGTAACAGTAATCTTGGGGGGTGGACTCATTTAAAATAATGTATTCATCTGGTTTTAGCCATGTTTCTGTCAAACAGAGCAAATCTAGGTTATGATCATTAATCAAATCATTTACAAAAAGTGCTTTTGTAGAAAGGGACCTGATATTCAGTAAACCAAGTTTTATCAATTGTTTCTGTGTATTGTAAACATTTTTTATTTGTTGAACATCAATTAAATGGTTACTCATAAATAGTTTTTGACGTTTTCTGTATTTTCTAGTTCGGGGAACAGACACAATCTCTATAGTGTGATATCTAGGTGAAGGAGTCTCTATGTGCTGAGAATTAACTGACTTCTGTGACGTGAGGCGGCTAGCATTCGGTCGGTTTAGCCAGTCTGTCTGCTTCCTGACCTGGGCTCCAGTTAGTCAAGTATAAACTCTAAGACTATGTGCCAAATTTCTAGAGAGAAGAGCGGCACCACCCCAGGAGGGATGAACACCATCTCTTTTCAACAGGTCAGGTCTGCCCCAAAAACTCGTCCAATTGTCTATAAAACGTCTCGGTTACGTACGTAACCCTCGTTCCCTGATGGAGGGAACGGAGACGTTATGTCGTGACGACATAGGGGATTTACTTGGAAGCCCCAATCATCTCTGACTAGAGAAAACGCCAATGAATATTGGCTAGTGGAATTTGCATACCTGAGCCACTCCCCGTGCACACGGGTATAAATAGGCGACAGGTGCATCCACTGATCAGGTTTTACGCTGAGGAGCCAAGAACGTGTCCCTGGCACCCAGCGATGGTTCAAGATTGTGGCATGGGGACATAACGTCTCCGTTCCCTCCATCAGGGAACGAGGGTTACGTACGTAACCGAGACGTTCCCTATCTGTCGGTCACTACGAGTTATGTCGTGACGACATAGGGGTCTTATGGAAAGCGCCACAACCTGAACCCCGTCACGACCTTGTGGCATGCAGATGTTTGACAAGCGAGCGCGTGACCGACAAATGCCATGCAAAGGTCGCAACCTTCCCGTCGCCCCAGCGCAAATTCGCTAACCTTGGTGCCCGCAGGGACCACTGAGTACATCGCTGCTGGAGATAGCCAAGCCGCTGTTCCTTACCCCAGAGTCGGAAGGGATTTCGACCTTCAATGAAAGATGCTTCACGTCTTTCCTGTTTGTTGTTACAGCTTGGTAGTAACGACGGGGAAGCGAGCCTTCCGGAGAAGGGCGCTACGGAGGCCACATCCTGCCCGAAGGGAGGTACCATGTGGAGACACTGATATGGACTGACCCAGGCCTGGGGCAGTACTACATACGACTGGACCCTGGGGCAGATCCTACCTAGGAGTAGGGAGGAGGGCTGCCAGCAGGGCCTGACAGAGAGTTCTGTCAAAGGGAAGACACGGGTTTACCATGAGGGAAACCTTACCGTGGAAGAATACACGTATGGGATTACCCGAGGGGAATCAAAGCCGTACGGACACCTAGCCGAGTACAGGGGCTGACCGGAGACCCGGGCGAGCTAGCACAAGTACAGGGCCTGGCGTCAGACTGCTCCGCCCAGTCTGACTGCCGGGGGTGCTGGAGGAACTCCACCAGGGTTCGCCGTCCGGGGAACTGAACTGGAGGAGAAAACAGGCGCTCATATCCCCGGGTGAGGGGGAATGGCGCAGCAAGCGTGACACCAGCCAGTTCTTCCCGCCACTTACCTGTTACCCACACACGGGAAGAAACTGGCTCAACGCAGAGACTGTAGAATCTCGCGAAGGTGTTCGGTGTCGCCCAGCCCGCAGCTCTACAGATGTCTGCCAGAGAGGCACCGTGCGCCAACGCATAGGAGGAGGCAACACTCCGTGTGGAGTGAGCCCTCACCCCATGGGGCACGGCTCGCCTTGGGATTGGTACGCCAAGGCGATGGCATCCACTATCCAGTGGGCCAACCTCTGCTTGGAGACAGCCTTCCCTTTCTGCTGACCACCGTAACAGACAAGGAGCTGCTCAGAGCTTCCGAAGCTCCGGGTGCGGTCCACGTATATGCGCAATGCTCTTACGGGACACAGCAACGCTAAGGCTGGGTCTGCCTCCTCCGAAGGCAGTGCTTGCAGGTTCACCACCTGATCGCGGAAGGGCGTGGTGGGAACCTTGGGCACGTATCCAGGCCGGGGTCTCAGGACAACGTGAGAGTAGTCCGGCCCAAACACAAGGCACTCTTCGCTCACCGAAAATGCTTGGAGGTCCCTGACCCTCTGATGGAAGTGAGTGCGGTCAGGAGCGCTGTCTTAACCGACAGGTAACCGCTACTTACCTGTTCCCTTAGCTCGACTGAGTCCAGCGGCTCACAGGGACCCCTCTGAAGTCCAGCCAGGACGATAGAGAGGTCCCAGGAGGGCCTCAGGGGTAGCCTAGGGGGATACAACCTCCTGGCACCCCTCAGGAACCTCACGATGAGATCATGCTTTCCCAGGGACCGGCCGTCCACTGCATCGTGATGGGCCACGATAGCGGCCACATACACTTTCAAGGTGGAGGGTGACAGCCTACGCTCCAACCTTTCTTGCAGGAAAGAAAGCACTACTCCAATCGTGCATCTTCGGGGGTCTTCTCGGCGAGAAGAACACCAGTTCACGAACAGACTCCACTTCAGTACATAGGCTTGCCTTGTAGAAGGAGCTCCAGCCTGAGTGATGGTCTCTACCACCGCCTGTGGGAGACCACTCAAGTCTGCCGCGTCCCATCCAGGAGCCACACATGGAGGTTCCAGGGTCTGGACGCGGGTGCCAATGGTGCCGAGCCCCTGAGAGAGGAAGTCCTTCCTCAGAGGAATGGGCCAGGGAGGGGCTGTCGCGAGGAGAATGAGTTCGGGAACCAGGTCCGGGTGGGCCAGAACGGCGCGACCAGCAGGACCTGCTCCTCGTCCTCCCTGACTTGCACAGTGTCTGTGCGAGCAGGCTCACTGGGGGAAATGCATACTTGATGCATACCCGAGGCCAGCTGTGTGCCAGTGCGTCCGTGCCGAGGGTGCCCTCGGTCAGGGAGAATACAGCTGGCAGTGGGAGGACTCGTGGGAAGCAAACAGGTCTACCTGAGCTTCCCCGAATCGACTCCAGATCAGCCGGATCGTCTCGGGATGGAGTCGCCATTCTCCGGGGAAGTGAGCTGTCGTGAGAGCGCGTCGGCCGCACGATTGAGCTCCCCCGGAACGTGGACAGCGCGCAGCGATTTGAGCTGCGTGTGACTCCAGAGGAGGAGATGGCGGGCGAGCTGTGACATGCGGCGTGATCGTATACCCCCCATCCGGTTGATATACGACACAGCCGCAGTGTTGTCAGTATGGACCAACACATGCTTGCCTAACAGCAGTGGCCGAAACTGCCGCAAGGCTAGATGCACTGCCAGCAGCTCTAGGCAGTTGATGTGCCAAAGCAGTCGAGGCCCGTCCAGAGCCCCGAGGCTGCCTGCCCGTTGCATGTAGCGCCCCAGCCCGTGCTGGAGGCATCTGTTGACAACAATATGCCGAGACACTTGTTCTAAGGGCACCCCGGCCCGTAGAAAGGCAAGGTCTGTCCAGGGGCTGAAGGAGCAGCGACACTCCTGTGTGATGTTCACCCGAAGTGCACCGCGGCGCCATGCCCACCTCGGGACTCGGGAGTGCAACCAGTGCTGAAGTGGTCTCATATGAAGCAATCCGAGCGGCATGACTGCAGCTACGGATGCCATATGCCCCAGGAGCCTCTGAAACAGTTTCAGCGGGGCCACAGTCCTGCCTCTGAAGGAACTCAGGCAGTTCAGCACTGATTGGGTGCGCTCTTCCGTGAGGCGCGCCTTCATACTCACCGAGTCTACTCCACTCTAAGAAAAGAGATTCTCTACGCAGGGGAGAGCTTGCTCTTTTCCTAGTTGACCCGAAGCCCCAACTGGCTGAGGTGCCGAAGCACCAGGTCCCTGTGATCGCACAACTGTTCTCGTGTGCGGGCCATGCTCGAGACAGTTGAGGATCCTGATGCCCACTTCCCGTAACGGGGCAAGGGCACCCTCCGCGATCTTCGCGAAGACACGGGCGGACAGGGAGAGCCCGAAGGGGAGGACACTGTACTGCCATGCCCGACCCCCGGACGCAAACCGCAGGAACGGTCTGTGTCGCGGAAGGATCGAAACACGAAAGTAAGCATCCTTCAGGTCGATCGCTGCAAACCAATCCCGGGGCTGTATGCATTTGATCATGCGCCTGTGCGTCAACATCTTAAACGGGAGCCTGTGCAGGGCCCGGTTCAGGAGTCGCAATCCAGGATTGGTCGAAGGCCACCGACTTTCTTGGGTACGATGAAATAAGGGCTGTAAACCCCCTGCCTCATCTCGGCTGGAGGGACCGGCTCGATTGCATCCTTGCCAGGAGGACAGCAATCTCCTTGCGCAAGACAGGAGCATTCCGAGCTGCCACCGCAGTCTCGAGAACGCCGCTGAACTTGGGAGGTCGCCTGGCGAACTGAATCGCGTAGCCGAGTCGAATTGTGCGCGTGAGCCAACGAGACGGGCTGGGCAGCGCAAGCCACGCCTCCAGACGCCGTGCAAGTGGCTCCAACGGCACAATCGACGTACCCGCAGTGGTGCAGCGAATGGGAGTAAGGCTGGATGGTACAGAAGGCCCTGCGTTCTGACTCATCCTCGCAGAACTCCCTGAGTCCCTGTAGGGACTGGCTAGAAGTGCGTGGGGAAGCACTGCGTCCCCGAACCGCACTCTCTTGGCCGCTGGCAAAATGGGTCGCGGGTGAGAGTGAGGAAGCAACGCGTCGCACACTGTCGACCCGTGGACCTAAAAACTCGGAGGAAAGAGAATTGCTCTTACTTGATAATGTGGGTACCGCTGGCCCTTGAGCCAGCGGCGGAACAAAATGAATGATTCTCCCCCTGCCCTCCTTCGGGGGAAGGAGTGGCGCTGTCCTCGCCATCTCCTGAGATCAAGCAGGCTCCCACATCTCCGGGTTGCCTGTGTCAGGGCCGCTTTATCGCCTCTCTGGATGACATAGGGGCCAGCTGGAACACAGGGGGCGCCGCGCTCCTGCGAGAGGCTCGACGCGCCGGCTTACGATTCAGCACGGGGCGGAGCCGTTACTTACCTGTTCCCTAAATCTGGAGGGCACAGGAGGGCGCCCACGGCGACAAGCAGACTGGGTCTTGCTCTGCGGCGGAGCGGTGCATCACGCCGGGGCAAGATGTGTTGCCTCGGTCTGCTTCTGTACTGCCGAGAACTGCTGGGCACAGTCCTCGACAGTGTCGCCGAACAGTCAAGCCTGCGAGACCAGAGCGTCGAGAAAGCTCACTTTGTCGACATCGCTCCTCTCAGCAAGGCAGAGCCATAGATGGCGCTCTTGGACCACACCTGTGGACATCGCCTTCCCGAGGGTCTGCGCTGCGACTTACCCTGCCCGTAGGGCGAGGCCAGTCGCTGAGCGCAGTTCCTGCTTCAACCTCGGGTTGGTACTACCCTCGTGCATTTAATGCCATGGCTTGGTGTGCACGCAGGATAGCCTTGGCATGCAGCGCAGAGGCGGCTTGGCCCGCAGCACTGCAAGCCTTGGCCGCGAGAGCGGCCGTAGCTTACAGGCTTTGGACGGGAGACGAGGACAATTCCTCCAAGTGGCGGCGTTTTGCAGGCACAAGTGCACTGCAACCGCACTCTCCACCTGGGGAATGTCGACGTACCCCGTAGCCGCCCTGCCATTGAGGGTAGCGAGGATGGAGGAGGCAGACGAGCCGCTTCTGGCCGTAAAAAGGGGCCGTCCACCACTTCATCAGCTCCTCGTGCACTTCCGGAAAGAAAGGAACCGGGGCAGGGCGTGGCCGAGAGCCACGGCCCGTGCCGAGGAGCCAATCATCTCACCGCGAGGGCTCGGGACTAGGAGGTGTGCACGCCTCCAGCCCCGATCTCGCGGCGGCCCGGGAAAGCACGGCTGTCAACTCTGGGTCTGATTCGGCGGCGGCCGCGACACCCGAGGGGTGCAGCTTCGCCGAATCTTCATCCTCAGAGGACGATTGCCCATCCACCGATGCCGCGATCGACATCTGATCCTCTATCAGCGCGCCAAATGAAACGCTGGGCACGCCGAGAGACGGCACAGCAGAATCACCGGGGAGCCGCACAGAACAGCTGCTGCGGGAGGAGTGAAAGGTCCGTGGGGACTGACCCGGCGGAAAGCTCTCACTGTAACCTCAGATCGCCCAGAGCACTAGCCGATGGTTCTCTGCTCGTGGCAGAGAAGCCAGCGCGGGTAGTGACAGAGGGAGCCTCTCTCATCCCCGAGAGGAGAGAGAGGCGCGATCGCAGCGCTGCCATGGTTACACGCTCAGAACGAACGCATAAACCATCCACGAACGCAGCTTCAGCGCGCTGGATGCCCAGACACTGAAGACAATGATCGTGGCTGTCGACAGAGGATAGGAAACGACCGCAACCAAGAGGACACGGCCGGAACAGCGTCTTTAAAAAGACGTGAATCGGCCGTGCTTTTTGCTCTTTTAGGAAATCTGCTCTTAGTTGAAGTGCCCAGGGGAATCGCTGCAGACAGGGACACCGCTGTTCGCACCGTGACGCCAACCAGAACAGCTTCTAGACAGATGAATGGCTTTGTGGAGATCAACACGTTCATCCACTTGGCTCCGAAGCAAAAATCTGATCAGTGGATGCACCTGTCGCCTATTTATACCCGTGTGCACGGGGAGTGGCTCAGGTATGCAAATTCCACTAGCCAATATTCATTGGCGTTTTCTCTAGTCAGAGATGATTGGGGCTTCCAAGTAAATCCCCTATGTCGTCACGACATAACTCGTAGTGACCGACAGATAGGGAACCTATGTTGTTTTGTGGGCACCACTTAGACATCCAGCCATTTAATGATGACAGTCTGCTATGAATCTCATCACCCCGGTAAGCAGGGAGGGGGCCAGAGCATATTACAGTGTCTGACATCGTACTTGCAAGTTCACACACCTCTTTAACATTATTTTTAGTGATCTCTGACTGGCGAAGTCGAACATCATTAGCGCCGGCGTGGATAACAATCTTACTGAATTTACGTTTAGCATTAGCCAGCACTTTTAAATTTGCCAAGATGTCAGGCGCTCTGGCTCCCGGTAAACAATGGACTATGGTGGCTGGTGTCTCTATTCTCACGTTCCGTACAATAGAATCGCCAATAACTAGAGCACTTTCACCAGGTTTCTCAGTGGGTGCGTCACTGAGTGGGGAGAACCTGTTTGATGTTCTGATCGGAACGGAAGAGCGGTGTTTTGACCCGCGACTATGCTGCCTCACAGTCACCCAGTTTCCCTGCTGCACGGGCGCTAATGCCGGAACCGAACAATGTACAGGAATCCCTGAGCTAGTCACATCCAAGGCAGTATCTACAGCCCTCACATTCTTACTGTCCTCAACTAAAGTTTGGATGCGTGTCTCTAGTTCTAAAACCTTCTCTGTCAGCCTAACTATTTCCCTGCATTTATCACATGTGAATCCCTCATCGCCGACAGAGATAGATAAACTATACATGTGGCAGACTGTGCAAATAACAATAGCAGGAGAAGAAGCCATTACTCACCGTGATTGATGAATGATACCAACTTAACTTACCACTTACCACTCCACTTACCACTTACCACTGTTGTTTGATGAACTCGTGAAAAACGGAGCGAGAGAGAAATGAAAACAGAGCGAGAAAAAAGAAAACAATAATAGGCGCGAATAGCAACGCGAATGGAGCCGCGAGTGACAAGCTAACCGGCTAGCGAATGCTAACGCGCTGCACTCGCGGTTTTAAAAGCAAACGATCAGATTAGTTTGATAGATAATACCAGAAATATGGTGGGAATTAAGTTATATATTATCACTTTAAACAACAGAGTGAAAGTAAGGTAAAGATTCAATAAAAAGCAGAGCTACAATCACAAACCGCACAGCAGCACAACAGACTGAAGCAATCCTGAAGATTATTAAATAGCATTATCATAAAACTGCAAAGAGTAAAGGCCCCGATATACATTTTTACATCTTCATCAAGTTTAAGATGAAGTCAAGTAGTGCCGAAAGAGATGAGTTTTCAGTTGTTGCTTGAAGATTGACAGGGATCCAGCATTCCGGATAGGGGTGGGAAGATTATTCCACCATCCAGGAATGGTGAATGAGAATGTTCTGGAGAGTGATTTTGAGCCTCTCTGTGATGGTACCACAAGGCGTCGCTCACTAGCAGATCTCAGACTTCTGGAGGGGATGTAGATTCGTAAAAGTGAGTAGAAGTAGGAGGGTGCTGAGCCTGTGGTCGTTCTGTATGCAAGCATCACGATATATGCAAGCATCACGATATACTTCAACCGAAGTTCATTTTCGTTCTTCGTTTGAGGGCAAAAAGAAGTATGAAAAGGCTGAGCGACGGTATACTGTTTTCGAACATTCCAACACCCCCGCGCTGCTGGAGGCGGGCTGTAGATTAATGTAAATATGTGTCGCAACGCTCACGCGTCTGCCCTAAACACAACAACGATGCAATGATGGTGTATCTAGGTCTTTTACTAAACTGGCTAAATTATTACAAGTTTTTATATTTTTTGTGTTGTCATAATTTCATAAAAAACAAAGGTTAATTATTGTCTGTTCTTTTGGCATTTCATTTATTGTATACCTTTTAAATTTGCTTATTGAAAGAACAACAACAACAGCAGCAGCAACAGCAGTATGGTGTAACATTTATTTGAAACATGTATTTGGTACTTGCTACATTATATCTTTACTCTTTCGTTTCATGGCTTTGGAAAACTTGCATCTGATGTTTCTCAACGTCTCTTTTTGCATAACTGTTGCGATTTCTTTCTAGGAATTAAATGCTTTCTCTGAATCTTTAAAGTCTCCCCGCGAGTGATCGTACAGGTGCAGATATATTTGTGGCAGCTCAGCTATTCGACAGTGTATTTATGTTGCTAGTGACTTGGAGATGTTGTTCTCCTGCCTGACCTTTGTTGAATGAGAAACAAACCGGGAAAAAAAAAAATGCATCAAAGAAGGTGGAGTTCAAGAACACACCCACCGATTGCGTAATCGCCACAGACCAATGGTAGTTCAGGAGCCAAAACAAACTCCCCCAGAAAGTTTGCTTTGGTGAGCTGCTTCGAACTGATTTTGTTCATAATGACGTCATATCGGTTCGTTCTTCGATTTCGTTTGAAGTATATAAGCCTTAAAAGCCCCCTCTATATGTATGGTTCTCAGTAGCGGGATGTGAGCCCCACCGACTGATTGGTATTCAATTATGTCCGTGTATATGTACATGCTATAAAAACCGCCTCTTATGTCGGACTGATACGGGGCATAAGTCACTACAGACGCGTCATCAGTATGATCTTTTTCCGTTTGCTTTACAGATCCTAGAGGTGTCCCCGATTTTAACCCTAAGATAATAGCCAACTTTCCATAAAATATTAAAGAGGTGTTCGACGGTGCTTTTAGAAATATCCTGTTTTTGACATGATCGTAGCCTATAGTCACTCTAGGAGGTAGATTTGCATTTATTTCTCTAACCAGAAACAACACATCCTCGTAATAGCCTGGTTTTAAGGTATCGTACACTTTAGAGATGTTTTGAAGATTTTTTTTCTTTAATATACGTAATCACCCCCTCAGCCGCTTCGTGCTGTTTCTCATCATATCCCAGTATAGAGGGATTCGTGTTAATAACGAATCCCGCGTCCTCTGCGTTAAACGTGAACCAGCTGATAGGATAATAAATTTCGATCAAACCGACCTCCCATCGCCCTTTGAGATTCATACTTTTGGCTAGTCTTGTTTTGTAATTAGAAATACGATTGTCAGGATATACGTCCAGTGACGTGTTGCAAGGAAGGGTAACGTAGAATCCATCTTCACTCATGATGTGCCTTTTTCAGGAATGACTCTTATGACATTCTTGACGTTACTTTAAGGATGCTGTATATCCGTGATGGACCGTTCCGGTAACCATGACGAAAATTTAATCGGCCATCCGACCCATTTCACAAGACAGAATATCTGATTACTTCTCTTTATTCGGTCTAAAATCTTTTCTATTTTAAACGACTTATCTTGATTCACGATGATTTTTTGTAATTCTTTCTCATAAAAACATCCTTCGATAATATCCCCGTCATAGTCTTGTAATCTGTACACTGGTGGATTCCGGGGAACGCACGCCGCTATAGTGAAAAACTCTTCTGTGTAATTCTGCTCATACCCCTTAGAAAACACATTTCTGACTTTAGATACCCTAACCAGATCGCCAATTTTATACTTAAAGACAGGTGCGTCTTTATGCATCTTTCCATATAGATTATTAAACACATCCTTTTCGTTTTCTTTATGGACGTCCAGGGGCCTCATTTTAATACTTTTATGATAGCTCGCGTTATATCCATCTATAAGATCTTGTAACACGTTGTAATAACTCTTTGAATTGATGGCTGTTAAAAACCTAGTCATTCTACCCCGAAGCGTCCGATTAAAACGTTCAACCACCGAAGCCTTGACGTCGCTCGCCGTGGCAAAATGATGTATGTCATACTTCTTCATCAGTTGCTGGAAATGCTTGTTAAAAAATTCGGTGCCTTTATCTGTTTGTAATTTTTGCGGCACACGATTTTCTCAGAGTATAGATTCGAAAGCTTTCGTGACCTCCTTCCCGGTCTTATTTTTTAATGGGCGAGCCCATGCATACTTGCTGAAAACATCTATACATGTCAGTAAAAATTTTATATCATCGTTTTCTTTCGAATAAGCTGACATATCAACCAGATCCGCTTGAAACTGGGCATCTTTCCCGTACACCATCACCCTATTACGCTTGTATTTGACAGGTGCGGTTCTGTGTAATGTATACGCATCCTGAGCAGCTAACCAATCCGTCACTTCTTTATCCTTCAGTGTTACGCCGTATTCCTGTAACACGCTGCGTTTTAACCTATCTTTACCTCCCAAAGATCCAGGATCTGAGGGATTATAGTATACTTTTTTCATTAATTCAGACATGTTACATCGATGCTTTTTTCAGAAAATAATGACGTCTCTGTTAGTGTCAAGGGTTTTTTATTTACAACGTATGTAGAAGCAATAGTCAAACATGATTGGTTACACAACATCTAGATATTGAAGGAATTTCACACACATTACAATATTTTTCTCGATCATATATTCAACTAATACATCAATAATTTCACACACGTCAACCGTTTCGTTTCTCGACAATAGCATCACACATACATCGGTTACATAAGTACAAAGACACAAAATATTACCTATTTTAAGACTTTCTTCAGTTCCAGGCATAATTTCAAGAATGTTTTTAACAGTCGTACGGGTCTCACACCCGCGTGCAATACAGTGATTAGTCATAACACTCCACTCATTCGACATACGACGTACCACAGTCATTTGATTTTTTAATTTCATTAAACGGTTATTATTCACATAACAATCACTCTCATCATCGATAATCTTATACAATAATTGTATTATTTCTCTCTTAATTTGTTGTTTAAATAAGAGTTTTGTCAGACAGCTCGTGTTGCAGAGATTCCCATGTTATCGAGTTAGTCAGAGTCCGCAGGTGCGCTTTTCTTCCAGGCGTCAACGGCGTCGTAAACAGCTTGTTCACAGGTTTCGTCCACAATCTTCGTCCTGAGTTCGGCCAATCCACCCACCATGAACATCTCATCTCTGAGGTCGCACAGAACACCATCGACAACCCCCTGAATTCTTTGGAGATGCGGCGATAACCCAAACGGTTTCAAGGTACGGGCCAGAATGTGTTTTAGATCAATTTTACACACTTTATCCCTCAGTTCTTCAAAACACCCCAGAAAGTAGTATGCAGGGGCCTCGTAGAGGCATGAATGTTGCGTTTGGGACGGATGTTCCGTCTCACAACCATAACAATTATCTTTTAACCGTCTGTCAACCAGATGTTCCAGAATGATCCCGACAACTGCTTTAATGATTTTATGTCCGGTTACGCCGATGCACCCGTCAACAATGTCCGAGACTGATGCACCCGAGACGGCTATAGAATCAGATGTTTGAGACGGTCCGTACTTCGCCAGGAATGCCAGGTTATGATAACCCAGTTCCGTACAAAGTTTGTTCAGCCATGTAATGTTGTCCATAGGCAGTCCTGCATCGGTTGCGTTGTCGTCGCATACAAGACTAGGATATGTTGAAATGCTTTCTTGGGTCATGTTGATGTCTTTAGCTGCTGAAGTCTATTATCTCTGAGAGTCCTGCAGGGGTTGTATTTAATGGTTATAGTATGTAGGCGGTGCTACATGAACACCTCTCCTACTGGGTACGCACCATTCAGGATGAAACAATTTCACCTTTATGCTATTGTATCTGTCAAATGCTTCGCACCATTTAAACAACTTGTCGATCTTTCCAAATATATCTTCTAACGTCGGCACATCTTTCCAGCGAAACAATAATTTAATACTATAGTATTTGAGGTGCTCCTCTTCAGATATTGGCCATACGCGATCAGGGAGACCATCGGTGCTATCGCTACAAAGTATATAAATGTAATCATCGGCATGTTTGTTATTGTGATCCCCTAATACCCTGTAACGCATTCTAGGGGTGATGCCGTTCCATTCCCCTATAAATAGAGGATCGTCGCAGCCGTATTTTAAATCACGCCAAACATAGTTGTAAAATAAACTCCAGTCTTTTACGGTGAAAAACAACTCGGGGTCATCGCAGGTGTCGTAGGTGAACCTTTCATCACTGTCCACGGTACTCAGTCTCACCTCCCTGTTGATCTTGTCAAAGTTGTAAAAGCATATGCGTTTACCGGATAAATGAAACTCCCGCTTAACATTATCCAAAGGTTCATGGAGGAGGCTGGACAGACACGGCCCGTGTATCATCTTCCAAGGTGCCAGTGCGAGATCGTCCATAATGCCCTCAATGGTCTTCTCGGGAGTTTTAGTTGACGGTGCCTCGGCCATTGATGCAGAATAATTATGTTTTTTTCTTTCAATTTCGTAAAACCTACGTGAGTATTTTGTGTCTAGATGCTGCTATGTCATACTCAATTTGTCTTTTTAAACACGGCGTTACATCTGGGGGGCTATCACCTCACACGTGTTAGGGGACGACCGTAGGCGTGGTTTGGGAACCCCGAGTCTCCAACGCTCATTTGCAGTCCGGCTGCGGTTGTCTGACGGATCAGCTCCACACACTCGGAGCTTTTTCGTTTTTTTCTATCGTAACTAACTTGTAACGATCGTCTACCACGGAGATTTTGACTACTGCAGGATAGCCTCGTTTTAACGAACGATATTCGTTTATTTTAAGGCTCTTTTTTTTACTTTTAAACCGTATGATCTTTAAACTGTAACACGGTGAGATAAGACACCATTTCTTCTTTAACTCTGTCAAACTAACTTGTAACGACAGACTACTGCTGGATAGCCTTGTTTTAACGAACGATGTTCGTTTATTTAAAGGTTCTTTTTTACTTTTAAAACGTATGTTCTTACTTAACGGTCTGATATTTTTTATTTCACAAACACGGTAAGATAAACCACCAATTTCTAGTGTTAACGTACATGTTTGCTACTATTTTGTGTATAAAACACTTCTTCTTTAATGCTGTCAAACGATAGAACGTATCTAATGTTTTATTTACTAACTCTGCCTAACATTGTTTTCCCTACAACACGTCTTGTAGGGAAAAAACAAATCATTGCACCATTTAAAGTTTAAAGCACATAACAATGATCCCCACACACACTGTCATAAAAATTCCTTAAACACAGCGGACCGATTAATCAACTCCTCATCTAGATGGTGGGGGGTGTACAACAGGTGTCCAGCTAGGGGGGTGGGTGGGAGGGATTGGGCCACTTACTGGGTGGGATTTTTATGAGGGCAATAAATCAAAGTTTTTGAGACAAGGTGCCCTGCCTCTCTCTGGTGTGCTATTACTTAGATAATAGTCTCTCATCTTATATTCTTTTATAGCATTAATATGGTATTTTGGTGCAAACTTGTCTGACACTAAGTAGAAATTAGGCCGATGGTAACATGGATAGATTGTGTGACATGCCCTCATTTCAGAAGAACTTGTCACTTTGTAGTGTTTGACTTTACTGCCATTTTTGTTCTCTTTTGTATCATATTGGAATTAGATAACCAGCTGACTCCTATCTTGAATCAAATTTTTTAAGCAGTATTCTGATTTTATGGTTACACATGACAACATATTGATCCAAGATGGCGGCGCGTTCAGATGCAGCGGCTGCTCTAGGTCCCAAAGACGGTGCTTTTATGTCTTTTATTGTCGTCTGTTCGTCTCCAAATAGTGTAAATTTACCACTAACTCATAAGGAAATCACTCCAAAACACATAAATGATTGCCGAAGCCTTCTGGATATCGGCAACGCGTACAAACACCAACTCACGCCGGCGGCTATTGAGAAGCTACGAGGCCTTTGTTTACAGCTGGAGCTGGACCTCGAGACCGCGGCCTCGCCTACTGACACTACCCGCACAAGGCAGCATCGCAAGCGGTGTGAGAGAGGACGGAAGCGCGGTAAGCGCAGAGGTATACGAGTGAGGCTAATAGCTAATCCCACAAGACCGGCTCTTCCAACACTCATGCTCTCAAACCTTCGCTCTCTGGAAAACAAACTGGACTTAATACAACTCAGTCGGTCTACACAGCATGAGGCAAAGGATTGTTGTGTGTTTGTTTTCACTGAAACATGGCTAAATGACAACATCCCGGACTCCGCCATTCAGTTGAATAGGCTAACATGCTGCCGATCGGACAGAGACACAACACTTTCTGGTAAGAGCCGTGGTGGTGGCTTGTGTGTTTATATCAACAAAGAATGGTGTAACAATACTGCGGTATTATCAAAACACTGCTCATCACTGGTGGAGTTTATGTTTGTGAAGTGCTGACCGTTCTATCTGCCGCGGAGTTCACGGCCATTGTTATTGTCGCGGTTTACATTCCACCGTGTGCAAACGCTAAGGACGCGCTTCGTGAACTGTATTGCGCCATCAGTGAACAACAAACAAATAACCCCGACGGCTTTTTCATCATAGCCGGTGACTTCAACCACGCAAATTTAAAGACAGTTTTGCCAAAGTTCTACCAACATGTTAACTTTGCAACAAGAGGAAATAATACGCTGGACTTTGTTTACACAACCGTGAAGAACGCTTACAAAGCTGTACCCCGCCCCCACCTCGGGTACTCTGACCACATCTCTGTTATGCTAATTCCAGCATATAGACCCCTTTTGAAACTCGCCAAACCGGTTCAAAAACTCATCACAATCTGGCCAGAGAATGCTACTTCAACACTACAGGACTGCTTTCAGTGCACAGACTGGAACATGTTTAAAGAGGCGGCCACCTACAACAACCACACAGACCTGCAGGAGTACACTGAAACTGTGACTGTTTACATCAAAAAGTGCATGAATGATGTGACAGTCACTAAGACCATCACCACACGTGCAAACCAAAAGCCGTGGATGACAGCAGAGGTTCGTGGGCTGCTAAAAACCAGAGATGAAGCATTCAGATCAGGAGACAAAGCAGCCCTCAAAACAGTAAGAGCCATTCTGTCCCGTAATCACTTCACGGACAGCAGAGACACACAGAGCCTGTGGCAAGCCATTCAGACCATCACAGACTACAAGCCCCCGCCACAGGCCTGTGATGATGATCCATCCCTCCCCGATACACTCAACCACTCTTATTCACGGGTTGAAATGCAGAACGACACACCTGCACAAAAACTGCCCACACCTCCCAACGACCAGGCGCTCAGTCTGTCTGCAGCCGACGTAAGGAAGACCCTATCCAGGATTAACCCACGAAAGGCTGCGGGTCCTGACAACATACCTGGCCATGTACTGAAAGACTGTGCTGCACAGCTGACGGATGTCCTAACAGATATCTTCAACACCTCGCTGAGCCAGGCAGTCGTCCCCACATGTCTCAAATCCACAACGATCATACCGGTACCAAAGAAATCACCTGTGTCCTGTTTAAATGACTACCGTCCCATAGCACTGACCTCAATCATGATGAAGTGCTTTGAGAGGTTAGTCATGCAAAAAATCAAAAATCCCACAACAGCTCATCAACAAACTAAACCTGCTGGGCCTTAACAATTCCCTCTGTAATTGGATCCTGGACTTTTTAACCGGAAGACCTCAGTCAGTCCGTGTCGGCCACAACACCTCGAGCACTACCACACTGAGCACAGGTGCCCCACAAGGCTATGTGCTCAGCCCGCTGCTCTTCACGCTGCTGACCCATGACTGCACTGCCAAGTTCAGCTCCAACCACATCATCAAGTTTGCTGATGACACAACAGTGGTAGGTCTCATCAGCAACAACGATGAAACGCACTACAGAGAGGAAGTGGCACAGCTGGCTGAATGGTGTGGCGCTAACAATCTGTCCCTAAATGTGGAGAAGACAAAGGAGGTTGTGATGGACTTCAGGAGGAGGAACTCCACTGACCACCCCCCACTGACCATCGACAGCTCGACTGTGGAGAGAGTCAGCAGCACCAAATTCCTGGGGGTGCACATCACGGAGGATCCCACCAACACCATGTCACTCTCCAAGAAGGCACAACAGCGCCTACACTTTCTCCGCCAGCTGAAAAGAGCAAGTCTCCCACCACCCATCCTCACCACATTCTACAGGGGCACCATTGAGAGTGTGCTGACCAGCTGCATCACTGTCTGGTACGGGAACTGCAGTGCTGCTGACCGCAAGACCCTCGGACAGTGAACACGGCTGCAAAGATCATCGGTGCCCCTCTCCCATCCATCCTGGACATTTTAATTGCACGATGCTCCAGCAAAACCAACAGCATCGTGAAGGACCCCACCCACAGTCTCTTCCAGCTCCTACCATCAGGAAGACGGTACCGGATCATCAGAGCCCGCTCCGCCAGACTGCTCAACAGCTTTTTCCCCCAGGCTGTGAGAGCCCTGAACTCAAATTACCCCGCCCCCATCTGAAACCCCATGCAAACCCCTACCTCCTGAAACATGGACCCCCTCCCCCTCCCCCCCCCTCTCCAAACACACCCCCAACCTTACCTCATCAAAGAAAAAACTGTGAACTCTTTTTTGTGCAATTCAAGTGTGCTACACACAGGTGAGTTGGCCCGTACAAACCACCTGTAGTAACTCACTCTCCTCTATGCACTAGACACTTTTCTTACACTGCTATGTGTACACAATCCCACAAAAGACTCAGAAATATATGTATGTTTACATGCTCATGCACCACCACAAATCATCTTGCACTATTCCCCAGCCAGCTGCTTGACTCACAATGTTTCTCTCTGCACATGTACAGTATTTATGTGAAGCATTCGCATAGTTTCTATAGTTTGTATTTTTTATCTTTAGTTTGTATAGGGTAAACATTTATATATAGTAAACTTAGTCAAAATCTGTCAGTAGGTTAGTTGTGTATAGGTTTATAGTGTTTTACTTCATTGTTGTATGTCTGTATTTATGTAGCACCGTGGTCCTGTGAGGCACAACATTTCGTTCCACTGTATGTCCCCACATGTAGCGGAATGACAATAAAGCTCAACTTGACTTGGTATGATTCCTTTTGTGACTAGTCAGATTGTTGTCGACTGATTTTAGGGTGAGATAAGAAACTATAATGAGGTGCTTGATTTGTCTTCTGGAGATCTGCACAGAGGAGGAATAAAACCCATCACCTTTGTTCATCAAGTGGGTAGAAGATTTATTTATATCAGAGAACATTGAAAACAATCATTAAAATAATTTAAAAAATGAAAATATCAATTATTAATCATTATTATTATTATTAATATGATTAACTAAATGACTGATTTTAATTAACACAAATGTAGGTTGAGAAAAGCAGAGAAACACTTGGTCACTCAACAGAACTCTCTCTCTCACACACACACACACACATTGATCTTACTGTCTATATGAGGAATTATTACATTTATTCTGATGTTATTTCACTGACAGAAGTTCAGCTGCAGTATTAATGTCATAAAGAGAAAAGAAGAGACTCTATAACATCTCACTGTTACTGATTTATCATGCAGCTCAAAGCATAATGGGTAGAATCTCTCATCAGTCTATTCTGATTCATCAACACAGTTTCACTGATGATCCATAAAAAACACTAAACCCAGGATAGAGCGGCTGAGTGAATGTGGTCTGGACTGTGTGGATGAGGCTCATTGTGTCAGAGACACTGTAGAAGGACAGAGTTCCTGCACTGTGATCCACAAACACTCCTATTCTACTGCTGATGGACTTCACAGAGAGAGCAGTCTGTATGTTATTGTGTCTGAATAAGTAACTGGAGGAAGAGCAGAACAAACTCCAGGACTGATCATTATATCCAAACACACACTCGTTACCTCCCTTCCTGCTGATGCTCTTATATGACACTGATATATACACACTCACACTCCACTCCAGCTCCCAGTAACAGCGTCCACACACACTCTCTCTACACAACACCTGAGGACGCACATCAAATCTGTCTGGATGATCAGGATACGACTGAACTGTGTCAGTGCGAGTAATCACTCTGTTTCTCTCAGACAGGTATTTATTAACTGTGTTCAGGTCCAGAGTGAGCTGCTGGGAATCTGATGGAGATAAAACACATCAGAATCGGGAATTATGAATCTGTTTGATCTTTTCATGTATCTGAACTCTTCATGTTCAGTGTATCATCAGTGTCTCAGTACAGATGACCAGATATCTGTGCTAATCATCATCATCCACCCTATCTGAGGGTTGTCCTTGTCCCCCCTAAAAATATGATTAAAAAAACACGCTGTGTATTGTAAATAATGTTTTATACTTAAAATAATTTGTGTAGTAAAACAACGCAAACGGGGCAAAAATACATATAAACATTTTGAGTCTTCCCCTCCCTTGCCTCACAGTGCTTTTTCGTCTTTTATATCATACACACCAGTCCAGTGAGAGAACAAAGTCAATATCTGTGGAACTCCAGGCTGTCAATTGGCTATTTTATCACTATAACATCAGATGAAGTGATTATTTTCTCTTTGCGCGAGCACACGCACACTTTGAGTGAGAGGAAAGACACTTTATAAGTGCACGCGTACTCTTTCTGCGCGAGAGCAGCATGTATCTGAGAGCGTGCGTCTGGTTTTGTGCAAGAGCAATGGCTATTCGGCTGTTTAAGGAAGTGACGTCTTTGTTCCTCGGACGTTTCCGGTTAGTGTTCGAGCACATTCAAAACAATAGCGTCAGGCGCTTGATGCACAGTGGGATTGCGATCATTTATTTAATCCTGCTGTTTAAAATGTCAAAAATAAAATTAGATCCTTGTTGCTCGTTGGTTGGGTGCTCCCTCTGGCCTGGGACTAACATTAATTTATAAAAAATCGGAAATTAAAGGGTTTAGATTTCCGAGAAACACGTCTGGATTGCAGCAGTGAAGCGAGAAGCAGAATAGCAGCAACTCTAGGATATACAGCACACATTTACATTCAGGTAAGGACAAGTTCTTGATTTTTTCCATTTGATTCTTTGTATTTCTTTACGTTAACTCTTCAAGTATGATGCAGCATTGTGTTTCCGTCATTGTTGACATATGCGCCTAGCATTTTGATTCTTGTTTAGTGAAAAAGGCTTTATACAGGGTTGATTGATTGAATCCTGGCAGGGATTTTCAAAATATAGACATATTTCCTAACAGTATGTCTTTACGATCACTTTTTTTAATCAATTTAAAATGCTTGCTGAATACTGTCAAGAATCCGGTATGTGGCCTTCCGCCCGATCGCCACCAGAGGTCACTCCTCCATCACATTAACTTTTCACTCCACACAGGCTGTTACATATGACTTTGGACTGCAATTCCCATCATCCACTGCACTGACATCACACACACAGCTGTTCGCACTGATCACGCTCACACCTGAGAATCATCTCACAATTACACAGCTTACTTAAACCTGGGACTGGGCCGAGTATTGTTTAGCCATAGCTACTCTACAGAGCGTTCCTAGTTGTCAGTTTGCCTTGTTAGTTTCCCCGTGTTAGTTTTCCCGTGTTTGATTCCTGCCCGTGTTTTCTGGATTTACCCTTATAGCCTTGCCCTTTGGACTCTGTTTGGATTATTGCTCGTATACCTGGATTATCTCTCTGCCTAGCCCTTGTTGGATATTGTTTGCTGATCGTCGACCCACGCTTGCCCTAGGACTATACTCTTCTGTCTTGCCCTCTATATAGCTGTTTGCCAATGTTTGACCCATGCTTGTTTCTGACCACTCATGTTAATAAAGCCTTGCAAATGGATCCCCATGACTCACGTGTCGTAACAAATGCATGTATTAATATTCTCTCCAAAAAAATAAAAAATACTGACCCCAAACTTTTGAACAGTAGTGCATGTTGTTAAAAAAAATATATATTTTAAATAAATGCTGTTCTTTTATTCTTCAAAGAATCCTAAAATTATCACAGGTTATAAAAAATATTAAACAGCACAATTGTTTCAACATAAATCAGTATATCAAATCAGGATCATGTGACGCTGATATCTGGAGTAAATATGCTGTAAATTCAGATTTGATCTCAGAAATAAATTATATTTTAAAGCACATTAAAATAGAAAACCATTATTTTAAATTGTAATAATATTTCAAAATATGACTGTTTTTGTCTGTATTTTTAATCAATTAAATGCAGGCTTGATGAGCATAGGAGACTTCCTTCAAAAACATTAAAAATAGTAATAGTGCCCACACTTTTGACCAGTACTACTGTATGTGTGTCTACACTAAATGTGCATAAAAAAAAAACATACCCACATACGTATATACTGTAAGTAGTGTGTGTGCATTTATTAATCTGCATGTAGGCTATACTTTTATCTTTTTTTAAAAAAACTAATAAAGGTTTATGCAAAACATGGTAGCCAGCCCTGAATTGCATTCATCTTATTTGTGACCACATGATGGCTCTGATAGAGCATTCAAATGCTTTCTCGCACTGTTCCACAGCAACAAACTTGACCAAACGAAGCACACATTTTAAAACAAATGAAATCAATAATAATGGGATGTAGTGATTAGTTTATAAGTATTCATTTAGCGTTGTAATATACATGCATGTTCTGTAAAGCTGCAGTGAAACTATATGTATTGTAAAAAGCGCTGTACAATTGAATATGAAAAAGAATATTTGCATTGATATACAGACTGACCCAGCAATGCAATTGAATTGTCAACTAATCAGCTCCCCGGACATCTTAGCGACAAACCATGATCAGTACGTAAATGACACTGTTTGTCAAGCTTCAGTTTAACCGAACATAAGCCTGATGTCATCCATTGTACGAACAAATGATCCCAAACTTTCTGCTATGGAGTTAATTGTAAGCATCCAGACTGCGATATATTTACCGCCATCTCTCGAGAACACGCACGCAGCATCAATCAGAGCCGTCTGGAAGACTACTTTTAATGTTCTTTGTAGGTTTGCGCCTCAGTCATATTTAAAGGGTATTCACCATTTATTTAATAATAAGTTAAATTTTTGCTAGACTTAAATAGTATGCGCTTGTTTTGACAGATCTGAGATTTAAAGATGGCGCTACCGGAAATGCTTCAGGACCAGACATGTGCAGTAGCGTTCCAACGCCTTTGTTATTGTTTACGTCCGGTTTTTCATCATTTTGAGTCTGCAAAACATTGAAATGGTCTATTAATGTGCTCTCCCTTTACAATAATGCGCTCTTGACATTTGTCATTAAAATAACGCAATTGTCTCCCTGCTACACTAATAGTAAGGTTTTCCTCTGTGTATGTCCTTACAAGTAAATTTTAGCTGATTATTTGTGTCCCCTTCAAAAACTGCTCTTGAGAAATTTTTATTTATTGTCCCCCTAGTGTTAGACCAAATTTACGCCCCTGTTTACATCATCAATTATAAAACTCTTCTTTCTCCTTCTACAGAAGAACATGAACACACTCAGAGAGTTTTTCTGCTTGTTTTCTTACTGACTTACATTGTAGGAAGTCGTTCCTGGTCCTGGGAACAATGTTGGTGGATGTGACTGTGGAAATCAACAGACATGAACAGTGTGATTCTCATGATCCTGCATCCATTCCTAACACATTTCTAATATGATGTTCTCCATGATATGAGATGATGATGGACTGGTTTCTGAGAGCAGATGAATCTCCAGGACTTTACCTCTGTCTGAGATCTTCTTCAGCTCCTCTTTGCAGAAATCCTCCAGTTTGTCTTTCAACTGATGAACAGATTCTCTCAGACCATCAGAAGATACGAGAGAACTGAAGAGGTCATCATTTACGTCTGTAGATTCAGGAGGAGCTGAGAGAGACTGGAAACTCTACAGAAAACAGAAATCAAAACTCATCAGCTCCACACTTCACCCAATAACCTGCACCAACATCAGATTTGACTGATCTTTAGTAACTCAATCCAGCACTTTCACAGCATCAGCTTCATTCTTCTCATATTCATTATATCACATTACAGCTACAGATTCTAGTATCTGACACTTACACTATATGTGAACTTTCTAGGAAATAGTTTGGATGATAAAACATCTGCTAAGAACATAAATGTCCATCTAACAGCTCAAGCACATCAATAGAGTCTCTTTGTAGGTTTAAATAGGTTTGCTCAGGAAAAGCAGCTCAAAGACTACGATTAGATTGACCATTATTTATAACTTTCACTCAAGTCCACTATGACCCTGTTCTTCTAGATCTGTGTTACCTGCAGGAACTGGATGTGATCCTGTGTGTGTGAAAGCTGCTCCAGCTCAGCGTCTCTCCTCCTCAGATCATTGATCTCCTGCTCCAGTCGCTCCAGTCGTCCTTCAGCTCGACTCACTGCTTGCTTTTCCTGATCTCTGATCAGCCGTATCGACTCAGAGCGGCTTCTCTCAATGGAGCGGATGAGCTCAGTAAAGATCCTCTCACTGTCCTTCACTGCTGTCTGTGCAGAGCGCTGTTAGGACACACAGTGATTCAGGCTTCAGTGAGTCTGAACTGAGACTGAGACAAACTTCTCTTCTTCTCCAGACTCACCTTATGAGACACCACAGCCTCTCTCAGCTGCTGGAGATCTTTCTCTCTCTGCTGGATTCTCTGCTGGAACGTCTTCTGCATCTTCTTCAGCTGCTTCTGCAGGACAAACAGATGATAGTGAATCTCTCAGAAAACTACTGGCACTAAATCATCACGTGAACAGATGAATCCAGAAAAAGTGGAACTGGTAACTATCGGTTGTATATTAAAACTCCAGAAGGGATGATTGATCATTTAACATCATAGTACATTAATTAACATGACGATTAAGGACTGTTTCACACTGCAAGTGAATCTGCCATAAAAGTAAACCTGACACCGACGTAGAGCTTCATACTGACAGTGTTTTTGTGTCGTCTGTGACTGCATTTAAGCTGAATTTTGACTAATAGCAATATATATTTTGTCAAAGAATGTGTAAAAAGTCCACTCCATTATTATGTTTCTTAATCAAGGCCTATTTCATGAAAGATTGTGTTGTTAAAGGTTTACAGTGTATTTTCAACAGTGAAACTCTTCTTGCAGCAGCTGTTCATTTCTGCTGTCGTGTTCAGTGTAAAAGCTGTAAGCTGTTAATATGGTGCTGATATAAACACGTATGAAACGAGTGTCAGCAATATTTCATCAGTGTCTAGTGTTAAATACCTGTTTCTCTGTCCTCTGTGCTGCAGCTGATACAGTGTTGTGGTTTTTATGTTCATCCACCAAACACAGCAAGCAAATACATTTCTGATCAGTGCGACAGAAAACCTCAAGGAGCTTCTCATGTTCCTGGCAGATCATCTCCTGCAGTCGTCCAGTGGCTTCAGTCATTTTGTGTGGTTTACGTGAATGAAACTCCTCATGACGCTCAAAATGAGTTTGACAGTAAGATTCCTGACACACCAGACAGGACTTGGCAGCTTTGTATTTTCTTCCAGTACAGACGTCACACTGAACATCTCCAGCTCCAGCAGGAACTGCACTTTGAAGTTTAATTTTCTTCAGTTTCTCCAGCATTTCAGCAAACACCACGTTCTTAAATAAAGCAGGTCTTGGACTGAAGGTCGGTCTGCACTGAGGGCAGCTGTAGACTCTCTTCTCATCCTCCTCATTCCAGCAGTCTGTAATACAGCTCTTACAGTAACTGTGTCCACACTGGATGGTCACTGGATCCTTCAGGAGATCCAGACACACCGGACACAAGAATTCATCCCGAGAAAATCTGGATTCTGCCATTTTACTGCACTAATACAGAGACACAAACATACAACAGCTCAACTACACTTCAGTTACTATTTCCCTGAACTGTTTCCCCAGATGTTTCCTGGTTCTGTGTTTGAGTGACGTGTGTAAAACCGGTGTGTCTGTGAGTCTGTAAAACAGGTTCCTCATTCCTGAGTTTAGTTTTGACACACCTGACTGTTATTAAAGTAAATGCAAAGACATTAGACTTGTTCGACTTGAAGCGACTCTGCACAGAATGATCAGTGTATGACATAAAAGTACCGCGAGAGCGATAAGAGAGCAGATGGATCCTGATGCTCGTTCAGGTCCCCAATATCGACCAGGAATGTTTTGAGTCCAGCATCCAGAGCACAAAATAGTCCATCGTATGCGGGACACAATGAATTTTGCTGAGCATCATAATGAATGAACACTAACTCAGCTGTAAAGAAGTCCTTGTGGATCCAAGCAGTCATCAGGTCATGCTGAGAGGTGGGAACTGTCTTGAAAGCATTTATTCTGTTTAAGAGGGCAGGTTGGTCTGGAATGAAATGTCCCGGTACACACAGAGGCCCAGCAGGACTCAAGATAGACCCTCCACCCATCTGTCATCTGTTAGACTGGTCTTATGTGAGGTTTTGAGAGAGCGAATAAAATATTTACAAAGGCCATTTGCCTGTGGGTGAAATGCTGTGGTTTGGTAAAGATGAACTCCAAGTATTCGAGCATCTTTGCCCACAACTCGGACAAAAATTAAGGGCCGCCATCTGAAGATATGTCCGATGAAGTGCTGAAATGCACACCCCATTACAATGGGTTACAAAATGGAGATACAATTATAGGAAAATGCATAAATATCAGTAAATAACAGTAAAACCAGTTGGTCTCGCCAGAGACGGTGCTGTTGATCTTAACAACTACGGCAGATGTAGCGCGGGTCTTTATGAAATCGTATGCGTATTCCAGTGAAGTTATTGTCTTCACACTTTAGCCTATTTAAAAATACATAAACCTTTTGAAACTGTAGTTTAAAAAAATTATGGATTTATGCAAACTGGATAGACTCCCCTGTCATTTATTTATGTTCTCCATTTGAAAACATTAGACTTTGTAAATTTATTTAGCCTATTGTTACTATGTTGCTGTTGTTATAAATAAAAAGTTATGACTGGAAGTATTACATTTCACCAAAATATCAGGGGGGTGGGGGTTATATTTAGGTGGTTTTGAATATTTATGTTTTAATGTGTTAGCATTATTTGATGTGCTTTTTGTTACTTATTTGTTTACTTGCGCAAAGCTTTATTTTAGAAGAGTCACGTCACCTTTATTTATACAGAGCTTTGTACAATACAGATCGTGTCAATGCAGCTTTGCAGTGTTAAAAAGGAAAATAGTGTCAATAATGCAAGAGGACAATAGCAAACAGTCAGTTTTTCAATTAAAGTCAGTTCATCACTGATTCAGTTACTTCATAGTACAGCTCAGACCAGATCTGTGCAATAAAGCTGACAATGATGCCATAAATTAAGTGTCCCCAACTAAACAAGCCAAAGGTGACAGTGGCAAGGAACCAAGGGCCATATTTACTAAACAGGGCAAATTAATATTAGAGCGCAATTACATAAAAGCGCTGATGAGAGGAGAAAATTCAGTGTGATTTACTGACAATGCACACATTAAAGAACACAGACACAGCCAGATAATTTCCATAATGACCAGCACAATCTATCGAGAGCAGCGCAAATTACCACCTGCTTTAAGACATGCTTTTTTAGGCATTCAATAATGGCGCAAATACCAGTAATTTAATAAGTGCAAATGTTAGTAAAACCATTGTGTGATTCATTTTAATACTCTCCACCCATAAATTTTGCATCTGAAAAGAAAACTACTACAAATGCATATTCAATAATGTCAGGCACACAAATAACGGTGTCTGTGCCTTTACAGCACTAATTCTTCACTGTGTGTCTATAGTAAATCCTGACAGAATCAGAATCAGAATGAGCTTTATTGCCAGGTATGTTTACACATTAGAGTAAATTAGTTATAGTGCAATTAGTTATAGTGAATTAGTTTTAGTGCCTGAAGCTCCACGGTGCAACAGAATGAGAGTGACAAGACAAGACACAGATAATAGAAATAATAATATATAAATATACAAAATAGACAATGTACAAAATAGCAAAAACACAATATACAAAATAGACAATTTAGTATGTACAGGTATGTTAGCTGCCAATTTGAAATGCAAATAATGTGTGTGTGTGTGTGTGTGTGTGTGTGTGTGTGTGTGTGTGTGTGTGTGTGTGTGTGTTAAATAAATAAATGTATGATAGTGTTGTGTGTTCCACGTTTATTGTCAAGTGTTCATGAGATGGATTGCCTGAGGGAAGAAACTGTTCTTGTGTCTGGTCGTTCTTGTAACGGGCGAACGAGACGTGAGACGTGCAGATCCATTTGCAAGCTTTATTCCAAGACGTGGTCAAAAACACAGGCAGGGTCAAAACATCAGCAAACAGGTATAACACAGGCAAGACACAAGACACAATCCTAGGGCAAGCGTGGGTCTTTGATCGGTGAACAATATCCAAAGGGCTTGACAACAGGGGAAATCTAGAAGCATGAGCTATAGTCCAGATGAGGTGCAAACAGAGTCCGAAACAGCAGGCAAAGGGTTAATCCAAGATACACAGGCAAAAGATCAGGAAACAAACAACAAGGCAACACGAAAAGACTAGACTTAGACTAGAACTAGAAACTAGGACTGGAAACGTGGAATGGCTCCATAGTGTAGCTATCTCTAGAAGAGTGATATACGTTAGACAATACTTGGCGATCTGAATGAGGAAGTCCATGGCTTAAGTAGCATGTCTGATGGGAATCAGCTGTGTAATCAGTGCATTCAGCTGTGTGTGTGTCATCAGTGCAATGGATGATGGGAACTGTAGTCCGGGGTGAAGTGCAACCCTTACAAAAAATTACTGCAGTTTTTTAGAAGTAATACTACAGTTTTTGTTACATGTAGAAAAATGCAGTTTTTTGGACACGAAAAAACTGCAATATTGCAGTATTACTGTAGAAAAAAGATGTCTGAAGTTTTACTGAAGTACAAATACAGTATTACCGCTCCAATACTAAAGTACTAGTAAAATAATACCGCGATACAGATGCAGTACAGCTGAAGTATTACTAAAATACAACTGCAGTATTACTGCAATACAGCTGAAGTATTTCTAAAATACAGAATACAACTAAAGTACAAGTACTAATAAAATGCTGTACAGATACAACCGGATTATCCAGAAAATTATGTTTTATTTTCACACACATATGAATTTATGTACAAAACAACAGTGAAACTGCAATGTAACAATACATGTGTTTTTTATTTTAATTTAAACTTTAAATAACCGTCTGAGAGTAAGGAAATAAATGAATAAATTAATCATTTGCAAATAAACACTTTATAGTCTATTTCCATTACTCAGGAAGGTTTCGTTTTTTGAATAGCTTGTCCTCATTGTTAAGCTTGGTTCTTATGACTGCCTTTACATCAGATGAAGACACACTGAATTTCTTTTGGATATAGTCTGAAAAAGAAAAGAAAAAAAGATTCAGAAAAACTGTCAAGTTTCAGTTACAGTCTACAACATAGGCATATAATGCTTAAATACTGAATATTGCATTGTGGTGTCACCAAATGTTTGGGGTAAGTATTCATTCACTGTTCCCAATTCATTTGTAATGGCATATTGATCAGCATTAATGGCTATGAACATTTCAAGTAAAATAAGTTAAGGTAACACTTTACTTCTTAAAACATTTATGTATAATACATAATTAATGTGTTCATAATGCACAGTATATTGCATTGTATCTTTTCATAAATTATTGTTACTAAAGTTAAAATGCATTATATTTACATTACACATTATAAAGACATAGCATAACACTTTTTTATGAAGCCTGTATTTATAATACATTACAAGGGTATTTTTATTGTATTATAATGCATGCATAATGCCTTATAAACAACCTTATAATGTGTTATATCGTCTCATTGATAACAACAATAGTAATAATACTTATTTGTGGTTATAAGTATTAAGAGTATGACGATTTATAATTTTATTCAATTATGTACTAATGGATTATATATCCCATAGTTTCATATATTTTGATTTCCCAAGAGTCATACTGTATCTTGACATTGTTGACTTAAGATACAATATTGTATTTTTAAATGTAAAAGAGTTTCCAGTGAGTTTAAATGGACAGTTCACCCAAAAATAAAAAAATGTCATAATTCATTCACCCTCATGTTGTTGTGACTAAACCTGTATTGGTTTACAATTGTGTTTTTTTCTTTTTCTTTTTTCAAACTTAATACAGGTTTGGAACGACATGAGGGTAAATAAATGATGATATATTTTTTCTTTTTGGGTGAACTATCCCTTTAACTCACTGGAAACTCTTTTACATTTAAAACAATACAATATTGTTTTGTTGATTGCACATATGGAACATGTTTCATTTTCGATGTATTGCAATAAAAATGTAAAAAGCAAATGTCTTATAACCGCTTTAGATGTTTAAAAGAAGACTTTGTTATTGTCCCTTTACTTTAAGCAGTAAAAGAGACTCATAAGATGTAAAATGATACTGTGCAGATCTTCAATGTCAACAATGTCAAGATATGAGTCTTGGGTAAGCAAAATATATGAAACTATGGGATATATAATCCATTATTACATAAGTGAATGAAATTGTTCATTGTGTGTTATAAACCGTCTTACTCTTAATAGTTATTACCACAAATAAGTATTATTACTATTGTTACGATTATCCATGAGAAGATATAACACTTATATTATAAGTTTGTTTATATGTTTATTTGTTGATATGTTTATAGTATAATGCAATATAAAGGCTTCACCTGGTGTTATGCACTCTTAAACGTTATGACCACAAATAGGTAAGCATCATAATGTATTGTTAGTGTTGTTATGATTTTTTATAAGATGATACAACATGTTATAAGCTTGTTTAAAATGCATTATGCATGTATTATAAGAATATAATACATTAAGAATATCCTTATAATGCTGCATTATAAGTACAGGCTTCATAGGAATTGTTACCCAAATCTATTGCATTAATACTATGGAAGCAAATAAGAGACATAAGTGTTTGAAATTTAACAGCCACTGAATACTTAGTTTTGAAATATTTTATTTAGAAAAACATTTATCTGAATTTATTTGCTCTGAATTCACCCCTTTGAAATTATTTTACTTTGGAAACCATGTATCTGAATTTATTTGTTTCGAATTTTCCTCTCAAAACCTGAATTTCGATGAATATTTTTCAATGCTCACAAATTCAGATAAAAATAAATAAAATTAACTTACAGAATTTCAGATAAAATAAATTCAAGTTGATCAAATTTGAGTGCTCAAATTCAGATCTCAAATTTCAAGTTAATATTTTTCAAAGAAAACATCAGTCTAATTCGACTGCTCAAATTCAGATCGAAAAATTCAAGTTAAAAATTCACATGGTTACATCCAGGGTAACCCAGGATAGGAAAAACAGTTGAGCGCCTATCAGAACACGACGATCATGTGCGCAAGGTATACAGTAGGTGGCGGTAATTCTCCTAAGGAGTGAACGGCTATGAAACGGAAAGAAGAAGAAGGAGAAGAGCACGACGACCTGTCTGTTCCAAGAAGTCGATCGGCACGGAGGATGTTAGACCAAAGATGACTTCCAGGGAAAACGAAGGCGCCCCGGTAAGTTTGCCGTTTATGTACAATCGGACTCAGGGCTCGACAGAACAGAAGTATGTTGTTGCTAATTATGTTTGAAACACATAACGTTAGATGGTTTGTGTGACTCGTCTCTCTATGTAACGTTAACGTTAGGTAACTTAAGTCAGCTAGGCAACGGTAGCCTACATGTACTCGTATTGAACCGAAACGGTACGGGCGTCACGGTTCGGTACACGAATTTACACGGAGAATACACAGTATAAAAATAAATAAAACTCGCGTGCAAATGAATTAATTTAGTGCGGAACTAGGCTAACTGTTTAGATACGCGGGTTCTTTAGGGACGCCTTCTTGCCCGTACCGTTTCGGTTCAATACGAGTACATGTAGGCTACCGTTGCCTAGCTGACTTAAGTTACCTAACGTTAACGTTACATAGAGAGACGAGTCACACAAACCATCTAACGTTATGTGTTTCAAACATAATTAGCAACAACATACTTCTGTTCTGTCGAGCCCTGAGTCCGATTGTACATAAACGGCAAACTTACCGGGGCGCCTTCGTTTTCCCTGGAAGTCATCTTTGGTCTAACATCCTCCGTGCCGATCGACTTCTTGGAACAGACAGGTCGTCGTGCTCTTCTCCTTCTTCTTCTTTCCGTTTCATAGCCGTTCACTCCTTAGGAGAATTACCGCCACCTACTGTATACCTTGCGCACATGATCGTCGTGTTCTGATAGGCGCTCAACTGTTTTTCCTATCCTGGGTTACCCTGGATGTAACCATGTGAATTTTTAACTTGAATTTTTCGATCTGAATTTGAGCAGTCGAATTAGACTGATGTTTTCTTTGAAAAATATTAACTTGAAATTTGAGATCTGAATTTGAGCACTCAAATTTGATCAACTTGAATTTATTTTATCTGAAATTCTGTAAGTTAATTTTATTTATTTTTATCTGAATTTGTGAGCATTGAAAAATATTCATCGAAATTCAGGTTTTGAGAGGAAAATTCGAAACAAATAAATTCAGATACATGGTTTCCAAAGTAAAATAATTTCAAAGGGGTGAATTCAGAGCAAATAAATTCAGATAAATGTTTTTCTAAATAAAATATTTCAAAACTAAGTATTCAGTGGCTGTTAAATTTCAAACACTTATGTCTCTTATTTGCTTCCATATAATACAATGAAAAATGCATGGGGAAGTGGTCTCATTAAGCTCACATATAGAGCAAATTCCACTTGTAAAAATCATGGAAATGTATTATTTCTGTTGTTGAAACTTTACTTTTTATTAGGCAAGGTAAATATGTTGTTCTCAAGTTATCTGGGATAATATCCAGCAGTCACTGGAGAAGTACTAAAACTTAAATCATATGCTAACTGATATGATTTATCTTTTTGATATTTAAAATATAATTTGTTTAACATCTGAAAATAGTTGATGTTATTATGTTAAAAAAACAGTTTTCCATATGTATACAGTTTATCAACAATTCTTTAATGATTGTAAAAAAATCTGAATTAAAGTGTTTATTTTTTTATGTATTTTTTGAAATGTTAAGAATTTAAATGTAAAAGGCATAGGGGGCTTAAGAACATGCAAGTACAAAAGGTGTTTTAATTCCACTCCAGAGTTTTTAAATTTGCAATTAAATAAGTATTTTAATCATCATTTGATGACAAAAGATCACATGCTATTTAAATGGGAGATAAATATTGATTTAATACTCACCTAATTCTGAAAGCTATTAATATAACAATTCGAAAATACTTAAAAATTAGATCGGTTGACCCTAATTGAGTCACTTCCCCTAATCACACCAACTATAAACAACTAATTATATATATGGACTGAAACAAACTAAATAGTTTGACAAATAAAAAAATTATAAATCAACTGATAAAAATCCCACATTCTCTTTCACAGCAGAGCTAGTCTGTAGAAATGCATGAGGAGTTACCTATTAAGACGGACACTGTGTGAGCTGGAAGTGCCTCCTTGCTGGTCTCTGCATTGGGTGCCTTTCTTCCATTTAGAGAGTGAGTGGCAAGAGTTTCTCGCCCAAAGGTTACAAGGAAAAGCTCGCTGGTAAATTTTTTAAAATCTTGGGTGTTGATCCTATCAAACTGGCTTTTCTTGATCCGCACCCCCTCTCCCAAATTGATGTAATCGACTACCTAGTGGGGAACAGCAGAGAACAGATTGTTTTCTTTTCTTTTCTGAAAAAGTAAAAGTACAACTTTTAAAAGTAAAAAGTAAAACAAAATGGCTCAGAAATGCCTTTTCGAATAAATTATAAAGCCACAGAGCAAAATCCAAATACTTTTGGTTTGCCCGGTACAGAGTTAAAAACAACATCAGCAACCACAAGTTGTGTTATGTAAAAGAGGTAGATTTTAACACACCTAGCTAGAATTGAAAATTCTGACAGAAAATGGAATAAAATACAATAACTGTATAATTGGGACCTACTTACCTGCTCACTTCCTTGAGCAGAGCATGGTTCTTGAATTTGAGAACCGATGTTCTGACAAGATGAGGTCTGCAGAGTGTCAGGCTTCTGCTTTGAAATGCACATCATCTTTATTTCTCCTACTGTGCCTTTTAGGTCCTGCACAACAGCATGCATTTCTGGAAAAAAGCAGAGCGACACAATCATGTTCACAATCCACAAAACCTTTACAGTGCCCTCCACATCTATTGGCACCATTTATCCTCTTGGTCTTTCATTCAAAATTCTAATCTAAAATAAATAAAAAAATTAGTGTCTGTATGTGTGTGTCCTACAATAAAAGCAGCACATTAATTTAGAACAGTGATTCAACTGACTTGTAACCTGTGCATTCATTGTGCACACCTTCCAGTCAATCAGAATCGAGTATTCAAAAAGAGCATGGTATAATATATACTGAAGAAGATAGTTCACAAGTTGAGAACTGAAAATTGAAAACAATTGCTGTGCTATAGCTAGATTTAATTACCTTTCCACTCCCTCAGCTCTCTCTCTGCTTTTATCCTGAAGCGCCGCCGCTCATATTTTAAATCTTCTTTAAGCTCTTTAATTTCATGTTTTAACTCTTTGATCTCTTCAGCCATGTCTGACCTCTTACATGGCTGAGGAGACAAAGGACTTGGTACACTTGAATCCTTCAGCACTCCCACAGCCGGTCTTGGTTCCTGAAGTAAAATATCCGTTATTATGTATTCTAGCTGTAAAGTTATAGTTTATAAAAGATAACGTAGCTTCCTGCTCACCTTTATTTGAGTGCAGCTTTGTTTAACCGCAGCCATAATCTTCTGCTGAATGATGTTTTTGGTCTTTTTTTTTTTTTGTTACCGGTGCATTTTCCTAAAAATAGAAATCACACAATAAAAAAGTATCCCAGAAATATTAAACTATAAAAAAAACATAAATGCTTGTCTACAGTTCATTTAGTACATGTATGAAATATACAGGACTTTAGGCCTACATGTAACTGGATTTCTTGATCTCATTTAAATACTATCTAAAATCAGGTTGACATTTGAGGAAGAATGTGATTGAGATTTTATCCATTTACCAGGTCTAGAAATGAAGTCTCACCAACATCTGTTGAGGACCTTTTTACTTTCTCTCTTCTACCCTTTCCTAACGCTTCCTCTGTTGCAAAGAGGGGTATACTGTCAAAGTCACAGCCATTTTCGATTTTTTTTCTCAAGTCAATTAGGGGCTGATGCTCTCCTAAAAACAAACAAACAAAGACACATTCAGTGCAGTTTGTTTATTCCATTGTTATAAATGTTTTTTTTTCATAAGTTTTTACTTATATTTTAATTGTTGAGCTTCATAGCATAATACATTTGTCTATTAACAAAGGATCGTAACGTTAACTGTTTGGAGTGAGATTTTAATGATAGCCTACGATTAATCAGTCTCACTTTATCACCATATTGAAACTAATATCTTTACAACGCAATAAAATGGATCCCATAAATGGTCAGTTTACTTCTGGTAATTGTATTACTAAAACATGACAGTGAATGTATCACTTCCAAAAAACAACATTGTTTTGTCTTTCTATCAGACTTGAGTTCTGTGTTGATCAGTCCTCCCGAGGCTCGTGCTCGTGCCTTAATTGCACGTGCGCTACAAATCAGTACGTAAGCAGCGTTTGTTTCCCCCTATTTTCTCAACTGTGTTGAATAAAAGATAAATAAACGTATTTGTACAGCTCTCTAAATTAAATAACCAAAGATATGAGTACATTAGACGTTATAGCCTACTCACTACTAAACTGGATGACTCGACAAGGCCAACGCTCCAGCTCGCCTGACGAAGTTTTCTTCCAGTAAACATATGCTTCCTCTTCTTTGTTCCACTCATGAATGGCCTCAGGGTGTAGTTTTGACATGTGTTTGTGTTTTATTTGTGAAAGTTCACATATATGAACGGTGTTGTCTGTGAAAAAAATCTACCAAAACGTATTTTATGTCCATCCTGAACTAAAATACGCTGACTGACAGTTGGTTCGCTCATCAAAGATCAGCTGCTCTCGAGACTCGTTGTCAGGGCAACGATCGCGCGAAGAAGATCTAGTCACGCACGTGCTAATTCTCTATGAGGGTGAAATGTCCAACAGGCGAAAAAAATACAAATCTTTTTTAGAAGATGACTATATTCCAAAAAAAAAAAAATCCCAGAAGAAACAAGTACAAAATATTTCTGGAAGATGACGAAGAAGAACCCCACAGGAGCACAAGTGTACGGAGAAATAGCAGGGAAGGTGATGTTGCAAGCCTGTCACCTCAGGTAAAATAAATCAAGTTCAATTAAATAACTACATCTCAGCCAATATAACCTCTAATTCAGTTCCGTAAATATTATTTAACAGTATTTTTAATAATTATTCATTAAAATAATACACATTATGCAATACATGGACACACAACTGGCTTAAAGGTAATTTGTTTTTTACTTTAGACACACACAGAGAACCGAGTTGATGCTGACTCTGAAGAAGACACACAACTGCTCTGCAGAGAAGAGGCAGCTAGGCAACTCACTGAGGTATTAAAAAATATTTAGTTTGCTCTTGATTTTACATATATTCCTTTATAATTTTAATCATATTTATTTCATTTTGATTGCTAACCATGCAGTCAATCAATTGGTAGCACTTTACAATAAGGTTTTATTAGTTAACATGAACTAAGAATGAGCAATATACTTCTACAGCATGGATTAATCTTAGTTAAAGTTAATTTCAACATTTACTAATACATTATTAAAATCAAATGTTGTATTTATTACCATTAGTTAATACACTGAACAAACAATTAACAGCTATATTTGTATTAACTAATAAACAAATGTATTGCTCATGGTTAGTTAACAAATGATATCTTACTGTAAAGTGTTACCAATCCTTTTACAGTTTACCATTTTATTTTATATTTTTTGTAAGCCTGACGGTCATTTACATTTTTCTTCAGCCAGATGACATATCAGGTGGTGATATAGAAGATGAAGAGCAAAACACACAATGGTTGAGCAATGAAGAGGTACATTTTGTAGGGTATAGTCTAATAAAGGACATGTTTGCTTGTTAAGCAAATGTGCTATAATGTACAAATAGCCAACTGATCAAACACATCCATGGACAGTGTCTAAATGAAACAATTATTGTTTAAGCCTTACTTTTTATGATGAAGTTATCCTTTATTAATATGTATTTACAGTAATACAGATGAATTAAAAGTTGAAAAAAAAATATGTTACCGAAATAATACCATGGAAGATAACATTTAATTTGGGGAAAAAACCGATTGCGCCAACCATTCAAATTTAACAACTAATATTTATATGATATTATTACTTTAAATTGATTTAATTTAAGTATAAATAAAGCAATCAATTAATCATAAAATAACACTTCAGTTCAACTCTCCTGATCAATTGAGTTCACACATAACTATTTTTCTACTTAGTGCAATTAACTTAATATTTAAGTGATATTATTGTTTCATTTAGTATATTTGTCTATTTTACACTACATCGCTGTATTTCAATTCACAGTACATTTGATTTTACAGTAAACCACTGACAGCACTGTTTTTTGAAAGTTCAGCATGAGTAATGTGGACAAATGGATTGTAAAATGACTTTAAATTACCATACATACATTTATTTCCTTCTCATTTTTCATCTCTAGCAAAGCAGTTCCAATCTTGAGGATGGAAATATCAGAACCACCACTTGTATCATTGATGGAGACCAGCCTTTGTATCCTGGAGCCAAACTTTCAAAAGGGGAAAGTCTGACTGCACTTCTGGGCTACATGCTACGCCACCATGTGACCAAGGCAGGAAGTCAAGATTTACTGCATCTGCTGCAGATGCTTCTCCCTGAAAATAGTTTACCCTCCACCAACTACCTGTTCAAGCGTGCTTTTGACACAACCAGCTGGCAGTTACATCACTATTGTCTGAATCCTGACTGTGGAGCTTACATTGGCATACTAGATGTCGAGAGTGTTCTATGTCCAATGTGTGATACAGAATGCAAAGTATCAGAACATCTGAGTAAAGGCTATTATTTGATGTATACCCCCTTGAGAGATGAAATTAAAAATCTTTTTGAAAATCACAACCTTAATGAGAAACTATCACAGAAAAACAACTCTGATTGCATCCAAGATATCAGTGATGGTACACTGTATAAGAGAATTCCAATGCTGACAGACCAGGGCAATATATCTTTGACATGGAATACAGATGGTGTCCCAGTGTTTAACTCTTCAAGCTATTCAATGTGGCCAATTCAGTGTACCATAAACGAAGTCCATCCTTGTGAACGAAAAAACTTTGTGTTGTTGCCTGCACTCTGGTTTGGGCAAACCAAGCCAAAAATGGAAAGCTTTCTAAAACCATTCATTGAAGAGTGCAGATCTTTAGAATCTGAAGGTGTTGTGTGGCACAACACTGTGACAAAAACTTATGAATGTTCAAAAGTTGCTGCGATTCTATGCACAGTTGACTCTGTTGCAAGGGCTCCAGTGCAAAATTTAAACCAGTTTAATGGGGCACATGGCTGTAATTTTTGCACTCATTCTGGAGAGAGAGTGGAAAAGGGTGATGGGTTTACCAGGGTCTACCCACTCTCAGTACCCATTCCTAGTCTGAGAACACACAAGGGCATGATCCATGATGCAGAACTGGCCTCTGTAAATAACCCAGTCAATGGTGTTAAAGGACCAAGTCTTTTGACCACATTACAGTGTTTTGACATGGCAGAAAGTTTTGTTCCAGACTATTTACATAGTGTACTTCTTGGAGTAGTGCGCCAAATAACAGGCTTGTGGTTTGACAACAAAGTGCCAGATGTAAACGTCAAAAATCCAAGTGTCTTGAAAGAGATAGACAAACGTTTGAAATCAGTCCGGCCACCTAGCGAGATAACCCGTCTGCCACGATCTGTAAAAGAACGGCAAAAATGGAAAGGAAGTGAGTGGAGAACATTTCTTCTAATCTCTCCGTTTATACTGATGGGTTTAATCCCGACACAGTATTTCCACCACTGGATGCTCCTAGCCTTTGCCGTTTATCTGCTAACTAGTTCACATATTTCACATGTGAACATCGACAAGGCTCACATGGCTCTTTGTGAGTTTGTACTTCTAACCGAGTCTCTGTATGGAAAGCAAGAAGTGTCTTACAACATTCATCTCCTCACCCACTTAGCTGAGAGTGTCAGAAGACATGGACCTTTGTCCTTGACGTCAACATTCGTCTTTGAAGGACATAATGGTAGACTGCTCAAACTTTTCAATGGAACACAACATGTACCATTGCAAATAACTCAAAATCTAGCAAGACTAAAGGAGCTAAAAATATTATCGAGAGTTTACATTGCAGAAGACTCCCTGGCACATGAATACGTTTCATCAACACTTCGGGGTTATTCCTTGTGCAAAAACGTTGCACGGGTCAGTAGCTGCAATTTTTTTGGTCATGGTCAGGTGAAGGAGCTACCAATGTCTCAGCACATCCTACTACAGGATTCTGGAATTCATACAGAACAAAATCAAGCCACCTACTTTCAGAGGTTTGTTTGTGATGGGACACTCTACTCCACTGATCAGTATGACTCAAAATACTCCAGATGTAATTCCTTGGTAACCATTGGGCAACAGGTTGCAAAAATTGAACACATCATTGTTGTTCAAACACAGGCCACCCCCAAACAACCAGTTTTACTGGTAAGGTTAACAAATCAAATTCAAGCCTTTCACAAAAAGCGAACAGAGTATGTTTGCATGGATTCTCACATACTTAATGTCACATTCTGTGCAGGCTACAAGGCAGTACTTCCATCTGAAGTAACAAACAAATGTATAGAAATTGTAAAAAGACCAGATGGGCTTGTCATTTTGCCCCTACCAAACACATATGAAAGAGATTAAACAATAAGCAGAATCTGATTTACTGTTGTATCTCAATGTACTATGTGAGGAGGAGAAAATTAATGCTTTGAAAAAAGAATGTTTATGGTTGAATCATTAGTACAAATTTAGTAACATTGCATTGTGTATGCTTATCCATCTATTCATTAGAATAACTCAATATAAATGTACTATATTTCTTGTATTAACTGCATGTTTTAATCTCAGAATGTGACAAATTAAATGTATATATGTGTATAAAACTTACAAAATGCAATACAAATAAACATGAATTGAAAATCGCATGTGTACTCGCTTAATTAAAATAATTAATAACGAGATTAACAATCAGAATCAGATTTATTGTGACAGTATCTCAATGTCAAATGTGAGGAGGAGAAAATTAATGCTTTGGGAAAATAATTTTTATCGTTGAATCCTTAGTACAAATATAGTACAAAATATTGTGTATGTTTACCCATGAATTTTGAGAACTCCATATAAACGTACACAAACCATTTGCATCTTTTATGCATTGGCTATACTTTTTGTGTTGTGGCTGATTTCTTGATTTTATTTGAAAAACTGGATTGTCAGCAAGTGTCCACAAAGTCACCAAGTCTCATGCCATTTAGATTAAGACAACTTTTGATAGTATTATTATTATTATTATTATTATTTAAGATAGCTTAAGGGTTAATGTTGCATAGCAGTGGTCCATAGCTTTTTCTTGCTGTACAGTAGTAGCCAACTGTTACCACAGCTGCAGTAATGTAGTATGAGTGTTAGGTTTATACATGCATTTCAGTACTTCATTATATTGCAAAACTACAGTTGTACTTCATTTGACTGCAGATGTACTAACATGTAATGTAGTTTTACTGCCGTTGTACTTCAATGTACTGCAGTTGTACTGTCATTGTACTGCAAATCTATGGCTGTGCTTAATAATACTGCAGTTTTTTTTTTTTTTTTTTTTTTTTTTTTTTTTTTTTTGGGCCTGTCAGTAGCACAGATACACATGACAGTACATATGCATGGCTATACTATCATCATTCACAGCCTTTTTTCTTTTTTTTTTTAATTAAATATATATATATATATATATATATATTTATTTTTATTTTATTTTTTTAATATTAATTAATTAATTTAATTTTATATACCCTTTTACTTAACCACACTGTGACAGACAAGACCAGGGGACAGAGAGAACAAGAGAGAGAAAGAAGAGAGGAAAGAGAAAAAAAAAAAAAGGTTGTGGGGAAAGTCAACAAGGAAGGGGAAGAGAGAGAGAGAAAAAAGGAGAATGGGGGATAGATAGAGAGAGAGAAAAAAAAAACAAAAAAAACAGACAATTTGCTTCAATACCTGCTGACAAAAAGAGAAAACAACCGAAGACACAACATCAAAGAGACTGCAGCAACAACCAACATCTGTATAAATCACAATAAATTCTAAATGTTAAATGTTATTGAGCAGCACACATAACTAATATTACAAAATAAGTTTTGAAGCAACAGCAGATCAAGACAATGTGTGTCTGTGAGCACCTGTTTTTACACCAATGTGAATGCTTGAGTGTACACCTGTGTGTGTGAGCGCGCTTGTGTTCATAAGGTTCCTCCATGTAAATGTTTAATAGTGTGTGTGGGGAACAACAGCCCCATCCCGCAAGGCATGAAGCAGGCACGGAAAAGACCCGGGCCCCAAACATCCGGAGGCCCCCCAGGGCACGGGACCCCCAGGAGAACCACCGCAGGGACAACCGCGGCCTCCACCCAAAAAAGGGCAGAGGAGAGCCCGAAGGCGGGACCTCCGACAGCCACAGTGTAGGCGCCCCAGGGTGCCGTGGCGGCAAGCCCGCAGGCTCCACCGGCAGCCGACCACACCAGGGCGGACCGGGCCCTGGGCCCGGAGACCCAAAGGCCCCCCACCCCACAATCGGGGCCCAGCAAGGCCAGTAGGGCCAGGCCCCGCCAATCGACCGCCGAGAGTGGGCCGGCGCTCGCCCGAGCATCCTTCCCCGGCGCGAGAAATCACCAACGCACCGGCGGCATCCTCCACCGGCAGGGCATGGTGGGGTTGTGGGGGTCGACTAAGATGATGAGTGAGGCGGAGTCTAAGGCCCGACCTGACACATAGACGTAGACGACAAGCACACATATACACAAGCATATGCTCCCACCCTCATGCACGCAAACAAATATTCACACCTTCGCTCCACATGTAGACACACAAAAATGGACACGGTACCCACACTCACACTCCCCATATGCACTCTATACTCCTAGGTCCAGGCACCACCACCCCCAGAGGGGTAGCCAGCGCCCGATCCCGGAGCTAAACCCCCTTCGCTCCGGCGTGGGGACAGGAAGACCACCCCGGTCCCCGCAGCAGCAGAGAAAATCAACAGCCCAGACCCCGACCGGGCGGCCAGCTCATCCTCACAGCCCCCGGCCCCAGACAGAGAACAGAGAACAGGGGTTAAATGGAAGAACAAGCGAGGAAAGAGAGAGAAAAAAAAGGTAAATATAACGGATTCTTATCTGGAGTGGTGTTAATATAACCACGGAGTGGTACGGAGGTTCCGGTAGAGCTGTCCGTCCACGTAGAGCCGATCCACAGCGATGACAGCTCGGGAGCCCTTTTGGATGAGACTGCGTCGGATTGGGAACAGAATTTTGCGTCGCTCCAGGATTTCTTTGGGGAACTGGTCGTTTACGCCGAAGTCTGTTCCTTTCAGCTCCCTGCCGCGACTCTTCACCTGCTCTTTCTGCTTGAAGTATCCGAATTTGGCCACAATGGGACGCGGCCTCGGGGCTCCAGGTTTCTTCGCTCCCATCCGATGGACTCTTTCGAAGCAGATGTTTTCCACGGTGTCTTCCGGAAGCTTCAGGTATGTTTTGATAAAGTTTTTAACCGTAGTTTCTGGGTCCTCTTCGGCAGATTCCGGGATGCCTGAAAACACCAGGTTATCTCTCATGCTACGGGCCTGGAGATCGATGACAGTCTCTTTTATTTTTTTATTTTCTTCACTTAGATGGGTCATATTTTCAGTTAGAGATTTGACCGAGTCCCGTAGTGATGCGTTTTCAGCAGCGAGTGTTTCCACCTGCTGCTGGCTGAATTCCAGCGATTCCCTCAGGGATTTAAATTCACGGTGCAGGATCTCGACCAGGGACAACCTCGCGTCGAAGCTGGACAACCGCTTGTCGATTGAATCCAGGATGTCGGTAAAGCTTTTACCGGTCGGCGATGTTGTTTCAGGCGAGTCTGCCGGGCGACTTCTTTTGGAAGACGGCGTCTCGCTTTTGGCTGGAGAACATGCATTTTGGTTTTTCTTCATGACTATAACGTCGAAGCACCAGTCGATGTATTCCTGAAGAGTTTCTAAATTTTCCTCGCTGTTCATTCAGTTTTTCCGCCAAGTCTCCAGCGTCTGACGTCACCTACAGCATTTCCGGTTCTCCCGGAACATCCAAGCAGAGGTCCTGCAGTTTTACTGCAGGATAATACTGCAGTTTTGCTGCAGTTGTACTTCAATATACTGCAGTTCTTTTTTGTAAGGGAACAGTTAGTGTAGTGCAAGAGTCCATGTGGTGAGCGGGTGACCTCTGGTGGTGAGTGAACGGTAGTTCATAGACCGGATTCGTGACAGTTCTGGTGCTCAGAGCTCTGTAGCGTCGACCAGACAGCAGCAGTTCAAAGAGGGAGTGTGCTGGATGTGAGGGGTCCAGAGTGATTTTGCCAGCCCTTTTGCTTACTCTGGATAAGTACAGTTCTTGGAGTGTGGGGAGGGTTGTACCAATTATATCTTCCTTTGTGTTCAGCAGAACAAAGACATTCATATAGATTTGGAACTACTTAAGGGTGTGTAAATGATGACAGAATTTTAATTTTTGGGCGAACTATCCCTTTAAGAAGGGTTTCAACATTGCATCAACTACTGATGAACACATTCATTTTTATTTGAATTATTACTCTGTAGGCTAAAAAACAACAACAACAACAAAACAACCTTGTGACATGTTTTGACGCAGGATAATTGGCAGTCCGCCACTCTTACAAGGTAGAACAATGTAATCAAGTAATGAGGAGATCCATGGGGACAGAGTTAGGGAGTATTGGGAAGAGAACTCCTGCAGTAGGATCAGAGGTTGAAAACCAAAAGTGTGAGCTGGTCAGATGGTCAGCTGCCATCTCTGCTTTGTTGTTTCTAGGGCTGAAACGATTCCTTGAGTAACTCGAATACAAAAAAAAACATTTTTAAAATGATTTGCCTCGAGGCCTCGTTTAGTCCATTTACTGTAACTACACATGGAACTCTGTGTTTCTCCACGGACCATTATTACCGATGCACAACCCGATAAACGCTGGACATATTTAAGACCGTAAATCAACATGGTGGCTAGTTATGATGTCCCTAAGTTAGCTATGTTTTGTGAAAGACTAAGCGCCATTCATGTTTATTGTCTTATTCTCTCTCTGTGACACACACACACACTCCCCATACAGTTATGCATAAAAATACCACAGTAGCGCCCTGCACGGGCCTCAAATTTAGGCCCTAGTCCGGCCCGTGTCCGACAGCTTATCAGAATTACCGGCCGAGTCCGTCTTTTTTCCCCTTCTCCCAAAACAGCTTATACTACTGTTTCAGCTATTAAAATAGTTCAGTTTTGTATGTAATATATGTAATAGCAAAGTGATTACATTTAGTTTTGTTTTTTATTAAGTTAATTTAGAAAAACGTTTGGAGCATTTTTTGTTCTATAAATATGTTTTTGTTTTTTAAAGTAACGACCAAGCAGCCAGCGGCAGACAGTGAGCCTATGTTTGATCAATTTTGCCTTCTCAAATCATCACGACTTGCCTAAAATAAAATCTATAGATATAAAACAGTTCAAGCATATAACAATGTTAACACGTTAAACCTAGATAAATGTGCGCTATATCCAATCGTTTGTGCGGAGGAAGCTGAAGCGCGCTTTGCAGGACATGGACAGCGCTTCAGCGCGATCACTTGCATTTTTTTCAGTGGATACGCCATAATTTTTACTCATAAAGGTAAGAGTAACACACCATTCATAACTGTAAAGGGTCTACTTTTATTTGTGTGCACTCACAATATCAAAAAGCAAAAAAGAAAACAAACATGATGCACTTTCTTCCGTCTCTGTCTTGAACAGGAGCGCTTCACAAAAATTAACCGAAACTCAGCGAATACATGCCTCACAGACATGATATCTATAGAAAGCTTTAAATTACTACTTAACGGAGTAAAACAAATCGAAAACAAAAACTCTTTCATCATAATCATAATCTGTAAAGATGTACTTCTTTCTAAAGGCAAGTCTAATGAGGAGATGGCAAGTCAGGATCGGCAACTTCATCCTTGCGACACCTACTCAGAAAAGACTAGTTTGTTAGTAAATAATTCAAATATCTCCTTACTATTCCCCCAGACACATTAATGGTAATTACTTTTGCCAGTGCTTTGCGGCAAGCTTAAGCCTATTGTGTGCATTTGAACGTAGAAGTCTTCAGCTGTGCTGACCGCATGCACCATACATGCTGCTGGCGGGACAATAAACACCGTCGAGCCACGGTTTCAACGAGCCACGTTGAAAGTCGCGGTAGCACAGTCTCGTGTTCCACCAGTGCTGCAATTTTTTTCACTAATTGATGGATGTCTAAAATATAAAAGTAAGGAGAAGCCTAAAACAGGACCGAGGCCGGGCCCCCGTCTGAACTATGACGTGACAATTGGCCAGAAGCCCAGTCTGAGGGGCGCAAAAAAGTCAAGGCCTGTTGGGCCTGGGCTGAAATGCAGGGCTCTGTACCAGAGGTCTTCAACCCTGTTCTTGGGGACCCACTATCCTGAAAAGTTTAGCTACAACCCTAATCAAACACACCTGAAGCGGCCAATCAAGCTCCTCAAGACTGCTTGAACATTGCAGGCAGGTGTGCTGAAGCTGGTTGGAAATAAACTTTCCAGGAGAGTGGGTCCCCAGGAGCAGTGTTGAAGACCTCTGCTCTATACCACAGAAAGAAATTGTGTCAATATCACACGAAGAGTGCCAGTTTTCACCTCTAAAATCAGCAGGATTAGAAATGTGATACTGATTTTATGCAACAGTTCAATAAACAAGAATTTAATATTAAGATACTTACGTTTTAGACACCATATTGCCTGTTTTGCTCTATTTCGCCAACAAAAAATAATTCCTGCCACAACACTGTTTTGTGTCTCTGAGCAACATGATGGTGTTTTGTTCCTGAATGAATCAACCATTTAAATGATTCGGTTCAGTCGCAACGACTCACTTATTAACTGTGACTTGCTGCCACCTACCGGCAGTTTTATTTTCACATTTAAAGTGTCTTTTCATTTTTTAAATAAATGTAAATATCAGTATTCAATGTTTCATGTTTAAAATAACAAAATATTATTTATGCATTTGTATCTGCAGGTTAAATGCATTCATGTCCCTCTGAGCTGAATTAATAGTGTGTAAATAGGCCTACATCTAAATGCCTCTTCAGATGCAGCTTCTGTGTTTCCTCTGCATTACAAACATTAATTTTGTTGATACTGATATAATTTGTTTGGTAACAGCCCAAATGTCTTATTATTCTAATTGACTGATTAAATGTAAGAAGCTGACTCAAAAGATGATGCACACTTTTAGAAAAAAAGGCTTTATAAAGGTAAAAATGAAAAAAATAAATTTAAACATTTTGGAACAGATTAATTTCTATCACTGCTGTGAACTGACAGTACGCAGAATATGAAGGATATCAAAAACAAGTTTCACACAAACACACACACACACACCAGTATGTAGAGAGACATTTAAGAGGTTTTATTCTCCAAATAACTCTAATTTCATGTTGCAGAAAAATGTGTTTAGAAATTGTGTATGGACTCTTGTTCTTGTTCCAAGTTACCTTTCTGTCCACTGATTTTTGCCTCTCACTAAAGCCACAAAGCCTTCCAAGAAGACAGTAAAGGCTTATGTCATGCTTGAGCTTTAGTTAGGCTGAAAGTTGAAAGTTAAGTTGCACAACATAAATGCAATGTTTATTATGAATGTTATTACTATTATTTTGATTTATGCCTTAGTTTTAGTTTTTTTTACTGTTTACCTTTTTAAAGTAATGCAAAATTTATTTTTATTTTTGTTGATTTATGACTTAGTTTTAGGTTGTAATTTTTACCTTTTTAAAGTAATGTAAAATAGATTTTTGTATTTTTATTTATTTATTTTATTTTATTTTTATTTATATTTTTTATTTTTTATTTATATATTTGTATTTGCATTTTGAATGTAATTTGGCAATTAAATGCATTAAATGGTTTTAGTTTTCACGGTTATTAATGTATGCAATTTCAGCAAAAAAAAAAAAAAAAATGTCTAAAAAGGAAACAAATTAGTTTATTTTAAGAGACCTATCTTATTTTCTCTTGTATATTTAGTATTGCTCTTTAATAATGAAAAAATACTTCTTATCCGATTACTCGATTAATCGATGGAATAATCGGTAGAATACTCGATTACTAAAATAATCGATAGCTGCAGCCCTACTCGAAGTTGCTGCAAATATAGTGAATCTGCTGTCTATCCAACTTAAACCCATTCAAACATATTGACAGCGCGGAGTTGTTTGGAACTATTGAGAGCTCCATGAACTACGTGACCGTGTGGCGGTGATCAAAGCAACTTTGTTTCTCAACGGCTGTGGGCGGGGCTAAACAGGCAGTGATGTAGAAGCAGGCATTGATCTTCTTTTGTGGGGGCGGTGTTTATCCACACTATTACATCATAGAGTCTTACATTCCACAAGATGTCGTTTTAGCAGACTGGCTTCAATATAAGCTGTTTTTAGACTAACAACAAAGTTAAGAGTTCTGAAACTTACAGGATGTTTTTATAGTACAATAATCTCTTAATGTCAAAACATCAGGAGAATTTTGGTTTTTCAGTTCATAACCCCTTTAAATGGTTACATTTCTTAAAAATAATTGTAAAAAATCAGCAAACAAAAAAGGGTCTTAAAGCATTTGCAAAGTTTAATTTCCTTACTAAGAACTAGGGCTTATTTATTTATATATTTATTTTTTAGAAACTATTTATGTCCTGCTTTCTGGGTCAATGCAGAGGTGCAAATTTTATTTCCATTACCTTGACAATCGTCAGTCTGTGATTTTAATTTTTCACCATGTTTACTTCAGGCCTGATGCAAGTGAAAGAGGAGAGCGAAGAGGATGAGAGCGAAGAGGAGGAGAGTGAGGATGATAATCATCCGCTGGAGGATCCTCAGCTTGTCCTCAGCAGACAGAAGATCTTGAGCTGCTCAGAGTCTGGGAAGGGCTTGTCTCATAAGAGAGCTCAGAAAACAGCCGGCTTTTTCTTCACCTGCCTCGAATGCAAAATTAGCTTCGAGTCCAAAGAGCACCTGATGGACCACTTCAGGGTTCACTCCGGAGAAAGCTGCACGGAGACCAAACCCAACCTGATGCAGAAAGTGGCTCCGAGACCGAATTGCATACTGCCCTTCACCTGCTTTCAGTGTCAGAAGAGTTTTGCGTGTAAAGAGCACCTGATGGACCACTACAAGATTCAGACCGTGGACAGACCGTTCCCGTGCGATCAGTGCGACAAGAGCTTCATTCACAAACAGAGCCTTAAGAATCACCTAAGAGTTCACACTGGCTTAAGACCGTACGTTTGCCAGCAGTGCGGCAAGAGCTACATCCACAAAGACAATCTGACCGATCACATACGGATCCACACCGGAGAGAAGCCGTTTGCGTGTGATCAATGCGGAAAGAGCTTCACGCACAAAGGAAGCCTCCTGCATCACACGAAGATCCACACCGGACTCAAGCCCTTCACCTGCCGCCAATGCGGACGCCACTTCACGCATAAAGGAAACCTGAAGATCCACATACGCATTCACTCCGGAGAAAGACCCTTCACCTGCCCTCAGTGCGGCAAGAGCTTCATATATCACGGAAACCTGGTGGGTCACATGAAGAAGCACTCGGGAGAGAAGTTATACCACTGCACTCAGTGCGGGAAGAGCTTCATCGAGGCCCGGCATCTGCAGAAACACGTGAAAACACACGCCACCGAACGACCCTTTGTTTGCGCGCGGTGCGGACGCGGCTTCTTATGGCACCACAACTTCAAAGAGCACCAGAAGATCCACACCGGCGAGAAGCCGCATGTGTGCTTCGACTGCGGGAAAGCCTTCACCAGACTCATTTACCTCAAGCGGCACCAGAGGATTCACTCCGGAGAGAAGCCGTACAAGTGCGCTCGCTGCGGGATGTGCTTCACCGTCTCTGACTCGCTCAAAGCACACGAGCGAGTACACACCGGAGAGAAACCCTACGAGTGCCTGCTGTGTGGGAAGAGCTTCGGACGCTTGAGTACGCTGCTGACTCATAAGAAGAAGCACTGTCCCAAGCTGACAAAGTGAATGTCCTTGCCGGGATGCTTTTAGAAATGTTATTTAAATAACATTACATCTGCATTAATATCCTATAAGGAGGAGTTCATTAAACATTGAAAATCCGAGATTAGGATGAGTTTGTTTCTTCATCAGATTGTGTCTCAGCAATGGATGCTCTGCAGTGAATGGGTGCCGTCAGAATGAGAGTCTGATAAAAACATCACAATAATCCACAGCACTCCAGTCCATCAGTTAACATCTGGAGAAGACAAAAGATGAAACAAATCCAGCATTAAGACGTTTTTAACTAAAATCCGAGTCTATAATCCATAATAACTCTAATCCAGTGAAAAAGTGCATCTCCTGTTGTCTCTCACATCAAAATGACTTGTTTGGATGTGTTTCAGCTTTTGTCTTCTCCAGATGTTAACTGATGGACTGGAGTGGTGTGGATTATTGTGATGTTTTTATCAGACTCTCATTCTGACGGCACCCATTCACTGCAGAGCATCCATTGCTGAGACACTGATGCAGAGACACGTTTCTACAAACCTGACGAAGAAACAAACTCATCTATGTCTTGGATGGACTGAGAGTACGGTTTCAGCACAGTCATTTTTGGATGAACTATTCCTTCAACAGTTTTTATTTACTTAATCATGTTTGTTGTAAAGTGATGCATGAAAAAAAGACACTTGGAAGCTTTAATAGTGAGTTTCCAAAAAACTGAGACCTTTCTTCCAAACTTTCTTCTGTTGAACACAAACTAAGATGTTTAGCAGAATGTCCAGAGTGTTTATTATAACAGGCTCAGCTTTAGCTGTGAAGCTCCAAACGAGATCCACAGAGACACTGTAAAGCTAGTCCAGTGTGAAGAACAGAAATATAAATCATTATTTCTCTGCTGTGACTCTCAAATCTCTCAACTAACCTCTGTCCTTCAGAATATGGTGTGTTTGGCATCAGGGATGTCATTGGTTCTCACGTGCATCATTAATAATGAAACAGCTGGTGTTTTTAAACAGAATTAATGATTTCTATTCCTCTAATCAACTCTTTCAGCGCGAGTGAGGATCTGTCTACACTGAAATAAGGTTATTACAGACGCACTGGTGTTCATACGGTCTACTTGGACTGCAAAAATCAGTCAAGCCCTGTGTGTGAGTTTATGATTGAATAGAGTACATTAATTACATAATTTAGTTGTCACATAACCAAAGCCGCAAATGTGTAGAGTGCAAACTGTACATGATGAAATTAACAAATAAAAAAGGAGCAAAATGTGTGAAGTGTGACCTGCCTCATTTTGTGGATGATTTATCATATTCATGCAGTATTTGTTTGGTTTGTAGTTCAGAAGTTCATGAACTAAATGTGCTGACCTTCATACAAATGCATTTAAGTGTAACAGCATTTGGTTTAAAATACATTATTGTTAAATTATTCTGGTCACACATTGTGTCCCATATACAGACTGCAGTGCATTTATAACCATAACTTTTCTGGTATTGGAAATCAGAGGTTTTTCATGACCGTGGGAATCATGGCTCAGTACAGCAACCCATACATTCAGGTAACAAGCATGCTTTCTTCAGATTTATATCGTATCTTGAAACAGATTTTATAGCTGTAACAGTTCACAAGTTCTAAAAATTATATTTTGCTGCATAACTCTTCAGATCTTGGAGCAGATAGACACATCTATAACAGTTGGGTTCACAAGTTTATCAGAGTACAGAAGTTTCACCTGGCTTTCCTATGAAAAATATATTATATTTGATCTAACATCTAAACATGACTTTTGTTGATGTAACCATGTTTTCAGATTAGTTTATTAATATTAATTGAAACCTGAAAATTGAGTTGGTCCTGTAAAAATACAGCAGAAGTTTTGCTGGGAGGTAATGCTACCATTCACAGCATCTTAAACGTGATGAAGACTTTAAACTCCGGGAAAACTGTGTGTGACAATATTGTAAAGTTGTTTATTAAAGAGGAGTGTGAAGCCACAAGTGATGCAGAGTAACAGAGGAAGAACCTGAGGAACACAGAGTTTGGTGATTATTCTTCATAACTGTTCAGGGAATATTAAAGTTTCAAAGCATGACATGGTTCACCACATTTAGTGACTGTGGAAATAATCACAGCTCAGGGGTTTTACCTGTTCCTGTATCGTATTATATTAACTTATTGTGTTCATAAACATTCCTTTGTAGCACAGATATTTACTGTATATTTCACTTTGTTCAATTGTGTCCCTGCATCTTTAATAAGAAGATTTACACTCAAAAAAATGATTCGGAAGTTGTTGGTTATTTCTGTCTGTGTTGCTTTTATTTTTTACAACACATATTCATACTTTTATTTACCTTATTTCTAAAAGGATTTTTCATCTAGGTGGTTTGATATCTAGAACGCACACTAACGTTTACATGTCATTTACAGAATGGGAGCGCTTTTGCTTTTCTTCATTTATTGAATACAATTTTGGGATTATGAATATTTAAAGCGTATTCTAAATATTTTAGCACTGAATGTGACTGGTTTAAATTCTGCTGTTAAACGAACCCGTGTGCTAGAATATTTACACCGTAAATCTATTTCTGGTGCCCTGATATGTAACACTGCATCATCAGGTACTTTTCTTCATGTGTTTTGGGAGTGTCCTGTTGTCATTGATCTATGGACACGTGTAAACCTGGGGTCCGTTCTTCGTACGTCGCTAACTCAGTTAGCTGGATTTGATTGTTGCCGATTTCGCTTGATCTTGGATCATTTGCTTCTTCGAAGCTCATCCTGGACTTGTCATAGCAACAGGTCCGTAAGCTTAAACCTGCTCGGGAGCAGCTTATTTCATGTAAACAGGATTAGATTGTGTCTTTTTAAGCAGAGTTGATACTTAATATCTGCCTCAGCCACCGCTACTTTATTACAAGAGTACCCTGCTGGTCCAGGGACAATAATTTAAAATAATAATCATTTAAAAATTAATTTGAAAATAATATGACATTGTTGTGTAGTCTATAATACTATAGACACAGCCAGTTTTACTCATTGAAAGATTTATTAGTGATGAAATAATTACTTTATAACTGTATTGGATGGAGTCTTACACACATGCTATAGTTAATCTGAGCTGTGCATTGATTTGAGTGGCGACAGATATTATGGGAGGGGCTTGATGGAGCAGGAGATGCAGATAACATGATCTTTTGAAACTGTAATTAATGCTGTCACGTAACAAATCTGTTTCAAAGATAAAATTAAATGAATTGCTAATTACAACACTGAAGTGAAAATGTAAAGCCTACACAAATGCTAGAATATAAATCGTCAATAAATCGTGAATCGTGAATATAAATAATTGGGAACCATGTAAAAAAAATACAAATAAATTAAAAACAGTGCACGTTCATTTATCTATTATAACATTTATGTAGTTTTATTCGCTTGGCTGTTTCCTTATAAAGGTCCAGAAATTTGTCAACTCTTTCGTCAGGTGTCTTTTTTTAATGATATGATGTCATTACGTTGCTGTCTTGCCGCCAACCAATCACTGCACTGTTGATCGTGGTTTCGAGTATCGATACATCTGCCCTTTTTGGGGAACACGAGAACACGCCGTAATCTTAGACAATTTAATCCAGATATTTTAATCTAATATGCAAATTTATTTGAAGAACCAAATTAGCCAAAGATCAGTCATCTTTCAGATCATCTCAGATGTAATAAGCGAGGTACGAAGAACGGACCCCTGGTTTTATCCTCCTCACTACAAACTGATTGCTTTGTTGATACAGGTTTGTGTCTTCTTGATGTTGATTCTGGTCTCTCTATAAGCTTACTTCAAAGAAGAAGGCTGTTTGCTGGTTTTGCGGCTGCGAGGAGGACAATGATGCAGAACTGGTGTGCGCCGCACATGTCTGGAGAGGCATATTTGATTTCCTTTTTTGTTTTCTAACATACGTGATTATATAAAGGAAGGACGTGTTTTGTTGTTACTTTTTCCCTCCCTCTCTCTCTCCCTTTTGATTGGACCTTTAAAATATGGAGTGTGTGTGTCTGTTGTTTTGTTTTGAGTGGATGTTATGTTGTGATGTTGTGTGTGAAAAGAAATAAAAACAAAAAAACAAAAAAAGATTCGGTCTAAATTTACATTTTATGTAATTCAATTGCATAACAATTTTCCATCCATTTAGATTACATAGTTTTAACATAAACAAATCAATAAACTTAATCTGATTCATATTCATCAATCATATGTGAATGAAACAGGTAAGATTTATGTAATAATTCACAGCAAAGTCCCCACACTGCTAAGTGTTCATGTGTTTCCACACCATAGTGTTCAAATAGCATTGAAGCAGTGCTGGAGTTAAGAAGATAATTATGTGATGATTGACCATTAATGATGAACAGCTGCTGTTAACGAGCAGAATCACCGAAGGAAATTACATTTCCAAATGTGATTTCATATACACAAAGTAATATTAAATGCAAGTATCTACTTTTATGTTTTAAATAACTTTTATGAAAATAAAATATCAAAATATGGGGAAAATAAAGTTCCATGGTCATTCTGCATAACTACGGAGCCCCAAAAGGGACATTGGCAAAAAATAAAAAATTAAGACTTTCGCGTGCTCACGAGACACTTTTTTGAGCTCAGGCGTTACAGTTTCCAGGTTGCGTCACTTCTGCCATCTTACAAAGAAGAAAACAAGAGCATGCATGAATTAGCCTAATTGAGATCTATTTTGGCCTTCAATACGAAAACATTGTTTCTGTTCTTACATTCGGACACAGATAAATCATCACTGAACGGTATAAGAACAGCTTTTTCCCTCAGGCTATATTCCACCTGAACATATCAGCCTAACATCTCAGGACTGTCCATCTGTACATAACTTCTCAAAACTTTTCATCTGTAAAATAGCACATTCACAATTCTTTCTATTTTCTCTATATTTTGTACATAACCTCCTAAAACATTTGCACATTCATAATTCTATTTTATCTATATTTGTATTACCATATAGTTATTATTTTTTAATGCATTGTCTATTCTGTTTATTATTAGCCTTATATTTCATTCTATTACCTTAAATTATATGCATGTCTGCACTCTCTCTGTACTTTCTCCACTGGATGCTTCTGTCACCAAGACCAATTTCTTGTGTTTTTGTGTGTGTAAACACACTTCACAATAAAGCTCTTTCTGATTCTGACATTTAAAACGTATTTTGAGGTCTAGAAGCTATTGGTAGCTACAGTATAAAAGCTCAAATTTTAGATTTCGATGGCAATAGCCTGTTGTCCCACATAAAACGTTAAAAGCCAGTTAAATATGTATATAATCGAAAGCGATTATTTATTTTTGATAATTATTACTTTACTTCAGTTAGGTTTTCAATGAACTAATTTTTATGAAAACATCAAATTCGACCTGACATTGTTCACTTTTTTTTTTCTTTTTTTTTTTTTTGCCTGTATAGCTCAAAATTAATCCGTGCGCATTCCGACTCATTTTGCCAGCACAGGTCACAAATAATTGTTATATATATATAACAATTATTTGTGACCTGTGCTGGCAAAATGAGTCGGAATGCGCACGGATTAATTTTGAGCTATACAGGCAAAAAAAAAAAAAAGAAAAAAAAAAGTGAACAATGTCAGGTCGAATTTGAGGTTTTCATAAAAATAAGTTCATTAAGCCCTCTTCTAGCTATCCCAATGCTCCAAATAATAATTAAACATCTAAAATGATCTTTATTTGTGCGTTTTCTGAGATTACCTTTTCTCTGCTCGCTTCTGGACAACGGCTGCTTCTCACCATATGTTGTAGGTCTATTGTCGCAAAGAGCAGCATTCCAGCTTTGTGAATATTCATATCGAATTATCGATTCCAAACCAGTGAAATATAATTTTCAAACATATGCTGATGAAAACAAAACGATCGCGATGAATGACATTTGCAAAGCGCGTGCATAAGACGCGCCTTTCCTCGAGTGCGCGATCTCCCTTATAAAGTACAATTATTGCGAAATATGTATTGACCAGATTCACACAATCATAATCTGTTATATCTTACATGAACGTTTAGTTAATGGTTGGGGGAATATCTGATGTGTAACATTATATTTGATCCACGCATTACAGTAGGTCTTAATATAGATCCGTCTCAATGTTAATCATAGGCTACATAAAAAGAAAAGACGAAATCACTCGCTGCTCTTGATTAAACTACCGTTTATTTGCATCTTTGTTCTTATTTTTAATAACAAAAATAAAATAAATAAATAGCTATATTGTGATTAATAATATAGTAATTATTATTAAGAAAAGAATTGGAGGAAAATATGCAACGCTGCTTGGTGATTTTGCTTTGGAACCTTTAACTCGATTTTCTCGAAATCAGGGCCCGTATTCATAAAACATCTTAAGGCTAAAAGTAGCTCCCAACTTGCCGATTTAGGAGAAAATCTTAAAAATAATGTGCGTGTCAGTCCTAAATTTAGGACTCCTAAATTTTTCCTCTAAGAGTATTTCACAAAGCGTTTTAGTGCTAAAACTAGCTCCTAAATCTGTGAAAAGTTAGGAATAGTGAAGAGGACTCATAAGTCACTAAAACCAAGTCACAACTATCCTAAAATGGCTGTTGCCGCCCCGGCAATCTGCCTCAGAATATAAACATTTTAGAAACAATTGACAATAATGAGCTTTTAAAAAGGTATCGCCTTTAGGGTTTGGAGGTTATCCCAACTACAAATTTGATTATATCCTTTTCATTAACCAGTTGAGCAAGAAGTTACAGCTGTTCCTGCGTCCAGTTTGGTTTTCTTTTATGTTTGCATGTCTTACTATCAGCCATAATTATTATACTCTGTTAATTAAAAGGTGGTTTATATGCATCCACTACGAGAAGCATAGAAGTAAGAGACTGACAATTAGCCAAGGGCAGTTCTAGACCCTTTTTAGGTGGGCTTCAGCCCCCCTATTTGTCGTCTCAGCCCCCCTAAAACTATAATCAGCTATCTGAATGATCAGGCCAGTGCTGCTTCCTCAAGAAAGTTTATCATTCTCGCTCGTTTATCGATCTCAATGTGGTAATCACGCACTGTGATAGATCGTTAATGTGCGGTCACACATTTGAATGAAGAGAGGCACTGCACGGACAGCACACCAGCATGGTCTCAAATTACCTAAATAAACATTATTTTCCTGTGCTTATGAAAACTGTATTACAATTACCTATTAAAGTTACAGAAGTTACTTAGTGAGTGATTCTCATGTTTTTCTTTTGTTGTTTGATTAACATTATTAGCCTAATATAAGAAATACAAACTGACACACATCCAATATTTTCTTAAGATGTAACCGACTGCATTTACTGGTTTTTGCATATAAATAGCACACCAAATAGAAACAGAAAATCATGCCATTGAAACGCACTTGCATGAGACTGTCATTCACGTTCGCGTCCTCTCGAGCAAATAAGCAAATACACAAAATATTATGTCACAATGGCTGTCTTGACGAGTATCCAGTAAATGCAGTCAGTTACATCTTAAATATAAACCGTTAAGAAAATATTGGATGTGTGTCAGTTTGTATTTCTTATATTAGGCTAATAATGTTAATCAAACAACAAAAGAAAAACATGAGAATCACTCACTAAGTAACTTCTGTAACTTTAATAGGTAATTGTAATACAGTTTTCATAAGCACAGGAAAATACTGTTTATTTAGGTAATTTGTATCGTTGTATCTATTCTAAAGGTCTCTCTGAGGGCTAAGCCCCCTAAAGATGAAATCCTAGAACCGCCCCTGCAAATTAGCTGAACATATATTTGTTTAATTAGTGACACTTAGCCTGCATGTTAAAATCTTTATTTGAATGTGTCAATTAACATTATTTTTAAACCTTTATTTGGATATGGCAACATAATATCGTGCGCTACAATATTTCTATGAATAAATCTCTGACAGAGACCCCTATCAGCTAATCACTGTGTGCATATTTAGTAAGTATGCTGATGTCATCCATAGCAACAAGGTCAACCCCGCCCTTACTCTTAGCTTAAGACTTCTCTCTATTCTTTGAAGTTTCCACAGTCAGTGATGATTTGGGCTGCCATGTCATCTGCTGGTGTTGGTCCACTGTGTTTTCTGAAGTCCACAGTCAACGCAGCCATCTACCAGGAAATTTTAGAGCACTTCATGCTTCCTTCTGCTGACAAGCTTTATGGAGATGCTGATTTCATTTTCCAGGAGGACTTGGCACCTGTCCACACTGCCAAAGGTACCAAAAGCTGGTTCAATGATCATGGTGTCACTGTGCTTGATTGGCCAGCAAACTCGCCTGACCTGAACCCCATAGATATTCTATGGGGTATTGTCAAGAGGAAGATGAGAGACACCAGACCCAACAATGCAGATGAGCTGAAGGCCACTGTTAAAGAAACCTGGGCTTCCATACCACCTCAGCAGTGCCACAAACTGATCACCTCCATGCCACGCCGAATTGAGGCAGTAATTAAAGCAAAAGGAGCCCCTACCAAGTATTGAGTACATATACAGTAAATGAACATACTTTCCAGAAGGCCAACAATTCACTAAAAATGTTTTTTTTATTGGTCTTATGAAGTATTCTAATTTGTTGAGATAGTGAATTGGTGGGTTTTTGTTAAATGTGAGCCTAAATCATCACAATTAAAAGAACCAAAGACTTAAACTACTTCAGTCTGTGTGTATTGAATTTATTTAATACACGAGTTTCACAATTTGAGTTGAATTACTGAAATAAACTAACTTTTCCACGACATTCTAATTTGTTGAGATGCACCTGTATAATCGAAAGCTATTATTTATTTTTGATAATTATTACGTTACTATATATATATACAAAGTACAGTCATTAATTAAAAAAATAGCTAATCAATCGCTAATTAAACAATTTTTTTTCCCTGAAATCCGCATCGGTCTTTTCGCGACGATTAAATGTTTAAATTTACTTCTAAAATGCTTGTTAAACCAGTTTAAATGAAATATTGTATACATATTTAAATGGTAAAATATGTTGTATTAGGAACTGTATTTAACGAAAATAAAGGCATTTAGGCAAAGAAAGAAAGAAAAATGTCAAAGAAATAAAAAAAACAAAAATGAAACGAAACTAACAGCAGTTATTGAAACCTAAGTAATAATTATCAAAAATAAAAAAATGCTTTCGATTATATACATATTTAACTGGCTTTTAACGTTTTATGTGGGACAACAGGCTATTGCCATCGAAATAAAAAAATTGAGCTTTTATACTGTAGCTACCAATAGCTTCTAGACCTCAAAATGCGTTTTAAATGTCAGAATCAGAAAGAGCTTTATTGTGAAGTGTGTTTACACACACAAAAACACAAGAAATTGGTCTTGGTGACAGAAGCATCCAGTGGAGAAAGTACAGAGAGAGTGCAGACATGCATATAATTTAAGGTAATAGAATGAAATATAAGGCTAATAATAAACAGAATAGACAATGCATTAAAAAATAATAACTATATGGTAATACAAATATAGATAAAATAGAATTATGAATGTGCAAATGTTGTAGGAGATTATGTACAAAATATAGAGAAAATAGAAAGAATTATGAATGTGCTATTTTACAGATGAAAAGTTTTGAGAAGTTATGTACAGATGGACAGTCCTGAGATGTTAGGCTGATATGTTCAGGTGGAATATAGCCTGAGGGAAAAAGCTGTTCTTATACCGTTCAGTGATGATTTATCTGTGTCCGAATGTAAGAACAGAAACAATATTTTCACATTGATGGTCAAAATAGATCTCAATTAGGCTAATTCATGCATGCTCTTGTTTTCTTCTTTGTAAGATGGCAGAAGTGACGCAACCGGAAACTGTAACGCCTGAGCTCAAAAAAGTGTCTCGTGAGCACGCCATAGTTTCTCGTGAGCACGCGAAAGTTTCTTGTGAGCACGCAATAGTGTCTCGTGAGCACACAATAGTTTCTCGTGCGCACGCAAAAAGTTTCTCGTGAGCACGCCATAGTCTTCATTTTTTATTTTTCGCCAATGTCCCTTTAGGGGCTCCGTACATAACAGATATATTTATGTTAAAACAAAACTTATTCTAAAATATATAAAGGAAAAAATGATCACACTAATCAATGATTAAATATAATCATTGATTATATTTAAATGATTAAAAACATCTTGCTGATAAATGAGTAAAACATAGTGGTTTGAAGGATCGAAGATTGGTAAACATTTAAAATGACAATTCATTAGTATTCAGGGTCTGCTGTGATCCTTAATTAGAAGATAACAATTCCTTTTCTAAATATGCCTGACAAGATATTTTGGTATATGAACTATCATTACACTGAATGACATTTTTGTCTCTAAATCATGGTAAAAATAGATAACCAGCTAACTCCTATCTTGAATCTCATTTTTTAAGCAGTAGTCTGATTTTATGGTCACACAGGACAACATATGATTCCTTTTGTGACTCGTCTGATTGTTATGTCAACTGATTTTAGGGTGAGAGAAGAAACTATAATGATTTGCTTGATTTGTCTTCTGGAGATCTGCACACAGGAGGAATAAAACCATCACCTTTGTTCGTCAAGTGAGTAGAAGATTTATTTATATCAGAGAACTGAACATTGAAAACAATCATTAAAATAACATTAAAAATGAAAATATCAATTATTAATCATTATTATTATTATTAATATGATTAACTAAATTACTGATTTTAATTAACACAAATGTAGGTTGAGAAAAGCACAGAAACACATGGTCACTCAGCAGGACTCACACACAATGATCTTACTGTCTATATGAGGATTTATTACATTTATTCTGATGTTATTTCACTGACAGAAGTTCAGCTGCAGTATTAATGTCTTAAAGAGAAAACAAGAGACTCTATAACATCTCACTGTAACTGATTTATCATGCAGCTCAAAGCATTATGGGTAGAATCTCTCATCAGTCTATTCTGATTCATCAACACAGTTTCACTGTTGATCTGTAATCAACCCAAAACCCAGGATAGAGCGGCTGAGTGAATGTGGTGTGGACTGTGTGGATGAGGCTCATTGTGTCAGAGATGCTGTAGAAGGACAGAGTTCCTGCATTGTGATCCACAAACACTCCTATTCTATTGATATAATCATCATCATCATCATCATAATAATAATCATCATCATCATCATCATACTCTACAGGGAGATCAGTCTGTATGTTATTGTGTCTGAATGAGTATCTGGAGGGAGAGCAGCACAAGCTCCAGGACTGATCATTAGATCCAAACCTACACTCATTACCCCGTCCCTTCCTGCTGATGCTCTTATATGAAACTGATATATACACATCGCCACTCCACTGCAGCTCCCAGTAACAGCGTCCCCACACACTCTCTCTACACAACACCTGCTCAAACTCATCAAATCTGTCTGGATGATCAGGATACGACTGGACTCTGTCAGTGTATGTAATCCCTCTGTTGCTCTCAGACAGACGGAGGCATTTATTCACTGTGTTCAGATCCAGAGTGAGCTGATGGGAATCTGATGGAGATAAAACACATCGGAATCAGGAATTATGAATCTGTTTGATCTTTTCATGTATCTGGACTCTTCATGTTCAGTGTATCATCAGTGTCTCAGTACAGAGGGACCCTATCTGAGGGTTGTCCTTGTCCCCCCTAAAAATATGATTAAAAAACCACGCTGTGTATTGTAAATAATGTTTTATACTTAAAATAATTTGTGTAGTAAAACAACACAAACGCAAACGGGGCAAAAATGCAGAGAAACATTTTGAGTCTCCCCCTCCCTTGACTCACAGTGCTTTGGTCCAAAAGCTTTCCTCTTTTATATCACACACACAAGTCCAGTGAGAGAACAAAGTCAATAGTTGTGGAACTCCAGGCTGTCAATTGGCTATTTTATCACTTTAACATCGGATGAAGTGATTAGTTTTAGTCCATTTTAGTCGTCTATCGGGATCCTAGGAATTATGATAAAAAGATTTCCCCTTTGCTTTATGATATTAAAATATTAGTAAATATTTTGTTAATGGTAAGTCATGTTAATAAACAGTCTACAAATGTTAGTTAAATGTCAGTTAATGTTGGACTAGTGTACACTTTACAATAAGGTTCACAAATTCTCTTAGTAAATATTTTGTTAATGGTAAGTCATGTTAATAAACAGTCTACAAATGTTACTTAAATTATATTTAATGTTGGACTAGTGTACACTTTACATTAAGGTTCACAAATTCCCTTAGTAAATATTTTGTTAATGGTAAGTCATGTTAATAAACAGTCTACAAATGTTAGTTAAACATTAGTTAATGTTGGACTAGTGTACACTTTACAATAAGGTTCACAAATTCCCTTAGTAAATAATTTGTTAATGGTAAGTTATGTTAATAAACAGCCTACAAACATGAGAAACATTATCAGTTGATGTTTAGATGGTTTCCAAGTTTACCAATAGCCCAAATCAGTGCCCAAATGGGGAGTCGGTATTGTTTATCCATTGTGTGTGTTAGCTGCTAAATAAACTTATGTGTATTACTGTAAGTAGTATAATTAAATAAAGCTTATTAAATAAATATATTTACAGGCGTAGTTCATTGTTAGTTCATGTTAACTAATGTATGAACTAATGCATTAGTATATGAATAAGTTAACATGAGCAAAGATTAAGTAATGCTGAACAGATGCGTTGTTCATTTTTAGTTCATTTTATCTAATGCATTAACCACAACGTTAACTAGTTAATCTGTTAATGTAAAGAGATGCATTAGTAAATGTGTAAATTAACATTAACAAAACATTAAGTAATCCTGAACAGTGGAGTTGTTCATTGTTAATTCATGTTAACTAATGCATTAACTAACACATTAGTATATGAATAAGTTAACATGAACAAAGATTAAGTAATGCTGAACAGATGCGTTGTTCACTGTTAGTTCATGTTAACTAATGCATTAAATAACGTTAACTAATACAACCTTATTGTAAAGTGTTACCATTGATCACATCTCGGCTAGATTAAATGTTTTCTTGCGCAGCTCGATGTTGGACTCATGAAAAATAATCACGTTGTTTGTATTTGCCAAAATAGAAATTTGCTTTAGTCAAAACATGGACGGGATTGGCATTATTAGCGCGAGCGGCCAGCCGGCAGATGATTATGCAGCCTTCCTTGAACAGTTATGTTCAGGACTTTATGATTTACTTAACAAATACTGCATGGGGGGCGAGAAACTGGCTAATGGAGGTCATGTACAGGATACATAATTTGAGCCCAATATACGGGACGTCCCGGCTAATACGGGGTGGTTGGCAACCTAGCTTTCTCCTGCATGTTCTGGCATCCTGGCACACAGCAGCTGTCCGCCATGTTAAAATGGTGTAAGTTTTGTAAGGTATAAATAGTCTGGTTTTAAATTATTGATCTACAACTGTCGGTAACAATGCTACGGCCGCTCTAGCGCCTGCCAAAATGTCGGAGTGTAGATTGTGTGACGTCAACCGCCGGAGCTCTATAGACCATAGCTGTGTCTCATTTAGAAGACTACGTCCTCCGGAGGTCGAATCCTCTGGAGGTTGCATCCTCTGTAGGATGCGTAACGTATACAAAGTGTCCTCAACCTAGAATTAAACGAGACGGCATTCGTAGGATGGGCGGAAAAGGAAACAGGAGGTATCATGTTGATTTGCCAACACATTTAGAGCATCGTTGCACTCACACACTACTTAAATAAAGGAAAATTATTTCTAAATTTGGAAAGTAATTTGAAAAAAAAATGCTTTTACTTGTTTTATTTTGCTCAATGTTTGAGGTGCTGCAGCGTATGTACAACTGACATCTGTTAGAGAAGGAGGAGGATATTAAGAACAAAGTTTATCCGTTTTTACTAGAGGCACTTTAAGTTAAGTTGAAAACACCACATCTGCTTGTGTGTACATCTGCCGGCGCCGGCATTTTTCAAATTAACGACGGTTGTTTGTGGCGACGCAAAGAATCGTGGGTTATCTGTAGCAGCGAAGGATACACCTGATGCATTCTCCGAATTCCTGTGAAAGAAGGTCGCATTCGGAGTGTCCTACTTGCTGAGACAGCCTCGATGACGTATGCACCCTTCGAATGAGACCTTCGGAGGACACAGCCTTCTAAATGAGACACAGCTCATTTCAACGGCTATTCGGCTGTTTAAGGAAGTGACGTCTTTGTTCCTCGGACGTTTCCGGTTAGTGTTTGAGCACATTCAAAACAATGGTGGCAGGCACTTGATGCACAGTGGGATTGCGATAATTTATTTAATCCTGCTGTTTAAAATGTCGAAATTAAAATTAGATCCTTGTTGCTTGGTGTTGGGTGCTCCCTCTGGCCTGGAACTAACATTAATTTATAAATAATCGGAAATGAAAGGGTTTAGATGTCCGAGAAACGCGTCTGTATTGCAGCAGAGAAATTCTTGAAATGAGAAGCAGAATAGCAGCAACTCTAGGATATACAGCGCACATTTCCATTCAGGTAAGGACAAGTTCTTGTTGTTTTTCAATTTGATTATTTGTATTTATTTACATTAACTCTTCAAGTATGATGCAGCATTGTGTTTTTATCATTGTTTACATATACGCCTAGCATTTTGATTCTTGTTTCGTGAAAAAGGCCAAGCTTTTATTTCCGTTTTATTGCAAGCGTTATGTGGGCTATAATTAAATATGAGTTCGCATTAGTTGTCCAGCTATCTTGTCTGCAGATAAATGCAGTGAGTAACACATTATAGAAATGCATACTGTAAACTTGAATGTTGAATAGTGAAACTGCAGTAGTTTACAGAAGCTAACGGTAAACATTTTTTATCACTTATTAAGCTTGTCTAATGTTAATTCCAACATGTACTGATGTATTAAACAATAATAGTATTACTTTTAAATATTGTGCATTAAATAAAATAATTGTTTTTCTACATTTGTCTTTAGGAAAGCCATCATCTGTAATGTAAGACACCTAAGACAGTGAGTGCTACAGAGAGACAGGACAGTGCCAAACCACATGTGACCATATGAACACCTAGATGTGTTTGAGAACTTGAGGGAGAAATGCAATGTAGTACTTAAAGCTGCTCATGGCCAGATACTGACTGCTGCTTTTGATATTGATCACATCCTAATACATTTGGTGGAAACAGTTGAGAGGATGTCTTTTGTTTATATGCAGTACTGGTCAAAAGTCACACTATACATTACTGTTAGTATTAAATTTATTACTATTACACACATTACTATTTTTAATGTTTTTAAAAGACGTCTCTTATGTTCATCAAGCCTCCATTTTATTTAAAAAAAAATACAGACAAAAACAGTAATATTGTGAAATATTATTACATTTTAAAATAATGGTTTTGTTTTAATATTCTTTATATTTATTTCTGTGATGCAAAGCTGAATTTTCATCAGCCTTTACTCGTCTTGTGTCACATGATCCTTCAGATATCATTCTAATGTGCTGATTTGATATTTGGTTATTGTCAGTGTTGGAAACAATTGTGCTGCTTAATATTTTTCTGGAACCTGTGATGCTTTAAATTGTGCTCATTCTTGCAAAAAAAAAGATATCTGTGAAGAATTTCAGTCAGGTTTCAGGCCCCGCCATAGCACAGAAACTGCACTTGTTAAGATTACAAATGACTTGCTTCTTGCGTCAGACCAAGGCTGCATCTCATTGCTAGTTTTACTTGATCTTAGTGCTGCGTTCGACACTATAGATCATGACATACTCGTAGATCGATTACAAAACTATACGGGTATTCAAGGGCAGGCTTTAAGATGGTTTAGATCCTACCTGTCCGATCGCTACCACTTTGTTTATTTAAACAGGGAGTCATCTCAATTATCTCCAGTAAAGTATGGAGTACCACAAGGATCTGTCCTAGGTCCTCTGCTATTTTCAGTATACATGTTGCCCCTTGGTAATATTATTAGAAAATACGGGATTAGTTTCCATTGCTATGCTGATGATACTCAACTATATATCTCAACAAGACCAGATGAAACTTCTAAATTATCTAAGTTAACTGAGTGTGTTAAAAATGTAAACGATTGGATGACCAATAATTTTCTCCTATTAAATTCAGATAAGACAGAGATATTACTTATTGGACCAAATAACAGTACACAGAATCTCTTGGATTACAATTTGCAACTAGACGGATGTCCTGTTACTTCCTCTACAGTCAAAAATCTGGGTGTTATATTAGACAGCAACTTGTCTTTTGAAAAACATATTTCCAATGTTACAAAAACAGCATTCTTCCATCTTAGAAACATTGCCAAGCTAAGGAACATGTTACCTGTTTCTGATGCAGAAAAGCTAGTTCACGCATTCATGACCTCTAGACTGGACTATTGTAATGCACTGCTAGGTGGTTGTCCTGCATCTTCAATAAACAAGCTACAGGTAGTCCAAAATGCAGCGGCTAGAGTCCTTACCAGGTCAAGAAAATATGATCATATTACCCCAATTTTACACTGGCTACCTATTAAGTTCCGTATCAGTTACAAAATATTATTACTTGCCTATAAGGCCCTAAATGGTTTAGCTCCTGCGTACCTAACTAGTCTTCTATCTCGCTTCAATCCATCACGCTCCCTAAGGTCGCAAAACTCTGGACTCTTGGTAGTACCTAGAATAGCAAAGTCCACTAAAGGAGGTAGAGCTTTTTCATATTTGGCTCCCAAACTCTGGAATAGCCTTCCTGATAATGTTCAGGGTTCAGACACACTCTCTGTTTAAATTAAAGACACATCTCTTTAGCCAAGCATTCACATTCATATAATGCATCTCATAATCTTGTACTGCAGTTATATCTGATCAAACGCACATTATTATTCTTTAGCTTGGGTTGAACAAATAATTTTTGCTTGGATGGAAAAACAACTACGCTAATTATGTCTCTTTGTTTCACTGTTTCTGCCACGGTAACTAGGAATTACACAAGCTTCAGTCTGGATCCAGCCCTTAAATGATCTGAGATGACCAAACACCTGAGAAGAGATGATGCCAACCCCTCAGAGGGCCTCAGAGGATGCCAACCTCTGATTCCCCAACAACATGCAGAATTAACAAATTTTGCCATAAGTTAATATATTAAGTTTCTACAATGTATAAATATATTGTAGAAACTTAATTTCCTGTAAAGCACTTTGCAACGATTGTATCGTAAAAACCATTATACAAATAAACTTGAATTGAATTTAATTTATACAGGATTGATTGATTGAATCCTGGCGGGGATTATACTGACCCCAAACCTTTGAACAGTAGTGCATGTTGTTACAAAATATTTATATTTTAAATAAATGCTGTTCTTTTATTCTTCAAAGAATCCTAAAATTATCACAGGTAATAAAAAATATTAAACAGCACAATTGTTTCCAACACTGATAATAAATCAGCATATTAGAATGATTTCTGAAGGATCATGTGACGCTGATATCTGGAGTAAATATGCTGTAAATTCAGATTTGATCACAGAAATAAATTATGTTTTAAACCACATTAAAATAGAAAACCATTATTTTAAATTGTAATAATATTTTTCTGTATTTTTGATCAATTAAATGCAGGCTTGATGAGCATAGGAGACTTATTTCAAAAACATAAAAAATAGTAACAGTGCCCACACTTTTGACCAGTACTACTGTATGTGTGTTTACAGTAAAAACATACATACCCACATATATGCTGTATGTAGTGTGTGTGCATTTATTAATCTGCATGTAGGCTATACTTTTATCTTTTAAAAAAAAAAACTAATGAGGGATCACGTGACCCTTCGACGGCGATGCAAGCTTAGTCTTTCACTCTGGTCACTTTGCCACATATTGTGTAATCCTGTCAGTAAATTTGAAACCACTCTGCATTGGACCCATCATGAGTGCCTCGGCAGACAAAGGTGATCGGAAAAGAGAGACTGAGCAATTGCCAATGAAGAAAAAATTCAAAGATTCCACCATCTCCAGAGAGGACCTCGACGATGCTATTGCTAACAGCATTAAGCTAGCACTTAAAGAGCAGCAAAGCACTTTGAATTCGGTTATGGCTTCGGCAGTAAGAGATGCGGTGGACTCTGTGCTGATTCCAGCATTGCGCGAACTGCGTGAGGATATACAAGCGACCAACAAGTCTGTTAAAGAGCTAAGAGAGGAGCTTGAGGCGATAGCTACCGCGGCGAAGCAGAAACGTGACCGGGTTGATTCTGTTCAGGCGGCTGCGCGTGAGGATAGGAGAACAGTCACGGACTTAAGAAATCAGCTGGAGCGACTCACCGAGAAGATGCCGGATATGGAGGATAGGAGCAGAAGAAATAACGTACGGCTGGTGGGGTTGCCAGAGGGGGCAGAGGGTTCCAACGCGGCTGGTTTCCTCCGAGTTAATCTTTCCAAGTGGATTCCTTCATTGAAAGGCTGTGACATTGAGATTGACCAGGCGCATCGCATGTATGATGCAGGGAGGGGCTCCGATCGGCCGCATACTCTCATCTTTCGTGTACTAAGATGGCATGACAGATCAGAGATCCTGAAAGGTGCTCGGCAGGCTTATCCGGTGAAATGCGCACAGGACAATGTCACACTACTATTTTTCCCGACTTTAGTCCAGCCATAACGATCAGGAGAAAGGCTTTTAATCCAGTTTTGAAGAAGACGACAGCGCTTGGTCTCCAGCCATTCCTCACCTATCCGGTGGTAATTAAACTATGGCACAAAGGGGAGCAGAAAAGTTTTGACTCTCCTCAGAAAGCGGGGGATTTTATCAGCTCCCTGTCTCAGCAGAAGACGTATGCCGTGGCTCTAGGGACCATCACTATTTTTTGTTGCTCAATCAGACCTATGTTCTCGGTAATGTGCGGTCTGAGTTGTTCCTTCTTTATGGTTGTCGGTTGTTCATGTTTCTATGTTGTTTTTATTTTTTACAACAGATATTTATACTTTTATTTATTTTACCCTATTTCTAAAAGGATTTTTCATCTAGGAGGTTTGGTATCTAAAATGCACATCAGCGTTTACATGTTACTTACAGAATGGGAGTGCTTCTGCTTTTTTTCATTTATTGAATACAATCTTGGGATTATGAATATTCAATGCATACTCTAAATATTTTATCACTGAATGTGAATGGTTTAAATTCTGCTGTTAAACGAACCCTTGTGTTAGAATATTTACACCATAAATCTATTTCCTGTGCCCTAATACAAGAGACACATTTAAAACAATCTGACGTGGCACGTTTCCAGAATAAGTATTATAAGTTAGCAGCCTTTTCCTGCGCTCTTAATAAAACTAGGGGGTGCTTATCCTTTTTAACAGGAAGTTAAATTTAACAATTGAACACCTTGGTGGTGATGAGAAGGGGAGATTTGTTTTTATCTGATGCAGAATATATAATAATAGGTTAGCATTGGTCTCCATCAGTGTTGGGTGTAACGCATTAATAAGTAACGCGTTACTGTAATTAAATTACTTATCCACTGAAAAAGTAAAGTAAGGGATTACTGTTCATTTTTACTGTTCAAAACTGTAATTTAATTACAGTTACTTATAAAGTACTTGCGTTACAAACAGTAAATAATTTCAACAGTTCTAAAATCAATATTGAATTTGAAATGTAAATTTACAGTCTAAAGATCAAATTGAATGCAGCGCTTTAACCCTCTGTGCGCCAGCTCGTTCACTTTCAGATCTTCCTGATTCACAGAGAAACCTTAAATACTCAAATATATATAAGACTAAAATCAGTATAATCTAAAAAGCAATTTTACATTTAAATAAACGAATTCAAATCGAAAACGAATATTATCTGATTATGTAATCCATATAAAACTGAGGTACAGTCTTTCCTGTATCTGAAAGCCTGAAATGTCTATGTTTAAATTAACGAATTAAAATCGAAAACGAATATTATCTGATTATGTAATCTGTATAAAACTGAGGTAGCCTACTGTCTTTCCCGTATACCTGTCAACCCTCTCGTTTTTCCCGGGATTCTCCCGTATTTTACCATTCTATCCCACTGTCATCCCATTTAAATATTTTCCTGTATTTTTAATCTTGCTATAAAAAAAAAATCCCACTGGGCGTATTTTATGTTTGCTACATTCACCTCCGGTAAAACTCCCGTAATTTGTATGGCCCAAACCTCATTATATGAATAATCAAGTCAATATATTCCAAGGTTGTCCGGTTGCAGATCTTGTATGAAAAGCATCCTTCTCACACAATCGACACATACAAATTGAGGGATTACAAATTCCCTCAACTTTACAACCCAGTGATGCTGTTGATATCTGCGCACTGTGCGCAGTAGTGATGCGCGGATGGCGGTTATATCCGCGGGCGCTGTGGATAATCAGCGGGTCGGGTAATAAAAAAATGCATTCTGATTATTTGCAGGTGGGTCGCTGGATGATAAGATAAATCATTAATGATGCAAATATTAACTACATTTTCTAAAATACGAACATGTTTTAAATATATATTTTTTCATCAGGCATACGATTTCGTTTGTGTGTGTGTCTGTGTGAGTGCTGCAAGTTTCAAAGTCAAGTGCAGCTCTGCTTTGTTTACTGTGCCCCCTTCCCCCATAGACACGCACCCAAATCATTTCTGTAATTTATTCTTACCTAGTTAACATGTTATTCTTACATAAATCTGTACGGATTTTACTAGTTGGGCTTTTACTGAACATCTTGCCAAACTGAAATGTATTGTTTAACTTTTAAGCTTTTTTGTTCTGTTTGCTAACCAAAGAAGGTAAAAAAAAAATATAAAAAAGTTTAAATATAACAGTTGTTTTAAAGCTAAAAGGCTAAACTATTTTATGTTTGACTCAAATTGAAACAATACAGAGTTTAATTTTTATTAAGGTTTATAGGGATTTTAAGATGTAGCCTAATTAGCAATTTGAATAATTAAGTTACTTATTGAGTAACTAAGTTACTTTTCAGACAGAGTAATTAGTAAAGTAATTTAAATACAATATTGATGAAGTAATTAGTAACTGTAATTAATTACTTTTTGAAAGTAACTTACCCAACACTGGTCTCCATTTATGGACAGTGCATTCCTTACACAGATTTCCAAAACTCTACTTGAGCAGATTGATTGCCCTCTAGTGGTGGGTGGTGATTTTAAAGCTGTCATAAATCCTGCTTTAGATAAATCTCAATCTGATACAACAGCCAATCCATCCTCTAAATTCCTGAATAAATGTTTCACTGAGCTCAACTTAATCGATCTTTGGAGAATTCAGAATACTAAATCTATGGAATTCACTTTTTTTCTAATAGACACAAGACTTTCTCTAGGATAGACTACATAATTCTCAGCCCATCTTTAATTTTGTCTAATTCCTCCATCTCTATATTACCAATTTTATTATCTGATCATTCTGCTGTGTTGTGCAGTGTTCCTCTTTCAGATGTTAAATCCAAGTCCCCTAGATGGCGCTTTAACATATCATTATTAAATAATCAGACTTGCATTACTTCTCTAAAAGAATATATTAAGGAAGTTCTTGAAATTAATATGCCCTCTGATGTGGATCCTCAAATACTGTGGGAAACGACTAAGTGTGCTATACGAGGTTTCTGTATATCTTTCTCTTCTACTCTTGCCAAAGCGAAAACTCACCAGTTTACACAATTAGAAAATAAAATCCAATCATTACAAAACCTACAAAAACAACATTTTACTGAGCAACAGGCTACACAGCTGTCCTCTTTAAAAGAAGAATATGATTTACTTTCACACTCAAAGGCAGAATTTATTTTACATAGGACTAGGCAAAAATATTATTTCAAATCAGAGAGACCTAGTCATTTATTGGCCCTTAGGTTGAAAGAATGCGAGTCTAAGGCATATATTAGCGCAATAAAATCATCGGATGATCAGGTCACCACGAACCCTGTGGCAATTAATGAAATATTTAAAGGTTTTTACACAAATCTGTATAAAGCCGAAACAGATTTTGATGAACCAATTTGTAAGCAGTATTTAGATAAATTGGAACTACCTCGGATCTCACAGATGGATAAAGAATCTTTGGAGGCCCCATTAAGTTTGGAGGAACTCCAAAAAGCCTTCAAAAGGGCAAATCGCCGGGTCTAGATGGTCTCCCCCTGAATTATATTTAGAAATTTGGGATTTGGTAGGGATACTTATGCTTAATTCGTTTAATTTTGCAATTGAACATGAGGTATTTCATAGAGATCAAAAAACTTCATTGATATCATTACTTCTTAAAAAAGGGAAAGATCCATTAGATTGTTCCAGCTACAGACCGATTTCGCTTATCCCATGTGATCTAAAAATCTATGCTAAAGTTTTTGCTTCTCGTATGGATAAGGTAATTCATAGTTTGATCAAGGAGGACCAAACCGGTTTCATCAAGGGGTGCAATGCGTCTGACAATATGCATCGACTCCTTCATATTCTTGACTTTGCAGATTCTCATCCAAGTCCTTGTGTGGTTTTCTCACTGGATGCAGAAAAAGCCTTTGACAGGCTAGAGTGGAATTATATGTGGGCAGTTCTGCAATGTTTTGGCTTCGGGGAACACTTCATTTCTATGATTAAGACATTATACCACTCACCTGCAGCATCAGTCATAACTGGTAATATTATTTCCCCCCCATTCCCTTTACGAGGAACGAGGCAGGGATGTCCGCTTTCCCCCTTATTGTTTTGTCTATCTCTTGAACCCTTAGCACAAGCCATCAGGAAATCTGAAGTATCGATTAAGATTCATGATCATAATCATAGTATCTCATTATACGCTGATGATATTATTCTATATTTCGACCACTTTGATGTTTCAGTCTCTAGTACAGGTGCATCTCAATAAATTAGTATGTCGTGAAAAAGTTCATTTTTTCTTGTAAGTTATTTCAAAAAGTGAAACTTTCATATATTTTAGATTCATTGCATGTAAAGTAAAACATTTCAAAAGTTTTTTTGTTTTAATTTTGATGATTAGAGCTTACAGCTCATGAAAGTCAAAAATCAGTATCTCAAAATATTAGAATATTTACATTTGAGTTTCAATTAATGACCATTCCTACAGTATAAATTCTGGGTATCTCTTGTTCTTTGAAACAACAATAATGGTGAAGACTGCTGACTTGGCAATGATCCAGAAGATGAACATTGACGCCGTCCACAAAGAGGGTAAGTCACAGAGGGTCATTACTGAAAGGTGTGGCCGTTTACAGAGTGCTGTATCAAAGCATATTAAATGCAAAGTTGACTGGAAGGAAGAATTTGGGTAGTAAAAGGTGCACAAGCAACAGGGATGACTTCAAGCTTGAGAATACTGTCAAGCAAAGCTGATTCAAACACTTGTGAGAGCTTCACAAGGAGTGGACTGAAGCTGGAGTCAGTGCATCAAGAGTCACCATGCTCAGACGTCTTCAGGAAAAGGGCTACCAAGCCACTTCTGAGCCAGAAACATCATCAGAAGCGTCTTACCTGGGCTGTGGAGAAAAAAAAACTGGACTGTTGCTCAGTGGTCCAAAGTCCTCTTTTCAGATGAAAGTAAATGTTGTATTTCATTTGGAAATCAAGGTCCCAGAGTCTGGAGGAAGAGTGGAGAGGCACAGAATCCATGTTGCTTGAAGTCCAGTGTGAAGTTTCCACAGTCAGTGATGATTTGGGCTGCCATGTCATCTGCTGGTGTTAGTCCACAGTGTTTTCTGAAGTCCACAGTCAACACAGCCATCTACCAGGAAATTTTAGAGCACTTCATGCTTCCTTCTGCTGACAAGCTTTATGGAGATGCTGATTTAATTTTCCAGCAGGACTTGGCACCTGCCCACACTGCCAAAGGTACCAAAAGCTGGTTCAATGACCATGGTGTTACTGTGCTTGATTGGCCAGCAAACTCACCTGACCTGAACCCCATAGAGAATCTATGGGGTATTGTCAAGAGGAAGATGAGAGACACCAGACCCAACAATGCAGATGAGCTGAAGGCCACTGTCAAAGAAACCTGGGCTTCCATACCACCTCAGCAGTGCCACAAACTGATCACCTCCATGCCACGCCGAATTGAGGCAGTAATTAAAGTAAAAGGAGCCCCTACCAAGTATTGAGTACATATACAGTAAATGAGCATACTTTCCAAAAGGCCAACAATTCACTAAAAATGTTTTTTTTATTGGTCTTATGAAGTATTCTAATTTGTAGAGATAGTGAATTGGTGGGTTTTTGTTAAATGTGAGCCTAAATCATCACAATTAAAAGAACCAAAGACTTAAACTACTTCAGTCTGGGTGCACTGAATTTATTTAATACACGAGTTTCACAATTTGAGTTGAATTACTGAAATAAATTAACTTTTCCATGACATTCTAATTTATTGAGATGCACCTGTATAATTAAGGAATTTGATCATTTTAGTAGCTTATCAGGATATAAAATGAATTTGTTACCTCATTTTTTTTTTTTTTTCTATGCTACCACTTTCTCCCCCTCCAGGTTACTTTAAGGAGATCAACTCCATAATTTCATAAGTTTATCTGGAATGATAAATGCCCCAGAATTAAACTTACCACATTACAACATACTAATCACGCAGGAGGACTGGCTGTACCAAAGTTTGAATTGTATTATTGGTCGTTCCATCTTAAGGCTCTTCATAATTGGGTTGATCCTCAATCTACAGTTTCATGGAGGGTGATTGAAGCTGACAAGGTTAAACCAAATAGGCTTCAAGATATTTTATTTACTGGCACAGGAAAAAAAGGGGATAATTATAAATTTGGTCTGGTTGTGGCTAACTCTATTAAAATCCGGAAAATGGTTGAACGTCGGATAGGTGGACCCTTCAAATTTTGTAACAGTACACCTTTATGGCACAATTTTAATTTTGTATGCGGAAATCGTCCATTTGTCCAACCCTCTTGGTCTTCTTTAGGTGTAAACATGTGCGGTGATATATATGATAACCAGGGCCTCTGTTCATTTCAGACATTAAGAACCAAATTTTGTCTACCAGCAACTGCATATTTTGTTTTTCTTCAATTACGTTCTGCTCTCAAAGCGTATGGCGTTCTGTGGGCATCTTCTATTTCCTCTCATCCTATGCGGGACTGGATTGCACCATCTGCTGGTTGGCCATCTGTTTCCTTAATATATAATAAAATTATTGATTGCATTACAAAACCTCTTTCTATTAAAACTATTTGGAATAGGGAATTATCTGACCTTAATTTATCTGTCGACTGGGAGAGAGTGTGGTCTAATCTCAGCTTAACATCTAAAAATCTGGCTCATCGTCTTATTCACTTCAAAGTCATTCACAGAGCATACATAACTCCTTACAAAAGATTTAAAATGAAACTACAGTCAAATTTTAACTGCCATATATGTAATACTACATCATCAGGCACTTTTCTTAAAATGTTATGGGAATGTCCTATCGTCATTAGTCTATGGACACATGTAAACCTGGTTTTGTCATCATTACTGAGAATTGATTGGTTAACCCAAGTTTGTGTCTTCTTAATGATGATTTTGGTCTCTGTATTAGTTCAATGCAGAAGAGAATGTTGTTTGCTGGTTTTACAGCTGTGAAGAAGACAATAATCCAGAACTGGTTTACACCGCACATGTGTGGAAAAACATATTGGATCCATAGCCTCTTGCAAATAGTGACTTGTGAATGTGCAACGGCGCGAGTCGGTGGGGCCAGGCCTTCGACCGTTGATGCTTGGCAGTGTTTTTTGTTTGATATACGTGATTGTATAAAGGAGTGACTTTTGTGTTTTTATTGTCCTTCCCTCTCTCCATCCCTTTTGACTGGACTTTGAGATGTTGAGTATGTGTCTGTTGTTTTATTTTGTTATATTTTTGATGCTGTGTTGTGTTATATGTGAAAAAATTAAAAAATGTTGATAACAAAAAAAAAACTAATAAAGGTTTATGCAAAACATGGTAGCCAGCACTGAATTGCATTCATCTTATTTGTGACAACATGATGGCTCTGATATGTAGTATATGCGGCTGCATATAGTTTTTTAAAGTAACTCAGACTGCAAGTGTAATGTTAGTTACATCAGCGTCACACTAGAGGGCAGTGTTATGTTGTGAATGTGGGGAAGTTGTTGTTCTCTAAAAAGAGTGTGACAGTTCAAGTGGCAGTCCTACTACACTCATTAGGTGAGGAGGCACTAGAGATTTACAACACTTTTGACATTGCAAAAGAAGCACCAGAAGAAGTGACTGTAGACACAATTTTGGAAGCTTTCAGAAACTACTGTACACCTAAAAAGAATGTGGTGTTTGAGAGACATCAGTTCTGGACATGCATAATGCATGAGCCAATGCAAATTGATAAGTTTGTTACAGAACTCAGGCAAAAAAGCAAATATTGTGAATTCGGAGCATCAGAAGATGACATGATAAGAGACAAAATTGTCTTTAGTGTGACAGACAAAGGTGTAACAGAAAAACTGCTGAGAGAACCAAATCTGACTCTACAAAAGGCCGTAGACATATGCAGAGCATCGGAGATTGCCAAAGAAAGAATAAACATAATGGCATCATCGAAAAAAGAAAGTGAAGTGCATGCAGTTGACATGATCAAATGAGCAAAACATAAAAATAAGCCCTTTAAAGCCATACCATTACACAACAAAAAAGAGAAAGTCAGCGGCATGTCAAAAGCATGTACCAGATGTGGACAGACACACGCACCAAGATCGTGTCCAGCATATGGGGCCAAATGCAGAGCATGTGGCAAAGCCAACCATTTTGCAAAAATGTGCAAGATGAAGTCTGTGCAGACACTCCAAGCTGTTGATAGTTTGTTTATGGGGACCCTTCAATGTTCACAGATAAATGCAATCTGTAAAAATGAAGAATCATGGTACACAACCATGACTATCAGAGGGATCCCTATTGAATTCAAACTAGACACTGGAGCTGATGCAAATGTCCTGTCACTTGAACAAATCAGAAAGCTACCAGGCGATGTCGCACTCAAGCCTACAGAGACCATGCTAGTGGCATAGTGATCAAGCTAGACAAAGCTTCATCTCTGCTGTGTACTTTTAACACACCTTGGGGACGCTTCAGGTTCAAACGTCTTCCATTTGGCCTCAAATCCTCCAGTGAGGTGTTCCAGCAAAAGAACAGTGAAGCCTTTGGTGACATAAATGGTGTGCATGTGATTGCGGATGATATGATCATCGCAGCAGCTGATGAGAAAGAGCACACAGAAATTCTGCATAAAGTGATGGACAGAGCCAAAGAATTGAACATCGAGTTCAACGCGGACAAAATACAGTACAAAGTTACAAAAGTGAGATACATGGGCCACGTAATAAGTGAAGAGGGCGTGCAACCGGACAGTGAAAAGGTAAAAGCAATTGTCAACATGCCCGCTCCAGAAGACAAAAAAGGCCTGCAGAGACTGCTGGGCATGACAAAATACTTGTCACAGTACATAAGAAATGAAGCAGTTTTGACTGCTCCATTAAGACAGTTGCTAAGAAAAGACTCAGAGTGGCTATGGATGCCTGAACATGATGCAGCATTGGACAGCCTAAAAAAGGCACTCACTGAGGCTCCTGTACTAAAGTTTTTTGACCCAAGCCAGCAAATTGTGCTTCAAGCTGACGCATCAAAAGATGGCCTCGGTGCATGTTTACTGCAACAAGAACGCCCTGTTGCATATGCGTCAAGAGCACTGACAGATGCTGAGCGCAATTATGCGCAGATCAAGAAGGAGTTGCTGGCGGTGGTTTTTGCTGCACGTAAATTCCATCAGTATGTTTTTGGAGCATCTGTGATTGTACATTCTGATCACAAGCCGCTGGAGGCAATCTTCACAAAGCCCCTGAGTCAAGCCCCAGCCCGGCTGCAAAGAATGCTTCGGCAGCTGCAGCGTTACAACCTGCAGGTGAGCTACATCCCGGGAAAATACATGCTTATAGCTGATGCTCTGTCTAGAGCATTTCTGTCTGAAGACAAACTGCATGACGAAGGCATGGATGGTGAAGAAAGAGTAGTATGTGCAATGGAAGCCACTGAGGCCATGGGCACTGAAATGCTTGAAAGGCTCAAGTCAGAGACAAAAGCAGATGATATATCTTCAAAGCTGAGAGAAGTCCACCAGCAAGGATGGCCTGTTCACAAGAAACAACTTGACAGAGATCTGAGGAATTACTGGCCCATCAAAGACACGATAAGAATCTGTGACGGAGTGATAATGACAAATGACAAATTCATCATCCCAAGAGGTATTAGGCCAGTAATACTGGAAAGACTGCATGCAGCTCATCAAGGAATACAACGCACCAAGGAACATGCAAGGAGATACCTGTACTGGCCAGGCATGTCTACAGAGATCCAGAGCATGGTTGAAAGATGTACAGTATGCAATCAAGCTAATGCTAAAGAAAGCTGAGCAAGCTCAGATGGATCCACATCTTGCACTTCTATCACTGAGAAACACTCCGGTGACGGGTCTTGGATACTCACCTGCTGAATTGCTTATGGGCCGGGTGTTACGGAACAATCTCCCAGTAGCCAGTATAGCTTTGAAACCCAAGCACCCTAAAGATGTAAAGAAAAGGATGGTGCTCCAACAGCAGAGACAAGCACATTACTGCAACCGACATGCTAAACCTCTGTCTGTAATTCAGCCAGGATCAGTTGTCAGAGTGGAAACATCATAGGGTTGGAAGCCAGCAGTGGTGACAGAACAAAGGACGGAGCCTCGTTCTTACAACATTGTGACAGACTCTGGTCAGACATACAGAAGGAACAGGAAACACTTGCGTACAAGCAAAGATGAAGATCTAACAGGTCTTCTAGGGGAAGTGGAAGGAGATGATACAGAAGAGACTGTCCAAAAAGAAAATGTGCAAGATCAAACTGTGGTGGCCGAAAATGAAAACACGAAGCAAGGAAATCGTACTAGGAGTGGGAGGATTGTAAAAAAGCCAAGTAGATACAGCAATTTTGAAATGGGCTAAGAAGAACAGAGAGAGAGAGAAAAAAAGAAGAAAGTAGTCAGAAATAAGTTGTTTGTGTTCTGACTGATGAATAACAAGCATGTAGTCAGGTGCTGTTTATTATTCCAGTTCTCTTGAGTTGTTTATTAAGTGAGTGGTAATACTTGTTTATTACATGTTGGTGAATTAGTATTTGTTATTTTCTGCGTTCTCTCTTAAAATGTCCTAAAAGGGGGGATGTAGTATATGCGGCTGCATATAGTTTATTAAAGTAACTCAGACTGCAAGTGTAATGTTAGTTACATCAACGTCACACTAGAGGGCAGTGTTATGTTGTGAATGTGGGGAAGTTGTTGTTTTGAGTCCGGGCCACGGGTGTTCTGATGGCAGCATTAAAAGACGATTAACAGTGACAGTGCTCTCCTCTCATGTTTATATAAAGAGAACATGATATGATAGAGCATTCAAATGCTTTCTCGCACTGTTCCACAGCAACAAACCTGACCAAACTAAGCACACATTTTAAAACGAATGAAATCAGTAATAATGGGATGTAGTGATTAGTTTATTAGCATTAATTTAGTGTTGTAATATACATGCATGTTCTGTAAAGCTGCAGTGAAACTATATGTATTGTGAAAAACGAATATTTGCATAGATATACAGACTGACCCAGCAATGCAAGTGAAATGTCAACTAATCAGCTCCGCGGACATCTTAGTGACAAACCATGATAAGTACGCAAGTGACACTGTTTGTCTAGCTTCAGTTTAACCGAACATAAGCCTGATGTCATCCATTGTACGAACAAATGATCCCAAACTTTCTGCTATGCAGTTAATTGTAAGCATCCAGACTGTGATATATTTACCGCCATCTCTCGAGTACACGCACGCAGCATCAATCAGAGCCGTCTGGAAGACTACTTTTAATGTTCTTTGTAGGTTTGCGCCTCAGTAGTGTTGCTTTCGTGAACGAAAATTATGACGAAATATCGTCGTCAACGAACCTTTATCACATGACGAAAACGAGACGAGACGTAAATGCTGGTCATGTGACGATGACGATAATTAAATGTATAATGCAATATCGTTGACGAATAAAAACGAGACTAAATGTGGTTTACAAAATAAAAACTATGCTAAAATGTCTCCATTTTCGTTGACCAAAACGAGACGAAACGAAATGTTATAATGTTATTTCATCTCGTTTAGTCGCGTTATTATTTTGCAGTATTTCTGTTTCATGTGACTTAACGTTACTTCAGGGGCTGTCAGGATTGCCAGGTTTTCGCAACAAAACCCGCCCAATTGCTACTCCAAACTAGCCCAATCGCATTTCGAGGGGGTTCCCAGGTAAAGTTCCAGGGTCTAAATATTTGGGGACTTGGCAACAGTCTGCACAGACGTAGGCGACGTCACTTCCTCAAGCCCCACTCGCGGCATTATTTAGAAGGCGACAACAAAGTTAAGTCTGACAGAGAAAGAGACTTCATCTGACTTCAGTTTACAATCAATACAAGTAACAGACACACATTTTATTTGCACTTTTTAGTATGTTATTGTAGCTCGAGCATTCAAGCACCTTGTTTCTCTTTGTTAAACTTGAATGTAACGTTATATATATTTTTCTGGCATTGTCATGTGATGCTATTTTATTTTATTTATTTAAATTTATGTGTGTGTACTTCAAACATGTTTGGTTGGTAAAATAAATGTTGTAAATTCAAATCAGAGTGTCTTTGGATGTATTCTTGAGTCTATAAGGTAACAATAATAAAATAAGATAACCTTGTTTGAAATGGATTTGGCTAAAAGAACATTTTGGTTTTGTCTATACTGCTAGGTACTTATACTATATTGACTGGGTTAAATTGAATTGCATTACTAAAAAGAGACTAAAATACAATTTTCATTGACTAAAACTAGACTAAATGTCATCAGTTTTCGTCGACTAAAACTAGACGAAAATAGTCATGGATAATTCTGACTAAAACTAGACTAAAATGCTCAGACTTTTCGTTGACTAAAACTTGACTAGACTAAAAAGAGTATGAACCTGACTAAAACTAATAAAAACTAAAATGAGAGCTTCACACAAAGACTAGACTAAAACTAAAATGAAAACAGGCCGCCAAAAACAACACTACGCCTCAGTCATATTTAAAGGGTATTCACCGTTTATTTAATAATAAGTTACATTTTCGCTAGACTTAAATAGTATGCGCTTGTTTTGACAGATCTGAGATTTAAAGATGGCACTACCGGAAATGCTTCAGGACCAGACATGTGCAGTAGCGTTCCAACGCCTTTGTTATTGTTTACGTCCGGTTTTTCGTCATTTTGAGTCTGCAAAACATTGAAATGGTCTATTAATGTGCTTTCGCTTTACAATAATGCGCTCTCGACATTTGTCATTAAAATACCGCAATAGTCTCCCTGCTACACTAATAGTAAGGTTTTCCTCTGTGTATATAAAGTAAATTTTAGCTGATTATTTGTGTCCCCTTCAAAAACTGCTCTTGAGAAATTTTGTTTATTGTCCTCGCTACTGTTAGACCAAATTTACGCCCCTGTTTACATCATCAATTATAAAACTCTTCTTTCTCCTTCTACAGAAGAACATGAATACACTCAGTGAGTTTTTGTTTTCTTACTGACTTACATTGTAGGAAGTCGTTCCTGGTTCTGGGAACAATGTTGGTGAATGTGACTGTGGAAATCAACAGACATGAACAGTGTGATTCTCATGATCCTGCATCCATTCCTAACACATTTCTAATATGATGTTCTTCATGATATGAGATGATGATGGACTGGTTTCTGAGACCAGATAAATCTCCAGGACTTTACCTCTGACTGAGATCTTCTTGAGCTCCTCTTTGCAGAAATCCTCCAGTTTGTCTCTCAGCTGATGAACAGATTCTCTCAGATCATCAAAAGAGATGAGAGAACTGAAGAGATCATCATTTACGTCTGTAGATTCAGGAGGAGCTGAGAGAGACTGGAAACTCTACAGAAAACAGAAATCAAACTCATCAGCTCCACACTTCACCCAATAACCTGCTCTAACATCAGATTTGACTGATCTTTAGTAACTTAATCCAGCACTTTCACAGCATCGGCTTCATTCTTCTCATATTCATTATATCACATTACAGCTACAGATTCTAGTATTTGACACTTACACTATGTGAACTTTCTAGGAAATAGTTTTGATGATAAAACATCTGCTAAGAACATAAATGTCCATCTAACAGCTCAAGCACATCAATTGAGCCTCTTTGTAGGTTTAAACGGATTTGCTCAGGAAAAGCAGGTCAAAGGCTATGATTAGATTGACCATTATTTATAACTTTCACTCAAGTCCACTATGATGCTGTTCTTGTAGATCTGTGTTACCTGCAGGAACTGGATGTGATCCTGTGTGTGTGAAAGCTGCTCCAGCTCAGCGTCTCTCCTCCTCAGATCATTGATCTCCTGCTCCAGTCGCTCCAGTCGTCCTTCAGCTCGACTCACTGCTTGCTTTTCCTGATCTCTGATCAGCCGTATCAGCTCAGAGCGGCTTCTCTCAATGGAGCAGATGAGCTCAGTAAAGATCCTCTCACTGTCCTCCACTGCTGTCTGTGCAGAGCGCTGTTAGGACACACAGTGATTCAGGCTTCAGTGAGTCTGAACTGAGACTGAGACAAACTTCTCTTCTTCTCCAGACTCACCTTATGAGACTCCACAGCCTCTCTCAGCTGCTGGAGATCTTTCTCTCTCTGCTGGATTCTCTGCTGGAGCGTCTTCTGCGTCTCCTTCAAGTCTCTCTGTTGAGGAAAAAATGCTTAAAAATGTTACATTACATACAACATACCACAAAATCATTATATAAAGGTTGTGTGGATCCAATATTTGTGGAGTGGATCAGTAGCTAAAATCTTTTTTGGAATGTTAGTTATGAAATGCAAACTCAAAACGTTCTTGATATTTATTCATACAAGAGGTTACTCCAAAATAACATATTGCACATTTCATATCTCAAACTAACTCCTCGGTTTAAAATATGAGTTTTTGTTTTCTACCCTTTTGAAACGCCAGGATTTGAAATAGCCCCGTTCGGGACGTCACCATTTTTTCTCAACATGCTCCTGAACATATGCAAATCAAGATGTGCTCTTAACAACTGTCACGAGTTTATATTTCGCAGTTCTCAGTTAATATATCACAATAACCTTTTTTTTTTATTTTTTTTTTTATTCTGTAACAGAAAAACGGGCTTCAGGCATTGATCACTCGGTTAAGGTTTATTATTAACTATGACAATTTATTGTTGTTAAAGAACAAATAACAATGTTATCTTATTGTTTCTTCTTAAAGAAAACAACTATAATTAAGCATAAGTTTCATTTCTCATCAGTCCTCACCTCTTTCTCTGTCCTCTGTGCTGCAGCTGACACAGTGTCGTGGTTTCTGTGTTCATCCACCAAACACAGCAAGCAAATACATTTCTGATCAGTGCGACAGAAAACCTCAAGGAGCTTCTCATGTTTCTGGCAGATCATCTCCTGCAGTCGTCCAGTGGCTTCAGTCAGATTGTGTCTCTTTCCTTTAAACCAACTCTCATGTTGTTCGAGGTGATTCTGACAGTAAGAGTTCAGACACACCAGACAGGACTTGATGGCTCTGTATTTTCTTCCAGTACAGACGTCACACTGAACATCTCCAGCTCCAGCAGGAACCACACTTTGAAGTTTAGTCTTCTTCAGTTTCTCCAGCATTTCAGCAAACACCACGTTCTTAAATAAAGCAGGTCTTGGACTGAAGGCCTGTCTGCACTGAGGGCAGCTGTAGACTCTCTTCTTATCCTCCTCATTCCAGAAGTCTGTAATACAGCTCTTACAGTAACTGTGTCCACACTGGATGGTCACTGGATCCTTCAGGAGATCCAGACACACCGGACACAAGAACTGCTCCTCTGAAATACGGGCTTCTGCCATTTTCCTGCATGTGACACTGATATAAAGTTGAAGCAGGACAACAGCACTTCAGTTTCAGTTCCTCTGATGCTTCCTCGTTCTGTGTTTGAGAGACAGGAAAAACAGGCGTGTCTGTAAATTCCCAGATAATAGAAATGTCCACTAGGTGTCAGCCTCATACAGACACTGTGAACTGGTGCTAAATGTACTGCTAGCACAAAGAGTCAAGGTTTGGCTGGTTAGCATGATATTCTAACAAAATACTTTTTTTGCAAGCAACATATGGCTTATGTATTATTATAAAATATTTGTGAAAATACAGTTATATCAGTTATTCACACATCATGTGTTTAATCTCAAGATCGTTTTAGGCGACAACTGTAATAAATGACAACTGTACACGACATCAGCTGCTGTGATAGATAGATAGATAGATAGATAGATAGATAGACAGATAGATAGACGGATAGATAGATACTTAATATTGAAATGGTTAGTGTTTATTTTACTCATTTTTAGATCATAATTTTCAACATGTAATAGACTTGGTTGGTATTACTGGAAATGCCCATGAAAACATCATATCCGTTTATGCCGTGGGGGAAAACAAACTATTCTAATTAACCTTGTTAGGTGCTTGAAGAAAAGGCTCAAGTCTAACAATATTGTGATCACTACAAGGCCTTGGAGGAGATAATTAACAAAGGTGCTGCTGAACCAGGCTCAGTGAAACCTGGAGGAGAGACTGTATGGTACATTCCACACTGGGCTGTACCACCGTCAGAAACCAGATAAACTGAGGGTTGTGTTCAATTGTTCAGCTGAGTTTTGTGGTATATCTCTAAACGACACTCTTCTGACTGAGCCTGACCTAATTAACTCTTTAGTTGGAGTACTCTGCCGCTTAAGGAAAGAAACTTATCGCAGTCACCTGTGAAATAGAAAAGATGTTTCAACAATTGCTCGTCCCTCCTGATGAACGCAATTATCTGAGGTTTCTATGGTGGGAGGGTGGAGACTTAGAGCCAGGTTTGCCAGGTTTTTACAACAAAACTCGCCCAATTGCTATTCAAAACTAGCCCCAAAAGTAGCCCAATGGCGTTTTGAGGGGGGTCCCTCAGTAAAAATCGTGTTCCGGGGGATAAAATACACGTTTTTTGGCAGGGTTCTCCTGGTAAAATTTGCATTGCATGGGCTAAATATCACGTTATTGGGGTCGCTTCAACCAGCGGCAACATTGTTAAAGTAGCAAAATTCAACGGGAAAACTGCGGATTTGGCAACATTGCTTAGAGTCTCAAGACTATCGCATGGCAGTCCATCGCTTCAGCACTACATCGGCTCCAAGACCGATCACCCATCAGCCTCAGTGGTTATTGAAAAGAACATCTATGTAGACGATGGGTTAACCAGTGTTTGTTCAGTCAATGAAGCCAAAGAACTGATCATTGATGCTCAAGCGCTGTGTAAATGCAGATGGCTTCAGAAATTCAACTCAAATGAGGAAGATTTTCTCTGTTGCATAGACCCATCAGAAAGGGATATCACATCTAAGACCCTTGACTTAAACCTTGAAGCAACTTCAACAGAACGTGTACTTGGTATTCAGTGGTCAACAAAGGATGACACTTTCAGCTTCAACATCAGCCTTAAAGACCAGCCATCCCGGCTTCATCGATCCGGTTATCAGGACCTAAATTTCTAAATTTGACCATTTCAAATGAAATATCCGATGTGTGCTTCAGCAATATATAACGAGTATCTCTATATTTAAGAGTCAAGCTTGCCATCTTCCATACTCGCCACATATACTATGTCTCCCAACTTGTGTTCTTTGGCTCGATTTGTCATGTCTGCATACTGTTTCATTTTTTCTTTGTAGCTTTTATGATGACTTTCAATTTCTTTTGTGTCTCTTTTGTCTGTGACGAGGCTAGGTAACTTTGTGCGGACATCTCGTCCAAACATCAGATTGGCTGGTGTCTCACCTGATGCTCTGTGTGGTGTAGATCAATAAGCAAGAAGAATCTTTGAGAGCTCCTCTCTCCAATTCCTTCCTTCACTTTTAGCTGCTTTCAAGGCTTTCTTCAGATAGCGATGAAATATTTCGATTTTACCGTTACTTTTGGGCAGTGGTGGAGGTAACGAATTACAACTACTCACGTTACTGTAATTAAGTAGTTTTTTCGGGTACTTGTACCTTTTTGAGTATATTTTTAAAGCTGTACTTTTACTTGTACTTAAGTACAAATTAAGCAAAATAATCTACTTCATAGTTCGTTACTGAGTACGCCGAATTGATATTCAAACCTTTGACGGCATTTCAGTAGCCAAATAAGATATCCGATCATAAACGGACCAATAAAAGCCCTGATATCTGAACCGGGAAAAGGCGCCGCTGCAGCAGCTTTTGAAGAGTTGATCGGAAAGTGAGGGAGTTCAACGTAACTATGGAGTCAAAGTTTGGAGAAACAAACTACATGGTAGTGTTATCATAAATATCTATATTTTGATACCGATACTGAAATACCTGACACGGTTCCATTACTCATTTTCCACAGTATCTACTGTATATACACCGTGACCGATACAAGCTGCGTCTCGCTCTCTCCTCTCCGACAGCGACTTTGTAATTGACAGCAGGCGGATGCGTGATTGCGTGTCAGAGTCTGAATATCCGCGAGGGATTTCAGGCCTTCCGCATAATATTAATCATTTCCACGCAAATGTGGTGAGTGCTTTATTGTAACATGAGAACACAGTCATGTAATCACAGAAAACTGGATGCGAGCTCTCAAATAGGCCTGATTTACACAAATTAACTGCCTGTCCTTTCACTCCGATATTGCTTGTGCTCACTCAGATTGTGTGCTATCGTGATCCCTCCGTGCTTTTATAGTAGAAATTATTTCTCTTTGCTCCTAGTTTAAACTTTGTCAAAAGTTATCATTCAGAATAGATCCACGCCTGACTGATGAAAATGCTACTGGAAATGTTATTGACTAAGTTAAATGCACCAGAAAGTCTTTCAATATGAAAGAAGAACTTTAATTTCTTTACAATGTAAGTTTATGCTAGAAATGTTTCAGAATGGGATATTTGTCTGATTAAATATCTTAGTCTTTCCAACTGCATTACTACATTGTACAGACGTTACAGGTCAAAGCCATCTGATGTTACATTTATCTAAATAAATAACATATATGGCTCTTAAATCACTGCTTATAAAAATTCAGTGTTGTCATATTTCGAATACCTCAACTGAATTGAGGTCATTTGTTTTAGTATTTTATTACTGACTGTACTTGTCTTTTTTGTAAATTCAGTTCAGTTTGAAATCAAATTTGAAATCAAGCTTCTTTGCTGTAAGCTTTTGCAAGAAAGTTACCCTATTTTAAAGACACAAATACACAGAATGAGCAAATGTTTAAGATTCAGATTTTTGTAATGGTAATTGATCAATGTTCATATGTAGGCTATGTAATGAAAAACCTATATTAAAATCTGTTCATCATATGAAGTGAATGTGTCTTTTTTAGAAGACTTGGATTAAACCACTCAAAGCTTGAAATAATGCTTGCCTTGAAAAAATGGATGGACAAAACAATCTGAAATATTAAAATATCTATATGGCAGTATACAGTATGTGGTAGTTTTGCCAATGGTATTGAAAATGATTGTCGTCATGAAATCAAAAATGACCCTACTTACTTTTTTAGTGCACATTACTAGTATTGTGGTGAATAATCAATACACCGGGAAAAAAAATTGTCTACCATCGTAATATTTAATCAAAAACTGAAAATTCACTTGTGCTCTGGAATGGCGTTCTTGCTCTGATGGCAGTTTGACGGCTTGGAGAGAATCCTCTTGTCAAGTATGACATAAGGACTGCTGTTTCCGGGTCCAGGCCTCTACTCATTTCACTTGAGAATACCATCTCAACAGCCATTTATGAGCACTATTTAATTAATATTACATATTTAAGCTAAGCATTTAAAAGTTTGCTGTGCACACTACAGTCCCCGTGCTCACACCCAGCAGGCACAAAACAGGCACACAACATCATAAGACATTGATATTTGGTTAAATTTTGGTTGCGACGTCGGGTGACCAAAATCCAATGTAAATCCAACGTCTAATGTCAATGTTAAATTGGTGTCCAATACCGACGTCAGCTGACGTTGAGATTTAGTTGTTTTTAGGTTGTGTAACCAAAATCCAACGTTAAGTCGACGTCAAATTGACGTCAACCCGATTTTCATTTTCAACCAAAATGCAACGTCTGTCTGACGTCATGTCCAACGTCAACCTGACGTTACATAGACGTCTGGTGCCTGCTGGGCAGTGTCTCAGACACTAATATTTTAGCTGAATCACTGTCTGGCCATCTGGATTTTCAGTGTGGAGATAAAGATTAGGGTTATAATTTTTCAGTATTACATGACATCATGGGTGTATATTAGCACAGTTTGTTGTTTTCTTGGGGCATCTGGCAGAGACTTAGGACCCAGAAGCGAAGATATGAATTAATATTTTTTGGTAATTCATTAAATATCGCCGCTAAAAAGTAACTAGTAACTAGTACTCTAAGTAGTTTTTGAGAAGAGTACTTTGTACTTTTACTTAAGTACTGTTTTGACACCAGTACTTTTACTTGTAATTGAGTATTATTTCAGCAATGTAACATTACTTGTACTTAAGTACAAATTTTCAGTACTCTTTCCACCACTGCTTTTGGGATAGTAAGGTGAAGCTTTGATGTGCTTAACTCCACTGGTTTTCAGGAATGTCTCGAAGATTTTCCTACAAACTGTTTGCAGTCACTACCTCCAAGGGATACCCAAATCGGGCAAAGATTTTCATCATTTCCTTGGTAACAGTCTCAGAAGTTATGTCATCTATAACATACTGTGTTGTACTGTGAAAGAAACAGTGAGAGCTGGTTGAAGACAACTCGTTCGAGTGTTTTCGCTACGAATGGAAGGAGAGAGACAGGTCTGTAGTTTTCTAAAAGAGAAGTGTTTAATGTAGGTTTTTTGAGCGGTGGGGTTACCCGGGCCTGCTTGAACGCTGTGGGGAAGATGCCAGTGTGGAGAGATTTGTTGATAATGTGTGTGAGTGCCGGTAAGAGTGTGGGAGAGATTGCTTGGAGAAGGTGAGAGGGGATTGGGTCAAGAGGACATGTTGTAGGATGGCTGGAGAGGAGAAGTTTGGATACTTGGGAGTTTGAGCAGTGGATGTGGTTGGTTGGAGGTCCTGTGTGTGTGGAGGTAAGAACTGGTTACCGATTGTTCTAGTTTTGTCTGTGAAAAAAGTGGCAAAGTCGTCAGCTGTTATAGAAGTGGAGGGCGGTGGAGGAGGGGGACAGAGGAGAGAATTAAATGTTCTGAAGAGATCACGCATGTCTGGAGCGCTGTTGATCTTGTTGTGGAAGTGTGAGGATTTGGCAGTGTGGACTTCAGTAGAGAAAGACGAAAGCAAAGACTGATACCTAGTCAGGTCCGACGGATCGTTTGATTTGCGCCATTTTCTCTCTGCCGCTCTGAGTTTGGTCCGATGCTCACGAAGAACATCGGATAACCAGGGGTTAGAAGGGTCAGCCCGTGCTGGCCTGGAGGAGAGAGGACAAATGTCGTCTAGACAAGAGGTTAAGGTAGAGCATAAAGTGTCAGTAGCTGCATTCACATCCAGAGATGTGAAATGGGTAGGTGAGGGAAGAGAGGAGGATACTACAGAGGAAAGAAGGGTGGGGGAAAGGGAGCGTAGATTACGTCTGAAAGTAACCGGTAAGGGAGCTGGTGGCACCTGGGTAGTAAAATGTAAGGTAAATGTAATGACGAAATGGTCAGAGATATGTAGTGGTTGTACCAGAATGTTATCTGTAGTACAGTTGCGTGTGTAAATTAAATCAAGTTGGTTGCCTGATTTGTGCGTGCTAGTAGTGGTAAGGCGTTTGAGATCAAATGAAGCTAGGAGTGAATGGAAGTCTGTAGCATAAGGCCTGTCTAGGTGAATGTTGAAATCGCCAAAGACTAAGAGTGGAGTGCCATCCTCCATGAAAGAGGACAGCAGGCCGTCCAGCTCCTCTAGGAAGGTGGCTAGAATTTGGCCAGGGGGACGGTAGATTACTACTATCTGGAGTTTTATAGGAGCCGTTACAGTAATCGCATGAGATTCAAATGAGTTGTGATTGCCTAGGGGAGAGTGGGTTGAGTATTTCCAATTGTTTGAAATGAGCAGACCAGTGCCCCTACCCCGGCCAACTTGCCTTGGGGTGTGAGAGAAAGAGAAATTGTGAGAGAGAGCAGCCGGGGTAGCGGAGTCTTCTGGAGTCTCAGTCAAGCCCAAGATGCTGAGAGTGGATTGTAAGGAAAAAGCAGAAATGAAGTCAGCTTTGTTGACCGCTGACTGGCAATTCCAAAGACCCACAGAGAAAGAAAGAGGTGTAGTAGGCGATGTAGCGATCGGGCGCAGGTTAGCAGGATTACGTTGCCGTCTGCGTGTGTTTTTAGAGCGTGGTTGAGAGAGAACCGGAATGGTTTGGAAACACATGATAGAGGTGGAGGGATAGAGGATAGGGAAGGAGAGTGTGTGAGGGAAGATAGAAATGATACTTAAGTGTGTGCTCGGTGTCGTTGCTCGGTTGAAGTCGCGCAGGAAAAGTCGTCTGTCTTTACACTCGTTGGTCTTCACACAAGGAGGCTGAGCACGATGGCTGAGCGCTTCCGCAGACGCTTCCGCGTCAGCGCTCTGACATCAAATAAATACGGTCTAGGAGACTAGAGTGAAAACAGCTGAGGCCGGCTTCTGCTCAGCACAGCCAACAACCTTAAAGGACTGCTAATTGCTGTATACAAAACTAAACACTTCGCACAATCACACAGGCTCGTTCTTAGCTGAGGTGCAAATTATTCTAATTGCCAGCAAGTGCAATCAAAAATATAAACCTCAACAAAAATGCACAATACGAAGTATTCCTTCCTAGCAGCAAGTAAATAATTTAAACAACAGAACTGCGAAAAAGTATTACAACACTTACAACACTTACGCGAGCTGCCGTCCATTGCCCAAAAACAATAGAATTTGCTTGTCAAAAATTGCTTTGTGCGAATTATACCTTGATGTGTCTCGTGTGCTATTTTCAAAGCTTGTTGAATCTGTGCAGAGGGCAGGACTATCCTATTTCCCCACAGCAAAAGACCATCATTGACAACTGATGACAACTAATTTGCGCATCGTTTGTATGGCTGTAAGCTTTCGGGTAGTGTAGCAGGCCACTGTCCTGTCTCCACTATGGAAAGCAGTTGTGTCAAGGTAGAATCTGCCATTGTAGCACTTTTGAGTTCCTCAAGAGTCAAGGCTTGAACATCCATCATATTTACAGCAAGCACTCTGTCCATATACATGTCCACATAACTGTTGTCCTCCGTCTCTGGTAACGGAAGTCTGGAAAGTGAATCTGCAACATTGGCTTTGTCTGCAATGTGTTCAATCTTGTAGTCGTATGGACACAGTCTCAGTCCGAGTCTTTGTATTCTTGGAGGCAAAAGCTTGGACTTTTCTGGATTGAGCATATAAATGTGAGGCCGGTGATCTGTTTGAAGGGTAAATCTGCCTCCCCACAAATATGCTCTGAAGTGTTCTACCGCCCATACACACCCTAGGGCTTACCACTCTACCTGAGAGTAACACTGTTCTGTGGGTGTCAGAGAGCGGCTTGCATATGCCACAGGTTTCTTAGCTCCATCTTCTTGGGTCTGAAGCAAAACTGCTCCAAGTCTGACTGGTCTTGCATCACTTATTACAAATGTTGGAGCATTTATGTTAAAGTATGCTAAGCATGGCTCACTAACCAATTCCTTTTTCAGTCCTTTAAATGCATTTTGCTCTTCAGATGACCACTGCCACTCTTGTCCTTGTCTGGTGAGTTTTCTGAGAGGCTCAGACAGATTTGCGTAAATAGGCACAGACTTCATCAAAAATCCAGAAGTGCCTAGAAACAAATGTAACTGTGCAACATTTTTGGGTCTAGGAGCATTACAAACTGCTTCGACCTTCCGTGGATCCGGTTTTATTCCATCTGCTGTGACGACATAACCTAAAATCTCAATCTGCTTAAGTCCAAAGAAACATTTTTCCTTGTTCAATGTCAAAGGTTGAAAAACCTTTCTCAGTCTTTGTTCCAGCTCCTTTTCATTTTCAGCAAACACGACCACGTCATCCATGTAGCACACCACACCGGGCATCCCACATAACATAGAATCCATGGCTTTCTGGTATGCTTCAGGAGCACTAGACAATCCGAATGGAACATTCTTAAAATGATAGCATCCTCTGTGTGTAATGAATGTGGTCATTTGTCTGGATTCAGGTGCAAGATCGACTTGCCAAAAGCCTTTACGAGCATCCAGTTTAGCAAACACCTTCGTTCCCTGCATCACTTGCAGTATACTGTCTATTGTTGGTACTGGGTGTCTTTCTCTTACCACCGCTTTGTTCACTTCTCTCAGATCTACACAAAGTCTCACTTCTTTAGTGTCCTTTTTTGGAATGAGAAGAATGTTGGACACCCACTCAGATCCTTTGTGCACTTCCTATATTATTCCATCTTCCAAGCATTTTATCCAGCTCCTGATTCACAGCCTCTACCATTAGGTAAGGTACTCTTCGTAAAGCTTGAGCTACAGGTGCAACCTTTTCATTCACAGATATTTTATGGCTGTGACCTGTCACTTGTCCAAGTCCTTTAAACAAAGACTGATATTCAGTCTCCAGTTTCAAAAATCTTTCTGATGAATTTTCAATTGGTCTCACCTGGTCTGCAGGATTCAGAATCTTTAAATCAAAGCAGGACTGTCTTCCCAACAGCGGCTCTAAATTTCCTTTGATTACAAAAATGTCATCTTTCATGTCATTACCATTCCATTCAAACTGAGCTTCAAAAAATCCCACACAGTGAAGAGTGTGCGTCTGTGCATATGCATAGAATTTTCTTGGTTTGTTTTAGTTCAACTTTTTTGTGCAAACAATCTTTGATACAGTTCTTCTCCAATGAAATTTCTTCCACTTCCTGTATATGTGACCATCTTATGGTCTCTTTTCCTTCTGGATCAATTGAATTAACAAATTCATCAGAATCAGAACTGGTTTGTCTTTATGGTCTGACTTGTCTTTGGCCTTATATTTGTCACTTTTATGCTCCTGTGAGTTGTTTTTCTTTCTGCAAACACGTGCACAAGGACCAGTTTCTTTGCAATACAAGCATGTTGCTGATTTTGCACCACAGTCATCTGCTTTGTGTTGTCAGTCCACATCTGTAACACTTGGTGTCACTGTTACTCTTTTCAGATCGTCCTCTGCCAGCATTTTGTTGTTTCATTTTTGTGTCAGCTGCACCTTTCGTAAAATAAACGTGATTGTCTTTTTCTTTGACACTGTTTTCTGAAAGCACTTTAGACTCTGCTTGGGCTGATTCGAAGATTCTAGCAACAGTTAATGCTCTTTCCAGTGTAAGCCCTTCTTCTTGCAACAGTTTATCTCTTAATCGTCTATGTGCACATTTCTCTACGAGTTGATCTAGTATCATATCATGTTCTAAAGCACCAAACTCACAGGATTTGGCCAGTTCCCTTAACACATTCACAAATGTGTCAATCGTTTCATCTTGTAGTTGAGATCTCAGTCTGTGATGGGTTACAAAACCGAGATCCAATTATAGGAAAATACATAAATATCAGAAAAATAACAGTAAAACCGGTTGGTCTCTATCTTAACAACTACGGCAGATGTAGCGCAGGTCTTTATGAAATTGTATGCATATTCCAGTGAAGTAATTGACTTCACACTTTAGCCTATTTAACAATATATAAACCTTTTGAAACTGTAGTTTAATAATAATAATAAACTTTATTTTATAAAGCGCCTTTAAAAGCAGCTTCTCAAAGCACTGAACACAATGTAATCAAATACAATAAAAAGCAAAACAAAATCAATAAGCAAATGCAAGTTTAAAAAAATATGTCTTAAGTTGAACTTTAAAACCATCATAATTCTGAACCTCCCTAAGTTTAAGAGGCAGAGAATTCCAAAGGACAGGGGCATAGAATGAGAAAGCCTTGTCATAGATCTTAGACGTGTTTGAGGAACAACCAACAAGTTTGACTGAGAGGAGCGCAATCTATGACTAGGAGTATATGGATGCAAAAATTCTGTGAGGTAATAAGGTGCCAGGCCATTTAATGCTTTAAAAGTAAGCATCATAATTTTAAAATCCAACTCTAAACCTGACCGGGAGCCAGTGCAAAGATACTAACACTGGAGTAATATGACTGCCAATCCTAGTCCCAGTTAAAATCTTGGCGGCTGAATTTAGTACGTATTGCAACTTATTAAGTGTAGATTTAGAAGCTCCGGCTAAAAGGGCATTACAATAGTCTAACCATGAGAAGACAAAGGAATTTACCAGCGTTTCCGCGACTGTGAAATTTAACATAGGGTGCAATCTTGTGATATTTCTGAGGTGGAAAAAAGAGGTTTTAACAGTGCTCTGGACAAAAGAATCAAAAGACAGATTAGCATCAAAAATAACTCCAAGGTTCCTCACTCGACTCTGGACTTCCAAAACAGAGCCATCCAGAGTCAGGGGGCCTCATTTATAAAATGTTGGGCAGAAACCATCGTAAATTTGATCTTATGATCATTTCTAAAATATGCGTACATGCGATTCATAGAATGAACGTTCGAACAGAAATCGCGCGTATGCGTCTCTTTCAGATGTGAAATCTATGAATCGCAAATGATCTTGAACTTGCACGCAATTGAATGGTTACAGCTCTCTGCTTGTAAACGACTCCTAATTAATGTCATTAACATATAAAATATCACCAATCATCATAATTTAGAGCAGCGAGCTGCAAGAACAGCTTGCATTTAAAAAAAAACCTGCAATACTCCGACAATAAAAAGTGCGTACGTCTGCTCAGACCCTGACGTGACACTAAGCACTTCTCCACATCAAAGACAGTTTTTCTAAATATGAGCGCTGGCGTGGATTTAAGCGTACGCACACTCTAAGATCAAATCTGAGCATACGCACGCTTTATAAATGAGGCCCAGGGACAGATGGTCAACTTTAGAATTTTGATGACGGAACCAATAAGCATAACTTCAGTTTTATCACCATTCAAATACAAGAAATTATTATCCATCCATGTTTTAATCTCAGTAATGCAGTCAGACAAATAAATATTTTAAAAAATGATGGATTTATGCAAACTGGATAAACTCCCGTCATTTATTAATGTTCTCCATTTGAAAACATTAGACTTTGTAAATTTATTTAGCCTACTGTTACTATAGTGTTGATGCTGTTGTTATAAATAAAAATATATAACTGGGAGTACTAAATTAGACCAAAACATCATATTTTTTTATATTTAGGTGGTTTTGAATATTTATGTTTTAATGTGTTAGCATTATTTGATGTGCTTTTTTGTTACCTGTTTGTTTAATTGAGCAAAGCTTTATTTTAAAAGAGTCAAGTCACCTTCATTTATATAGAGCTTTGTACAATGCAGATTGTGTCAAAGCAGCTTTACAGTATTAAACAGGAAAATAGTGTCAATAATGCAAGAGGACAATAGCAAACAGTCAGTTTTTCAGTTAAAGTCAGTTCATCATTGATTCAGTTACGTCATAGTACAGCTCAGTTGAGTTCTCTTCCAATAGTATCTGTGCAATAAAGCTGACAATGATGCTATAAATTAAGTGCCCCCAACTAAACAAGCCAAAGGTGACAGTGGCAAGGAACCAAGGGCCAGATTTACTAAACAGGGCAAATTAGCGTTGCAGCGCAATTTCATAAAAGCGCTGATGGGAGGGAAAAATTCTGTTTGTGATTTACTAACAATGCACACATTAAAGAACACAGACGCAGCCAGATAATTTCCATAATGACCAGCGCAATCTACCAGGAGCAGTGCAAATTATCGTCTGCTTTAAGACATGCTTTTTTTAGGCATTCAATAATGGCGCAAATACCAGTAATTTGATGAGTGCAAACGTAAGTAAATCGAATTGTGTGTTTAATTTTAAAGTGCCCCTATTATGCCTTTCCGAATATTACCTTTCATGAAGTGTGTCATGGAGCTGTATGTGAACATAAACTATCTGCAAAGTTGTGAAGCCGACAGTGCATGATAAATACAGTTATTGTCTATCAAAAAAAAAGGAGGGTTTTTTTTGATAGACAACCTAAACGAGTCGTCAGGAATTAGAGGCCGTTTCTCAAACGGAAGGCTGCATCCTCCGTAGGTCACATTTGTAGGCTGCATACGTCATCAAGCTTGGTTTATTTCAGTTAACTGAGCATTACATTTGCGAGTCAAAAGCATATTACAACAATTTACACTTAACTAAGAATAATGGTCAAATTTATAACTGTTAATATTCTAAAATAAGGTCTTCTTTATGACGTATGCAGCCTACAAATGTGACCTACGGAGGATGCAGCCTTCTGTTTGAGAAACGGCCAGAATCTTATTCTGTTACGGCTGTACTTCACAAAGTAACACATTTGCATAATGTCCGCCCACGTTCTACGTCGCAAACAACTTGCTATCACATCTTATAATTACCACAAATTTGTTAAAACTTGACACTTATCACTGAGAAACGTCCTGCTCCAGTCGTGCTTGCGAATTAGTCTCTTGTCGATCAGCCACTTCAACCGTTCCATTATCAGACTCCGGCTCGAATTGGTAAGGTACAATCGATACAATCTTTTCTATGTATTGACAAGTCTCCAGGGCTGTCATTCCGTTATGGTAAAAAGTGTTTCGTTTCCGACACGCACTGTACGCGGTAGACCAATCACAAAGGACTGCGCCATCTGACCAATTGCAGCAGTGAGGGCTCACAGAAAGGAGGGGTTTGGAGAGACTGATTCTTCTAACTGCTTCGCACGAGTCGTTTACGAATCATTTAGCAATGAGGTAAAATTAAATCTATTTTTTGAGAAAACTAAAGTGTTTTTTTGACCTTGCGTGCATGTAAACCAGTTTTAGGAGATAATAAAACAATTAGCAACCTTAAAAATGGCATAATAGGGGCTTCCCTTTCGAAAGGGAACTCCACGCTGCGTCCTCTAGAGGGCGCTAGGGGAACGCCTTCAGCGTGACCGGTGTCTGAAGCATGAATGAAACAACGACAATGAACTTGACATTGGCAGGCGGCAGCCTATGACGTAACAGTAAAGTGTCTGCGGGTATAAAAGAGCACCTGTGTAATACGTCATCCTCTTCTTTGTCTTCAAGCCCTTGTGTACGGAAGCACACGCGTTTGACTCACGAGAGATAAGGATGCGCTCATTGTTTGCATTCGCGGGGCTACTACTAGCAGAGGTAAAGCCTGTCTTTACTCGAGTTTTAGTCAGCGTTTGCACAAGCGCGTTCATCTCTCGAGGGAGTTGAACAAGCTTAATGCAATTGTATCATCGGCAGTTTCTGTTCTCTCCTTATCTTGTAAGAATTTAGTGTTTGAACAGAGTGTGTTTGGCTCTTGAGGGAGTTAAATACACGCTGCGAGATGCGATCGCATTAAGAATGCCTCTTATGCTTTATTCTCTATAGAAGGTTGAGAATTGAGCGCCTCCCACCCGTGTTTCGGGTCTCGTGGCTGCCGAGGCAGTTAGTCAGACCGATCACGGGGATTGTAGGCGGGGCATGGGAGGAATCTGACGAGGAGTGCTTTCTCTTTCAGAATTCCTTTTTGTTTCTATTTTGTTTTTCAGAATAGGAACTGTGTAATGATTGATATCAATTGTACTTTTAGGTTGAGCATGGTTTGAGCTCCTCTCCCCTAAGAGAGTTACGACTGAGCACTCTGCTCCCTAGAATTTTTTTGTAAGAAAAGTGCAGTTATGTTGGGTTGAGAGGTTCTCTGTGAGCCTCCCTGATCAGCTGTTCTTGAGCCAGTGTTGAGTGTAGCCAGGTCTCCTCTTGCTCTAGAGAGTCGTTATGCTGAGACCTCCACTCTTAAGAGCTCCCATACCAGGATTGAGTGGTGTTAGGCTTCCTCTCAATTTAATGAGTTATTCTGCTAAAGCCTCTACTCTCTAGGGCTCTGCTTAGGCAGTATTAATATGTAGGCTCTTTCTTCTGAGCCTCACTAACTGTCTTTAGTGTTGATTGTAGTCAGGTCTCCTCTCGTTTAGAGAGTCGTTATGCTGAGACCTCCACTCTTGAGAGCTCATCAACTAGGACTGAGAGCTGTTAGGCTTCCTCTCGTTTGAGAGAGTCTTCCTGCTGAAGCCTCCGCTCTCCAGAGCTCCGCTTGGGCAGTACTATTAGTATGTAGGCTCTGTTGTGAACCTCACTATCTGTACTAGCATTGAGAGTAGTCAGGTCTCCTCTCATTAGAGTTGTGATGCTGAGACCTCCACTCTTGAGAGCTTCTCAACTAGGACTGAGTGTTAGGCTTCCTCTCGTTCAAGGGAGTCATTCTGCCGAAGCCTCTGCTCTCCAGAGCGCCGCTTAGGTGGTATTAATATGTAGGCTCTTTCTTCTGAGCCTCACTATCTACAGTGTTGAGTGTAGTCAGGTCTCCTCTCGTTTAGAGAGTCGTTATGCTGAGACCTCCACTCTTAGAGTTCCTTTCTTTGGTGGGTGAGCTAGTCTATGATGTTGGCGAGCTTTGAGCTGGCCTTTAGGAGGCTTTGGCTCTGGCTCTGGCCGCAGCGATTTGCTGGGGCAGGGATGATGTTCCTTTGAGTCTTTGACTTAGGGAATCCACTCATTTGGGCACTCATCCCTCAGCATGGCAGCGTTGGTATATCGTTCCCCTAGCGCCCTCTAGAGGACGCAGCGTGGAGTTCCCTTTCGAGTTCAGGAAAGACCTCCTTGGCAGGTTCAGAGCAGGAAAAACGTTCATAAACGGCCTCCGTAGCCGTGACAGGATAAACAGGGAGTTCACACGCGGCCTCCATAGCCGTGACAGGACAAACGGGGCGAGCCGTGACATGACTCTGGACGAACAGACGAGACGTGACGAGACTCTGGACGAACAGACAAGACGTGACGATCGGACCACTGCAGCATCGTCATGAAAGTTTATCATTTGCATGTTTTTAAGCCTTGTTAATTTAAAAGTTCAAGCAATTAAAAAGCATTCGAGCGCGAAAGACAACTCCATTCACTAACTACTGTTCTGTGTGAACAGTGCACGCACAGACAGCCGTGTCTCTGACACACGCATCTGAATGGGTAAATACATACAAAAGTATGTATGTATGTCTTGCCAAGTAACTTTTTAGATTTAAGAATGATTAATCTATATTTAATTTATACAGTGGAGTACATATTCACCGATCGACCTGACATTTTTTGTTTTATTTCAGACTATCTATCTTCTGTTCCGTGCTTGTACACAAACTGCACCACAATCATTTTCCAAAGTGCCATTTGTGTGGAAATATTACGTTATTATTATAATTAGTCTGTAAACGACAGTTAACAGAGACCAGAGACGTTGAAGACTGACGCAAAGAGGAGAAAATACTGTAGCTGACAGAACAAAATCACTGTTCACGATGCACGAAATATAGGAAGAAAATCCAAATATTGAATTTTATATGAATGTGTTTCTGAGGGGAACTGTTTTTTTTTTCAGAAAAGTTTACATGGTTTTCTTTTCATTTTGCCTCCTTATAAGGCATTTAAATTAGAGTTAATACACGCAGCGCTGCTGTGTTTAACAGTGGTAACCAAAGAAACACTGTATTATTACTGTTAAGCGCCACCTGCTGGCATAGAGTGAAATTGCGTCTCACTCAGCCCGTCTGCTGTTTCTGTTTGTGCAATGTTTTATGCAGCATAATTTTACAAAGCTAAAGTCAGACCAGATTGCTTCAGATTTTGAAATTATACAGTCTAATATAAATCAAAGATTGCACATTTTTGTTTTGATCGATTCATGATTAAAATGCAGTGGTTGCCTCTAATCGCAAATGTCTATGAAAAATAAAGGTGCAGAGTGAAGAATATGCAAATGTTATTTTATATGATTTTTCAATTTCTGTACCTGAACATCTACAAACATAAAAACCTAAAGAGTCATTTCATTTATATCTTTGTGCTATAGGCCTATATTTAATTGTGCTATTACTTTCAATTTGTTCATGTGTTCTTATTTACTGGCTGTTCACTTGTCTTTAATAATGTTTGAACTTTATATGTATTTATAGCTAGTGGTTTTTGCTGTGGTATCAAAATTGAAATCGAGAACTGTACAATTTAATTGGTATCTGACATATTGGTGTCATATAAGCTTAGGCTATTTATTGGAACACAAGATAACATAGATCAAAAACAATGATAACAGCAACCATTTTATTTTTTGTGGCAGGGCCAGTGAAAATGTTGGCAGGGCAAGTAAAAATTTGAAAAAATCCTTAACGTTGAGCCCTGTCACCAGTGTTGGGTAAGTTACAAAAAAGAAAATAATAATCCACTACAAATTGCTAATTACTTATTTTTAATTTTATTACATTACTGATTACTGCATTTAAAAAGTAATCAGATTACTAATTACTTTACTTTCAAGTTACTTTCAAGTTTACTTTACTTTTCAAGTTATCAACACTAAAAATACACTACAAAGAGAAACTCATAGTTCTTTCATTAACTTCATATTGACTGAACAAAATACATAAGTAGGCCTATTATTTGTATACCCTGATTCACTCCCAATATCAACAAAACTTTTTTCTTTTTTGGGGGTTTTGTAAAATAAAGAAAACGAATAGGGTGCCCTTTCTGCATTCCCAGTCTCTGTGAATATCTTCCTGAAACGAGTCACTAAAATGAACGAAAATGACATGAGAAATACAGTATATCTAAAGAAAGCTTGAAGTGTCTATTATTAAATGAAGTAAGTCATGTCGAATACAAATATTCTCTGATAAAATAATCCGTATGAAACCAACGTGAGGTCCAGTCTTTCCCGTCTGAGCTCAGCTATAATGAGATCATGTCCACGCACATCGCGCGCTATAAGATAATCATCCACGTGAAGCTTGAGACGTGTGAACATGTAAACTCTGACATCACCTCTGTAGAAAGATTCAAGTTCATCTCGGCTACTTTTAGTTTTTGGAAGAAGACACGATGTGAGGAATAAGCCTTGAATTGTGATGCAGACGTGGTTTAATCCAGCGGAGGATCTCATTCTGATGAGTCATTTATTTTTCACTTTATTAGTGGTACTGTGACATAAACTTGTACACATTCACTTGTTGAAACTATAATGCCAGACTAAAATATGTTGAGTGCAACATTTTGAAATATGATAGGCAACCTTTCATTGCATCTAAATGTTGTAGGACTCTCATTTTAGCTCGCATTCTCCAGTGATTTATTAAAGGGCATACTGACGCGCAAAACATGATTTTTACTTCATATTTTTTTAACACTGCATTTGTAATTTAAGTAACGTAATTTTATTGACATAAGTAACTGTAATCAAATTACATACATTTAAAATGTAACTCATAACATACATTTAAAATGTAACTCATTACTTTACTGCGTTGCCAGGGAAAGTAATTAGATTACAGTAACTCGTTATACCCAACTCTGCCTGTCACAGTACCTTTAATACTATTGAATCTGTTATTTTACAGGTCTTAGAAGACTATTTTCTTAGTAGTCTGGTGAACGGATGCTTTATTTCTTTCATGTTTCCCAGAATTAGCCTAAGGTTAGTTAATGAAGGATCAAGAATGGAAACCAACCTCTTTGTTCTTTCACTTTACATGTCTCTGGATCGCTCACGTCCTCGATCTCCTCTTTAATATGCTGCATTTTTACAGCGCAATATTCCGCAGATTTCATTAATGCTTCACTGTTTACTTTCCATGCTGTACTTCTGTGCTTGCATGTTCTTCTTCATTGTGGATTTCTCCTCTTGTTTTGGCCGTTTGCAAACCAATTAAAGCTTAGCAATACCACTACTGACTGGTCTGAAGAGCTGAATATCTTTTTTTTTACTAACACAGAAAGGCATTCAAAACTGGGAGATTTACATATCATGACTGAGATTACACTCAATTTTCAGTCACACTCTATACACCATATCACAAAATAAATTGAAACAAAAAATAAAATAAAAACAATGGAGAAAAAAGAAAATACATATGTAAAAAGACAAAGAAGTAGGTGTTACGGGGCGAACGAGACATGAGACATGCGGATCCATATGCAAGGCTTTATTCAAAGGTGAAGTCATAATACAAGCAAGGTTCATGTAACGGCAAACAGGAATATCACAGGCAAGACAAAGAGTACTCCTAGGGCAAGCGTGGGTCGACGATCGGCGAACAATATCCAACAGGGCAAGGCAGAGAGGCAAAGGGTTAATCCAGGAAACACAGGCAAGAATCAAAACACTAGAAAATACGCAAGGCAAGGCAAGGCAAGACTAAGACAACTAACTGGGCTCCGTAGAGTAGCTATCGCTAGGAGAGTGATATACACTATACAATACTCGGCGATGACAGAGAGGAAGTCCAATGCTTATAAAGCGTGTGTGATTGTGTGATCAGCTGTGTAATCAGAGCAATGTGAGATTGGTGACAGCTGTGTGTCGTCGTGCAATGGATGATGAGAATTGTATTTTGAGGTGATGTGCAACAGTTTGTGTAGTGTAAGAGTCAATGTGGTGAGCGAGTGACCTCTGGTGGTGAGTGAACGGAAGTGCATGGACAGGATTCGTGACAGTAGGGGAGTAGGAGGCTCTCACATTATGAAACCAAAATCCTCTAATAAAGTATACAAAAATCTTGCTTTGGGACTTTTCATCTCTCTTAACGTTTCCAAATATATTACAAATTCCTCTTTAAAAACCACTAATCGTGGGGGAATTTTGAAAAAATTACATTTATGAATATAAAATTCCAGCAAAAGCAACAGATTGTTTATTACACAGGATATATTGTTCTCCTTAAAAAGAGCTGAATATCTACTTGTGTAGTCTGATTGCTTTCGGGATATATTAAAAAAGCATAATAGGGCACAAATGTAATTTTAATTATTTTAACATAGAAAAACAAGAATAAAGGCACAGGACAAGGAAAAATGTTAGATTTATTTATTTAGCAGATGCACATCAACTTACAATAGAGGAACATCAAAAGCAATGTATTATGCAATAGCAACAATACACACAGAGAAGTGACAAGAGTGTGCACTATTTAACAGAAAAGAGAGAACATATATATATATATATATATATATATATATATATATATATATATATATATATATATATATATATACTGTATATATATATACTGTATATATATATACTGTATATGAAATATATTTATAGGAAGTGTTTTTTTCAGTGAGAAACCTGTTACAAGTTAAAAAAGAAAAGACTTTATATATAAATAAATAAAATTCATTAAATTGTTTTAATATTTTGTCAGAAATCAGAAATAATAAATAAGTAATTATTCTTGCAATTTGTCCAAAGATTTAATCACTTATCAAACCATCCTCTTTTTATATTTCCTTATGGATCAGAATCTTCTGCTTTTTCATCTTACATCTTCAGATTTGTTGTATTCATTTACTTGTTTGTGTTCCAATATTGGTTCCATATTTCCCCAGTGAATTGAAACATGTAATGTAAAGCCCCCTTGTTTTTCTGCTCTTCTCCAGCTTTTTTCAGATCCTCCAGGTTCTTTATCCATGCATCTTTTCCCTCCTCCCTCTGGGAATCAGGAAATCCATATACTGAATCGTGAGAGCGCTGTCTGCTTTCAGTGCAATCTTGGACAGATTCATGATGCTGGTATAAGCTTCATGTACCAGGTTAGATTTTTTATTTTTGCCAGATCTCTGTTTAGCTCTTCTTCTATTTCCGTTTTATTCTCAGACTCTTTCATGGTCCTCTCATATTCGTTTTTAGTATAGGCATATGTTTTTTTTTGTCGAAGCTGATTTTAGGCTCATCACCGTTGCGTTCATACTCCTGTTTAAGGGCATCAAATGACATTTGAACTTCCTTTGTCTTGAGCTCATATTTTTTGTTCTCTTTGACGTGTTTGCTGTAATGACACCTCCCTGAACACACAGTGTAGTGGTTGTTTTTCATGATTTCACACCACGAGAGATCATTTGCCCACCAGCAGCCCTTCACGTGACAGTTTTCTTGACAGACGGAGCAACAGGTTGCCTTTCTGTTCCACCATGATTCATTTTCAATGAGGTCTTTCTCTTTGAAAACTCTCTCGACTGTAAAAACAAAATTTTAACATTTTCTAATTTTGTCTCTGTTCTGTCTGAGGGCTTCCTCAATCTTAGTCAGCTCTTGGGTTTTTAGCTCCTTCTCAGAGATTCGATCGTTCAGATTAGAGACACAGGCCTCAAGTCGTCTTCGCTCATTTAGAACATCTAATGTCATCTGAACACTTTTTCTGTTATTTTCTTTAAGGTGTGTCAAGAACTCATTCATGTTTCGTCTCCCATTTCCCAGGTTCTTTTCCAATTTTGCTCATATCATTTGTTTCTTTTCTCTTTCTGTTGGTTGTTGAATAAGTAGTGAACATGTTCATTGTCTTCATCTCTTCTGCAGGGTATTTCTGCTTTCGTAATGGCATTTAGAGCATTTATTGGAGGTCCTCCATCTGAATGTGTAAGTAGAAATACTATGTTGTTCTCTATAGCTCTACCAAACAGAGGCAGAACTGAGTGAAATATGTAAAGCTCTTTTCCAGAGAGTCGATTCTGAGACGCCTTCATCACAAAACACACTGCATCAATAAAATGAATCCCATCATCAGCTGAAAACAATCTGCTCAGGTATTTAGCAACCTCTTTATCTTTCTCGTATCCTTCAGTGTGTCCGTATCCTGGAGTGTCAATGATGGTCAGAGATGTTGGGTTTTCTTCAACAAACACCTCATAAACAGTGATCTCGGATGTCTGGGAATTAGTTTGATCAGTATGTACTTCTTCTGCTTCAGCAATTAGATACCACTCTTCATCTTACTCACCCAGTAAGTAGTTGACCATGGTGTTGATGAGGGTGGTTTTCCCAGCGCAAGTTTCTCCCACCAGCAGTATGACTTTGTTTTTCTTATTTCTGTCTTTTCTTCCATATGTCCATAGTCTAACCTTTCCATCAGTCCCATCAATATGTTTTCTTTCTGTGTTCAGGTGGTACAGTGCTGGTGGAGGACCTGGATTCATCAGGGTGGCATCGTGACGTGATCTTAAAATGAGATAATTAATTCTCAAAGAAGTTGTTTTTTCTGGATGTTTATAACGATTACATTTCTTAACTGAAACTGTAAAGTATGTTGCCTACAATCAATGAGTATAACTGATAAAATGCTTCCATGTAAATAGTAACAAAAGATGCAATGGCAAAACTGATTGAATTGAAATTGAATTCTTTAATTTTTCTCATGCTTTTTGTAGAATGTGTTCCCCTTTAACACATGGACTCTTCCAGTCACCCCCGTCATCCAGCGCTAAATGGACTGTTCCTGAACTTTCCATTAGAGTTTGCGAATTGATAGAGAAGTATGGAAGCCTATTTCCGCCACGTAAGAAAAAAAATCATGCCTTAAAAAGTCGAAATTATGACTTTAGAAGTTATATATACACTGACCATAATTATAAACGCAACACTTTTGTTTTTGCCCCCATTTTTCATGAGCTGAAATCAAAGATCTAAGACTTTTTCTATGTACACAAAAGGCCTATTTCTCTCAAATATTGTTCACAAATCTGTCTAAATCTGTGTTAGTGAGCACTTCTCCTTTGCAGAGATAATCCATCCACCTCACAGGTGTAGCATATCAAGATGCTGATTAGACAGCATGATTATTGCACAGGTGTGCCTTAGGCTGGCCACAATAAAAGGCAACTCTAAAATGTGCAGTTTTATCACAATGCCACAGATTTTGAGGGAGCATGCAATTGGCATGCTGACTGCAGGAATGTCCACCAGAGCTGTTGCCCTTGAATTGAATGTTAATTTCTCTACCATAAGCCGTCTCCAAAGGCGTTTCAGAGAATTTGGCAGTACATCCAACCGGACTCACAACCGCAGACCACGTGTAACCACACCAGCCCAGGACCTCCACATCCAGCATCTTCACCTCCAAGATCGTCCTCATCGGGGTCTCGACCTGACTGCAGTTTGTCGTCGTAACCAGCTTGAGTGGGCAAATGCTCACATTCGATGGCGTCTGGCACTTTGGAGAGGTGTTCTCTTCATGGATGAATCCCGTTTTTCACTGTACAGGGCAGATGGCAGACAGCGTGTATGGCGTCGTGTGGGTGAGCGGTTTGCTGATGTCAACGTTGTGGATCGAGTGGCCCATGGTGGCGGTGGCATTATGGTATGGGCAGGCATATGTTATGGACAAGGAACACAGGTGCGTTTTATTGATGGCATTTTAAATGCACAGAGATACCGTGACGAGATCCTGAGGCCCATTGTTGTGCCATTCATCCACGACCATCACCTCATGTTGCAGCATTATAATGCACGGCCCCATGTTGCAAGGATCTGTACACAATTCCTGGAAGCTGAAAACATCCCAGTTCTTGCATGGCCAGCATACTCACCGGACATGTCACCCATTGAGCATGTTTGGGATGCTCTGGATCGGCGTATACGACAGCGTGTTCCAGTTCCTGCCAATATCCAGCAACTTCGCACAGCCATTGAAGAGGAGTGGACCAACATTCCACAGGCCACGATCAACAACCTGATCAACTCTATGCGAAGGAGATGGCAAATGGTGGTCACACCAGATACTGACTGGTTTTCGGACCCCCCGGACCCCCCCAATACAGTAAAACTGCACATTTTAGAGTGGCCTTTTATTGTGGCCTGCCTAAGGCACACCTGTGCAATAATCATGCTGTCTAATCAGCATCTTGAAATAGACCTTTTGTGCACATAGAAACTCTTTGAGTTCAGCTCATGAAAAATGGGGGAAAAAACAAGTGTTGCGTTTATAATTTTGGTCAGTATATAATGAGGTGCTTGATTTGTCTTCTGGAGATCTGCACAGAGGAGGAATAAAACCCATCGCCTTTGTTTGTCAAGTGGGGAGAAGATGTATATATAACATGGAAAAAAATCATTAAAATAACATTAAAATATCAATTATTAATCATTATTAATATTAATATAATTAACTAAATTACTGATTTTAATTCACTACATTCACAAATGTAGGTTAAGAAAAGCACATAAACACATGGTCACTCAGCAGGACTCACAAACACTGATCTTATTGTCTATATGAGGATTTATTAACACATTTATTCTGATTCATGTTATTTCACTGACAGAAGTTCAGCTGCAGTATTAATGTCATGAAGAGAAAATAAGAGACTCAGTAATAACACTGTTACTGATTTATCATGGAGCTCAAAGCATTATGGGTAGAATCTCTCATCAATCTATTCTGATTCATCAACACAGTTTCACTGATGATCCAGGATCAACAATAAACCCAGGATAGAGCGGCTGAGTGAATGTGGTCTGGACTGTGTGGATGAGGCTCATTGTGTCAGAGACGCTGTAGAAGGACAGAGTTCCTGCACTGTGATCCACAAACACTCCTATTCTCCTGCTGATGGGCTTCACAGAGAGATCAGTCTTTATGTTATTGTGTCTGAATGAGTATCTGGAGGGAGAGCAGTACAAGCTCCAGGACTGATCATTATATCCAAACACACACTCAACACCTGCTCCCTTCCTCCTGATGCTCTTATATGACACTGATATAAACACACTACTATTTTTACCTCCACTCCACTGCAGCTCCCAGTAACAGCGTCCACACACACTCTCTCTACACAACACCTGATAATAATGATCAAATCTGTCTGGATGATCAGGATACGACTGATCTGTGTCAGTGTAAGTAATCACTCTGTTTCTCTTAGACAGACGGAGGCATTCATTCACTGTGTTCAGATCCAGAGTGAGCTGCTGGGAATCTGATGGAGATAAAACACATCAAAATCAGGAATTATGAATTATAGAGTTGAGAGTTGTCCTTGTACCCCCTGAAAATATGATTAAAAAAACACGTATTGTAAATAATGTTTTATACTTAAAATAATCTGTGTAGTAAAACAACACAAACAGGGCAAAAATGCGTAGAAACATTTTGATTCTCCCCCTCCCTTGACTCACAGTGCTTTGGTCCAAATTCCAAAGTCCGGTGAGAGAACAAAGTCAATAGTTGTGGAACTCCAGGCTGTCAATTGGCTATTTTATCACTTAAACATTGGATGAAGTGATTATTTTCTCTTTGCGAGTGCACAGGACACAGTTTGCGCGAGCACACGCACACTTTGAGTGAGAGGAGAGACATTTTATAAGTGCACGCACACTCTGAGAGAGAGCAGCGTGTATCTGAGAGCGCGTGTCCGGTTTTGTGCGAGGAAAGAGATTCTATTAATGTGCTTTCGCTCTACAATAATGCGCTCTCGACATTTGTCATTAAAATAACGCAGTAGTATCCCTGCTACACTAATAGTAGTAAGGTTTTCCTCTGTGTATATCCTTACAAGTACAATTTTTTTATTATTTGTGTCCCCTTCAAAAACTGCTCTTGAGAAATTTTGTTTATTGTCCCCCCCCACTGTTAGACCAAATGTACGCCCCTGTTTACATCATCAGTTATAAAACTCTTCTTTCTCCTTCTACAGAAGAACATGAACACACTCAGTGAGTTTTTCTGCTTGTTTTCTTACTGACTTACATTGTAGGAAGTCGTTCCTGGTCCAGAAAACAATGTTGGTGATTGTGACTGTGGAAATCAACAGACATGAACAGTGTGATTCTCATGATCCTGCATCCATTCCTAAGACATTTCTAATATGATGTTCTCCATGAAATGAGATGATGATGATGGACTGGTTTCTGAGAGCAGATGAATCTCCAGGACTTTTACCTCTGTCTGAGATCTTCTTGAGCTCCTCTTTGCAGAAATCCTCCAGTTTGTCTCTCAGCTGATGAACAGATTCTCTCAGATCATCAAAAGAGACGAGAGAACTGAAGAGATCATCATTTACGTCTGTAGATTCAGGAGGTGCTGAGAGAGACTGGAAACTCTACAGAAAACAGAAATCAAACTCATCAGCTCCACACTTCACCCAATAACCTGCTCCAACATCAAATTTGACTTCACTGATCTTTAGTAACTCAATCCAGCACTTCCACAGCATCAGCTTCATTCTTCTCATATTCATTATATCACATTAGAGCTACAGATTCTAGTATTTGACACTTACACTATATGTGAACTTTCTAGAAAATAGTTTGGATAAAACATCTGAGAACATAAATGTCCATCTAACAGCTCAAGCATATCAATGGAGTCTCATTGTAGGGTTGAGTAGATTTGCTCAAGAAAAGCATCTCAAAGGCTATGATTAAATTGACCATTATTTATAACTTTCGCTCAAGTCCACTATGATGCTGTTCTTCTAGATCTGTGTTACCTGCAGGAACTGGATGTGATCCTGTGTGTGTGAAAGCTGCTCCAGCTCAGCGTCTCTCCTCCTCAGATCATTGATCTCCTGCTCCAGTCGCTCCAGTCGTCCTTCAGCTCGACTCACTGCTTGCTTTTCCTGATCTCTGATCAGCCGTATCAGCTCAGAGCGGCTTCTCTCAATGGAGCGGATGAGCTCAGTAAAGATCCTCTCACTGTCCTTCACTGCTGTCTGTGCAGAGCGCTGTTAGGACACAGTGATTCAGGCTTCAGTGAGTCTGAACTGAGACTGAGACAAACTTCTCTTCTTCTCCAGACTCACCTTATGAGACACCACAGCCTCTCTCAGATGCTGGAGATCTTTCTCTCTCTGCTGGATTCTCTGCTGGAGCGTCTTCTGTTTCTCCTTCAGCTGCTTCTGCAGGACAAACAGATGATAGTCAATCTCACAGAAAACTACTACCACTAAATCATCATGTGAACAGATGAATCCAGGAAAAGTAGGGTTAGGCGGTTCAAAGGTTATTTATCTGAATTGATAATCAATGGCTGTACATTCAGACTCCAGAAGTGAAGATTGATCATTTACTACCATCTTTCATGAATTATCATGTGTGATTAATGCCTTTTTCACACTACAAGTGTGAGTATTATGAAAGTGAAACTGACACAGAAGTAGAGCTTCACACTGACAGTGTTTCTGTGTAATTAAACTGAAGCTCTAGACAGAAAATAAATGACTGATGAGAAGCTATAAATGGCTAAAATCTTCTGGATTCAGTCAGATTTACTGAACAGAAAGTGTTTGTGTAGCTGCTGTTCATTTCTGCTGTCGTGTGCAGTGTGAATGCTGTAAGCTGTTAATATGGTGCTGATATAAACACATATGAAATGAGTGTCAGCAATATTTCATCAGTGTCTAGTGTTAAATACCTGTTTCTCTGTCCTCTGTGCTGCAGCTGATACAGTGTCATGGTTTTGATGTTCATCCATTATACACAGCACACATATACATTTCTGATCAGTGCGACAGAAAACCTCAAGGAGCTTCTCATGTTTCTGGCAGATCATCTCCTGCAGTCGTCCAGTGGCTTCAGTCAGATTGTGTCTCTTTTCTTTAAACCAACTCTCATGTTGTTCGAGGTGATTCTGACAGTAAGAGTTCAGACACACCAGACAGGACTTGACAGCTTTGTATTTTCTTCCAGTACAGACGTCACACTGAACATCTCCAGCTTCAGCAGGAACCGCATTTTGAAGTTTAGTCTTCGTAAGTTTCTCCAGCATTTCAGCAAACACCACGTTCTTAAATAAAGCAGGTCTTGGACTGAAGGTCTTTCTGCACTGAGGGCAGCTGTAGACTCCCTTCTGATCCTCCAGATCCCAGAAGTCTGTAATGCAGCTCTTACAGTAACTGTGTCCACACTGGATGGTCACTGGATCCTTCAGGAGATCCAGACACACCGGACACAAGAACTCAATCTGATCCTCTGAAATTCTGGATTCTGCCATTTTACTGCACTAATACAGAGACACAAACACACAACAGCTCAACTACACTTCAGTTTCTCTTTCTCTGAACTCACGTGTTTCCTGTTTCCTGGTTCTGTGTTTGAGTGACGTGTGTAAAACACTTTGATGTCATACACTGATCATTCTGCGCAGCGCCGCTTCAAGTCGAACAAACTTCTTGACTAGTTGATTCTGCTGCGTTTAATTAGAGATGAAACTAAACTCTGTGGGAAAGTGACTCTCCTGGACTAGGTATGAGGACCCCTGATGATGAAATGTCTACTAGATGTCAGTCTCAGACAAACACTCAAAGAACACAAGTTACAGAGAAGCAGGACAACAGCCTTAAAATCCTAAAAACCTTAAGTCGATCAACAAGGACTCATTCAGGACGGTCCGCAATATCGACCAGTAATGTTTTGAGTCCAGCATCCAGAACACAAAACAGTCCATCGTATGAGGGACACAATGAATTTTGGTGAGCATCATGATGAATGAACACAAACTCAGCTGTAAAGAAGTCCTTAGGGAATACAAGCTGTCATCAGGTCATGCTGAGAGGTGGGAACTGGCTTGAAAGCATTTATTCTGTCTAAGAGGGCAGGTTGGTCAGAGGATAGAGCCCATGACCTTGTGCTCGCTGGAATGAAATGTCCCGGTACACACAGAGACCCAGCAGGACTCAAGATAGCCACTCCACCTCCACTGTCATCTACTGGCCCTATGTGAAGTTTTGAGAGAGCGATGAAAACATTCACAAAGGCCATTTGCTTGCGGGTGAAATGCTGTGGTTTGGTGAAGCTGCACTCCAAGCATTTGAACACCTTTGCCCACAACTAAGACAAAAATTAAGGGCCGCCATCTGAAGATATGTCCAATGATGTGCTGAAATGCGCACCCCATTACAATGGGTTACAAAACCAAGATCCAATTATAGGAAAATGCATAAATATCAGAAAAATAACAGTAAAACCGGTTGATCTCTAGGCCAGAGGCGGTGCGGTTGATCTTAACAACTACGGCAGATGTAGCGCAGGTCTTTATGAAATTGTATGCGTATTGTATGAGTAATTGTCTTCACACTTTAGCCTATTTAACAATACATAAACCTTTTAAATCTGTAGATTAAAAAAAAAGATGAATTTATGCAAACTGGATAGACTCCCCTGTCATTTATTTATGTTCTCCATTTGAAAACATTAGACTTGTTATAAATAAAAAAGATATAACTGGGAGTACTAAATTAGACCAAAATATTTTTTTTTTTTATATATTTAGGTGGTTTTGAATATTTATATGTTTTAATGATACAATAGTGTCAATAATGCAAGAGGACAATAGCAAACAGTCAGTTTTTCAGTTAAAGTAATTTCATTGTTGATTCAGTTATGTCATAGTACAGCTCAGTTCAGTTCTCTTCAAATATCTGTGCAATTAAAAATATCAAGTATCTGTGCAATAAAGCTGAGAATGATGCCATAAATTAAGTGTCCCCAACTAAACAAGCCAAAGGGGACAGTGGCAAGGAACCAAGGGCCAGATTTACTAAACAGAGCACATTAGCGTTGCAGCGAAATTGTGTTGCAAATGTTATTCGCTGATTCTGACTCTGAAGGGGAATATTTTACTTTTGGAAATGACGATCGGTCGTCTAATGATCATGCTTCTCCTGGTACATCTTTGCAGCGCAATGGTGCCGCCGTGCAAGGCGAGAGTGTTCACGAAGCAAAAACAACTGATCATTTCAACCCTTTGCCCAACGGGGATGGGGTGGCAGGGGTGGACGTGGTCGTAGTGTCCATAGGAGAGCTGTTGCTCTCTGAGCACCACTGGCTCTGCGTTACTGATGATCAGCCAGATTGCATCGTTTGTTCTGATCGCGCACGCTCAAAGGGCTGCCGGCAGACAATGTACAGCAGTCAGTGTGGGGTAGGTCTGTGCGCTGTGCCATGCAATGAGAGGTACCATACTCTCAAGAACTAAACTGTGTCACCTAGATACCTGATTGGGCAGATAGCTGGTCAACTGATCAGAAATTAAAATGTATTTTACTATGGCACAGTGATATAATAATAATTTACTACTTTCTCCTGTTTTACTGTTGATCAGGGGTGGTCAGTAACGAAGTAAAACTTCTTCGTTACTGTACTTAAGTACATTTTTCAAGTATCTGTACTTTACTGGAGTAGTTTTACTTTGAGTAACTTTTACTTTTACTTCACTACATTCCAAAGCATAAGATCGTACTTTTTACTTCACTACATTTCATAAAACATATCGTTACTCCTTATAATATATCACGTGCAGTGTTGGGAAGGTTACTTTGAAAATGTAATAGGTTACAGATTACAAGTTACCCTATTTAAAATGTAATAGTAGTGTAACTTTTTCAATTACTTTATAAAAGTAATGTAACTGATTACTTTTGATTACTTTTTGATTACTTTCCTAAATTTCTAATAAATGTTTTCAACTGTTAATAATTTTCAAACATTTACACCATGGAGGGTTAACCTAGTATTCAGCACTAATAACTGTCAAATTTACAACTTTAAAAATACTTTAAAAACCCTTCATCACTTGAATTAAGATGATAAAATGTGAACACATCCACCAAAATCAGACTTTAGTACCGCCTTTTACTTTGAGATTGATCAAGTTCAATGCAGATTTAAAATCATAAGAAATAGTTTACTGATACTGTTTTTGAAACCAAATCTTCGCATAAGTACAGGAAACACTGCATCTAACGATGCTTTAGAAAAAATAAGTTCATTTAAAAAAATAAAAATAAAAGTATATACATCAACCCAAATTATCTAATAAGCATGTGTCCTATTCTTTGTACTAAACTCCTGAAACATTTTTAAACATTGGTGTCTGTTTGTATATATGATGATAGTTTTCTCAAAAGAAATTGTAAGATGCTCATGAAGTGACTCAGAGCAGTTCTAGATATTGTTTATGCGTTCATGTACTCATATATATTGAGGCGGCAGACTGAAATCACCACGAGCGATACACAGGATACATCTCTCTGACTCTTTCTAGAAAAATCCTAATACTGAACATGAGTCATATTTTTCCCTTATAAAAAATAACCATGATTTTATTACAGCAAAAGTATAGTAACCATGTTTTTTCTTTTGGCAAATGGATTACCATTTGTATATTTATTTATTTTTACTTCAAATTCCATGGTTAAACTATGGAGTTTAGTGTAGCATAAACCATGGTTATTTGTGGTTACCATGGTTTAACAATAGTAATATTGTCTTTGGATTTATAGTAAAATCATCGTTCATTTTCGTAAGGGTTGTGTTGTTGTCTGCCCTAGCTCCCTCTAAACCTATTATAAAACGATATGGTTCTTTGTCTGCTACATTAACTTTACAATAGATAGGCTAATAATGATGTCCTTTAGCTATAGGCCCACAGTATCTTGAGTGACGACTGATGAGCAATGGGCTGCTGCTTAACTAAACAAAGACAAAACTATAATAGCATATTTACAGATGAATCTGACCTGCACTTGAAATCCTGAACAGTAGTTTTGCTTCTCTGCTCCACCTGTGCGCTTCCACAGTCCTCTCCATTGTTAAATCTCTCGCGTTCATTACTCTGATCGAAACCGTTTGGCGGAGACGCGGAGCGCGCGCGAGACGAAGCATTGTCAGTCAGACTAACCGATTAGTGATTTATTGGAAAAAAAACAGTCAAGTCAGTGCAATTTGGGAAAGAAATCAATTAAATCTGTATGTGGATGTGCGTAAATATTCAAATGTAACCCCCTTTGTAATCGTTAACATTTTCATAAGTAACTGTAATTTAATTACACATTTTTTCTTAGTAACTGTAACTAATTACAGTTACATTTATTTTGTAATTAAATTACGTAATGCCGTTACATGTAGCTAGTTACTCCCCAACACTGATCACGTGCTCCGAGACGCAGAAGCGGTGTATGATTCATGAACAAACTGATTCTTTTCAATGAACCTGTTAAATCGTTTCGCAAATCGTAACAAACGATTCATTCACGAATTGGAATGATCCGATTGCAGCTGTTCTTGAGTCGACAACTCACTGATTCAAATGAACCGTTTAGAGCGAGTCTCCAGTGAACTGAACTCACAAGTAAAGTACCGGGCGCGCGTGCGCAACTAATGCTGCGAAAAGTAAGTTACAAATGTCAAATTTTAGGATTAATTATTGTAACTGAAAATCATATTTAGGTCAAAACTGTCAGCTGTAAAGGGTGATCTATTTAAGCCCACTGAAATGCTTGAATGCAGACAGATCAATGTCAGTGTCTCTATGTTTTAGGTCAAAAAACGAAACATTAAAATAACACAGAATAAATAAAATAACTTGTGCACGTCCATATTCCCCGCTGCTGTAACGTTAGCAGTTTTATTAAAATGCTACGCATTTAGCCCTATGTGCAGGGGCGCCGTAAGGGGGGGGGGGGAGTTAGGACGATTCTAAGGGCCCGACGATGGGAGGGGGCCCCCGAGGGAGAAACGTGATTTCTACCGAGGGGAACGCTAGAGCCCTGCATTTCAGCCCGGCCCCGACCGGGCCAATTTTCACGTCATAGTTCAGACGCGGGCCGGGCCTCGGGCCTGTTTTAGGCTTCTCCTTATGTTTATATTTTAGACATCCATCAATTAGTGATGAAAAAAATTGCCGCGCTGGTGGAAACAACACGAGACCGTGCTGCCGCGGCTGTCAAGAGCGTCTCGACGGTGTTTAGTGTCCAGCAGCAGCAGAGAGCCATATGCAGAGCGGAAGCGCGCCCATTGTGCCCATTGAGCACGAGCGCGAATGTACGCGCAGCAGAGGATTTGGTTTTCAAACAAAAGTAAAAGACCGCTTCTTAAACCAGAGAAGGTGAACATGTTGGTATTCTTGTAGAGAAAACATGCAAGTCCTGTCAGCGACAGACAGTTTAGTTTTACTTTTTGTTTTCATTTTGAAAAGCTTGTTATCTTTGCTGTTTACCTCACGTTACACCATGGAGGCTTTCCTTATCTTTTTAATATTATTATTATTTGATTCCTCAGTGTTTGCTATACATTCTGTTATGTATTAGTCGGTATAATACAGCATGTGATGTGTCCTATGCCATACCTCATCTTATTCGTTTTTGTTAATCAGGGGCGTAGCAGCCATTTTAAAAGTGGGGGGGACAGCTGTCAGGTGATTTGACCCTCAAAGGCAAATAAATGATGTACATAATGTACAAAGTAAGTACATTCATGTTCATATAATAAATTCTAAATAGAATACCAATTGGCGTTTTAGATCACCATAGTTGCAATTTTGGGAACATGATAGCTTACAGGAACCTATTTTGTGATACCATACTCAAATTTGAAAATAACTTAAGGACTTGGGACTTTGAGACCACAGTGAACATCTATATTTGAGCCCACTGTGGACATATATATTTTCTGATGAAATAAAGATATTTTATGGACAATATTTCAACACTAAACTTGAACAATAACTTTTATCTTAATTCTTAACACTTGGACTTGGGAAAGGATAATTCTACTCCAGATAATTCTACTTTTACAAAAATTTAGGAGCACCTTCTAATCAATAATCAAAAATTCTGATATATATATATATATATATATATATATATATATATATATATATATATATATATATATATTTCTAATTAAAACAACAATAAAAACAAGAAGAATAAGAAGTAGATTAGGAATAAGTTACCAATTAAAATGAAATCAGTATTTAAGAAATAAATTTGTACTACAGAGGTGGCACAGAAGAACACACAAGTGCATTGTAGGTGTATTTTCAGACGATTAATGAGGCTCAGAGGTTTTTTAATATATATATATATATATATATATATAGAGAGAGAGAGAGAGAGAGAGAAAGAGAGAGAGAAATATTAAATGATTTAAATAACAGAAATATAAATTAAATTAATTAATTAAAATTAAAGTAAAACTGCCAGTAGGTGGCGGTAAGTCACTGATTTGATCACTGAATCATTCATTCAATTGATTCTTTTGAACAGCTGATTCATTCAGGAACGAAGTATGTGACTGTCTTTATGAATGAGTAAGTGAATCATTGACTCACTAGATTCTTTTAAAAATGCAGTTCATTCATAAACGAAACACCGCTGTGTTTGAATGGAGATGCGCAGCGGCTCAGTTTTTATTTTGTCTGAAACTATTTTCGTTGACGAAATAGAGCAAAATAGTGTTGTAGTCAGACAATATAAGTCACTTAATATTAACTTCTTGTTTAATTAACTGTTGTAATAAATCAATATCACATTTGCAAACTCCCTTAATAATCATTAAAAGCTGTCACTCATCTTTCGTCGCAAATGCGACTGAAATGGTCGCACTGTAGAGCTGATGCGGCTTTACAGTTGGTTAAATCATAACATGGAAATTTGATCAAGTGAATCGTGTCATCGCAACATAATAGACACATAGAGACCTATGTTACTGGGTGTGTTTGGGGAAAAAAGGACATAATTGTCCTCTGCTTTTTTCTGGGGTGCATTTTACCCCAGACCGCCAAAGAGCAAATAAGTGAATGACTGAAACCGCGAGAGCAGCAGGAGATTTGAAGCTCATGGCAGACGTGCCCAAGAGATGATTTGCCTTGTGATTGGCTGAATGTTAGTTCACTCAAATCTAAGTAACAAATCAGAGAAAGCGGGTCAAAAAATCCGGGGGGACAGAATCACCTGTTTAAAATAGTGCGGGGGACGTGTCCCCCCGTCCCCCCCGGCTGCTACGGCCCTGTTGTTAATAAATGTTATGCTAGTTTGTCATTGTAAAGTACTGTTTTATTGTTGTTGTGCTTTTTAATTAGGAATAACAATGAATCCATCTTTTGTTTTAGTATTAAAAAGTGAAAGGTGCATAGATATAAGCAAAACAGACAATTATCTTTTCTTGTAAAGCGTGACACCAAGATCATGAAAGTGAAAGTGAAAGCAAAAAGAGGAATTCCTGTCACAAAACTTAAATAACAAATTATACTGATGAAAAAGAACGGGTTGAATGTTGAACACTTTCGTTACCATATAACTATAAACTATGATAAAACTTCACCAGCATGCATTGATTAATCAAATGTTGTATAACAAAAAAAAGTAGAAAAAAATTGCAACCTGTCTGCCGCTGGCCACTTGGTCTTACTTTAAGAAAGAAAAAAATATTTAACAAACAAAAAAAAATGCTCCAAACGTTTTTCTAAATTAACTTTAGAAAAAAACAAAACGAAATATTATCACTTTGCCATTACATACAAAACTGAATTTTAATAGCTGAAACAGTATAATCTGATTTGGGAGAAGGGGGAAAAAAGACGGGCTCGGAACGCAATCGCGATTTCTACCGGAAGGCAGGAGGGCCCAAGTGAATATGCTGTCCAGGGGGCCTAGAATCCGTAGCGGCACCCCTGCCTATCTGACGTCTGTTTTTATATTGTTTATCAACAGTATACATTTTTATATTGTTTATATCATCTAGCCGAGTAGACAGATATGAATATTTATTCATAACCATACTGAAAATAAGTAAATATTGTTAGCTGATGCTAACTGTCTAGCTAACAAGCTTGCTGGTGCTAAGTTGAGGATTTTGTTTTTCAGCCACCTAACTTAGAGAGATTCCATCTGAGGTAAAAAGAAAGGATGTGATGTTCAGAACATGGTAATTACAGTAATTATCAAAGTGGGAAGTGATGCCCTCTGGGGGCATTTGGCCAGCGGTGTTTTTACACCACAGACAAGGTTTGAGAAGAAAAAAATCATTATGAAAATATAATTATATTTTCATTAAAATGTTCTTCCTAAATTATCCGTAGCCTCCTGCAAATTGTCTCATGTGAATGTACAACGGCGCGAGTCGGTGGGGCCAGGCCTTCAACCATTGAGGCTTGGCAGTGTTTTTTACTGAATATACGTGATTATTTAAAGGAGTAACTTTTGTGTTCTTGTTGTCCTTCCCTCTCTCCCTCCCTTTTGATTGAACCTTGAGATGTTGAGTATGTGTCTGCTGTTTTGTTTTGTTTTATTTTGGATATTATGTTGTGTTGTTTGTGAAAAAATGAAAATAATAAATTGTTGATAACAAAAAAAAAAAAAATGTTCTTCCTAACTTCAGGCCTAATTCTCATGTCATATATAACTGACGTTCTGCAAAACAACAAGTTTCAAAACACTTTTTTCTTACTGGTGAAAATTAGATGGTCAAATCAGTTTTTTTCTCAGGTACATCGCAGTGTAAGCTTCACAGTGAACATTACATCACTCTCATCAACATAGTTCATATCAACAACAAAATATATATCTTGACTCCATATAGTGGTTATTTTGGGAAAATCCCAGGTATTTTGGGCAGTAGGATTATAAAAATATGTGCTAATATAAAATTAAATAAAGTAGTCTATATAAAATTGCAAAATAAATCTATCTATCAGTACTTTTTCACTTAAGTACATAAAAAATCGAGTACTTTTGTACTTTCACTCGAGTAAAATTGAAAAAGCAGTACTTTTACTGGAGTAATATTTTATTATACGTATCTGTACTTTTACTCAAGTACTTGATCTGTGTACTTTGTCCACCACTGCTGTTGATTTCGTCTTTTCCTAATCAATTAGAATAATCAATATTAGGATAAAAAGACAAAAAATAAACAAAAAAACATGCAAATAAGTTCAAAAATCCATTCAATATCTATTATTTCCTGAATATTACTAATGAACTGATCAAAAAGTAGGCTACTGTTCACATGTGTTTTACTACTATATAGGATAGTGATATAGTAATAATTTAGTACTTTCTCCTGTTTTATTGTTGGTTTCCTCTTTTCTGATCATTTGGAATGAGGATAAAAAGACAAAGAAAAAAACATGCAAATAAATTCAAACATCAATTCAATATCTACTATTTCCTGAATATTATGAAATTCAAGAGGGCTGCTCCCTAATGACGTCATGATATGAAAATTGTAACTCCCCCCAGTAATTTCACGAGCACAAGGATTCTCTGTTGACTGGTTCATAACCAACCAACTCAAGATGCCGTGAGAACTGAATACACAAATAAAGTAAACACAATGAATATGAAATACATAAAATAAATACTAGTTGTCTTTGTAAACATTTAAACAGAGTTAAGTTCACTTTAACAGCTTAACAATAGTATTTGTACAGATATTGTTCTCTTCCACACAGCAACACAATCCACAACAATCACATATAATATAAATGAAAGCTTACTTCATTGGCTGCTTGTTACCAAAAGGAGAACTTAATCTTGCATCTGATGTCCTTTTTTAACTTCAGATGAGTGGAATATAAACATTAAACGTGAACACTCTTATTTTCCATGCGGTGCAGACATCCGTCTTTCCGATCCACTATACGCCTTTTCATAATAAAAGTCTCCACTAACCGGCGCTCACTAAGCAACTTCAAATTAAAAGTCCTAAACAAAAACGCTTAAAATAATTAAATAAACAAGAAAAACAAACTGACTTCTCGGCAGTTACAAAAATTATATGAGCATATTTACACCCCACATAAACTTTTGGTCATGCCAAACATTTTTCTAATTTACAGTAGATCTCTATCTTTAAGCCCTTTCAAGCCACAAGCTTTTGAGATCTTGATGTCAAAATCCAGCATTTTTTTCCAAAAAATCCCTGGTGCCTAAGGGGTTAACAATGGACTCAATGAGATTATCCCACTTCAGGCCCTGAGAAAATAGTGGTGCCCAGGAACCTGAATGACTCCACTGCAGCACAGTGCTGTTCATGATGGTGAGTGGGGGGAGAGCTGGGGGGTTCCTCCTGAAGTCCACGATCATCTCCACAGTTTTTAGTGTGTTGAGCTCCAGGTTGTTAAGACTGCACCAGACAGCCAGCTGCTCAACCTCCTGTTGTTGTGGAATTTTCCTTGTTCAAAATAAATTGCTCTAAGGAGGCTTTGAATTCAGATAGACCCAACAAAAGATTACCAAGTTAACAAAAGGCCGAGTAGATGTTCGAACACCACTACTCCCCAGTCTTGTTCCAAGCTCACATATGTACATTCTGAAGCTGTTCACAGCATATGCACCATTGTATTTCTGGACATGCATCTTTTCCATATATGAGTTCTTGAGGAATGATCAATAGCTGTCATGTCTGTATTTCTAGGTCCTGAACAGATTCTTTCCATATATGCAGTGTTGGGGGAGTAACTAGTTACATGTAACGGAATTATGTAATTTAATTACAAAATAAAAGTAATTGTAATCAGTTACAGTTACTCAGAAAAAAAATTGTAATTAAATTACAGTTACTTATGAAAATGTTAAGGATTACAAAGGGGGTTACATCTGATTTTTTTCACACACACTCCCACATACATTTAATTGATTTCTTTCATAAATTGCAGTGACTGCTCTAAAATATGAAACACCAATGTTTCAGAAGTTTATAACATGCTTATTCGATAACTCTTATATTTCCCATATGGGTTTTTGTATATGCTTTATTTTTTTTTCTAAGGCATTGTTAGATCCAGTGTTTCCTGTCATAGCTATGCAAAGATTTGATTTCAAAAACAGTATCATAGCTATTTTTTATTTCTTGTTTCTTATTATTTCTTGTTATGATTTTACAAGGTGGTATGATTCATAGGGTCTTCTTGAAATGGTCTCAGTGGTCGTGTACAACAACACCCTTTTTACCTTGTCAAAAACAGCTCTGTTCACAGTGACTCGATTCGGTGCATATCTCTTTACATGCTAATGAGCTCTGCTCACCCCGGCCCTCTCTTCTGTGGAAGTGATCCATCCTTGAGTTTTAACTTTTTAACAAAATCTGCCTTGAATTGTCCCTCATTCAGACAATAGTCTGGAGTAAAATGATTTGCGCAGCCAGGCATAAACACATTTAGTGAAAGAGAAGTGAAGTGAGGCCAAGTATGGTGACCCATACTCAGAATTTGTGCTCTGCATTTAACCCATCCAAGTGCACACACACAGTAGTGAACACACACCGTGAACACACACCCAGAGCAGTGGGCAGCCATATTGCTGTGGAGCCTGGGGAGCAGTTGGGGGTTTGGTGTCTTGCTCAAGGGTCTCGCCTCAGTCATGATATTGAAGGTGGAAGAGAGTGCTGGTTATTCACCCCAAAATCAAATTGGCTTGATAATTGAGACTGTTTAGGTTTTGGGGGGATTAAAAAAATAGTGAATTTCTATCATTGTAGGGTGGTTGTGTCTACAAACTGGTAAGACACATTTATATGCAAATAAAGATATTTTTCATCCAATGTCTCCTTTAAAATTAAAATATTATAATCTTAATTCAAGTGATGAAAGATTTCGAAAGTCTGACAGTAATCAGTGTTGAGCACTGCTGTAAGGTTAACCCTGCCTGGTTAACATGTTTGAAAATGATTAACAGTTGAAAACATTAGAAATTTAGAAAAGTAATCAAAAAGTAATCAAATGTAATCAGTTACATTACTTTAATAAAGTAATTGAAAAGTTACACTACTTATTACATTTTAAGTAGGGTAACTTGTAATCTGTAACCTATTACATTTCCAAAGTATGCTTCCCAACACTGCATATATGTGTGTTCTTCAAGTTTTAAATAGTTCACTCTGTTCTAAGCTTACTGCACACACTCACGTACACAGTCAAATAATAATAGTAGAATAACTTCTTCTTATGTGTAGGCATTATTCTGTGTATTATATTGATATATATTGATTCAGGATTAATAAAAATATTCTACATTGTCTGTAAGCAGACTTGTCTCCATCGTTGATGAGGCGATGACTCTAGTGTCATCCGCAACCTTCAGAAGTTTGACAGAAGGGTCCTTTGAAGTGCAGTCATTTGTGTAGAGAGAGAAGAGCAGTGGTGAGAGAACACAGCCCTGAGGGGTGCCAGTGCTGATGGTGAGAGTCCTGGATGTGAGTTTGCCCAGCCTCACTAGCTGCTGCCTGTCTGTCAGAAAGCTGGTGATACACTGACAGATGGAGGTGTGTACAGAGTCAAGTCAAGTCACCTTTATTTATATAGCATTTTTAACAATACAGATTGTGTAAAAGAAACTTTCCAATATCAAAATAGGAAAATAGTGTCAATAATGTAAAATGACAAGATTAAACACTTAATTTTCAGTTAAAGGGGTCATATAATGCCCATTTTCCACAAGTTGATATTATTCTTAATGAAACGTCTGTAACATAGTTTGGTTAAATTTTTTCATTGGTAGTGTAAAAAAACACCTTTTTTACCCTGTCAAAAACAGCTCTTGTCAGAGCAAGCTGTATTGTGTCATTCTCTTTTAAATGTTAATGAGCTTTGCTGACCTTGCCCCTCTCTTCTGAGCAGCTCTCTGAGGGATTGTTTACTTTAGCCGCATTTATCGTGAAACTTGCTAATTATCACATTATTAGGAAAGGCGATTTGCAAAGATTTATTTAAAAAACCGTGTACTCACTTCTTCTGGAGGTGAAGCTGGATCACGAATGATTCGCGAGAACATAGATGCATTTAGGTAGATCGAGGGCGCATTCCCTTGACGGGAGTAAATGACTACTGTTCATTATTACATCCAACAACAAAACACCTCAATCACTTAGAAGTCATTCTTATTGCTGCAAAGGGGGACCAATTACTTATTAATGTCTATGTATTTAGAATTAGATGTCATTAAAATCCTTGTTGGCGTTACAGTCAGGTGTTCCTTTACTTTTGTCCATATAGTGTATTACTTACTTACCTGACTTACTATTAGACTTATTCTATGTCCAAAATAAAAAATAAAAAATAAAAAAACTGAAATGCTTATTTTAGACATTATTCCAAAGGCGATATTAATACTGTAGATGATTTTCATTCCTCTCCTGTGGTGAGAAGTTGACAAGGGAATAGTCATCTATTTATCCCAAAATTACTTTGTTAATGTCTCAAGGAGCCCGACCAACAAATCCCCTTAAGACAAAGATTCAAGTTTAATAACTAAACACATAAGGAATAACTGTGAAGATCTTAAATTCAATTGGTCCATGAATAGAAGCCATCAGACGAAGAAGGAAAGTTGACTATCTAACAGAGTGAATTAGACAACATAGAAAATACACACAATTTAAAATCCTAATGCTGATAAACAACAATGTCCTTCCTGAAAGAAATCAGCCCGTTGGTGAAGAACTATTTTCTCTCAAGGAATAATGTTTTATTGAGACGTGCGGCACAGATCAGTGCTGAAGTACAACAAGCCATTTATAAGCTCCAGTCAGCCTTTGATGTTATTCAGTCACGGATTTACTATCTAAAACTTGTAATGAATGTTGATAAAACCAAGTATATGTGTTCTCAGGTTCAAAAAAAATTGATAATAATTTATCCTCTCTTCAGACCTTACAAGGTTCCGTGATTGAATTAGTAAAAGAGTACAAATATCTTGGCATTATTGTTGACGATGTCCTATATTTTAGCTCTCACATTACTCAACTGAAGAAAAAAATGAGAATTAAGCTTGGGTTTTATTTTAGGAACAAGTTTTGTTTTTCATTCAATGTACGAAAGAAATTGGTTACTGCTACTTTTCTACCCGTGCTTGACTATGGTGATGTAGTGTATCAGTTTGCACCATCATATCTTCTATCCTCTTTAGATGCCGTTTATCATGGTGCTTTAAGATTTATATCAGATTGTAAATCCTCAACTCATCACTGTTTATTGTATAACAGAGTAGGTTGGTCTTCTTTGCTTATCAGAAGAAAAATGCACTGCTATTTAATTATTTATAAAGCCATTTTGGGGATGTTGCCATCATATCTCTGTTGTCTTATAAAACAGAAAATTGTTGAGAAATACTTCCTTCGCTCACAAAATTGTTATACGCTCTCTGTTCCTTTTGTTCGATCTGAACTAGGTAAAAAGGCTTTTATGTATGCAGCTCCTACTGACTGGAATCTTCTGCGATCGAAACTGAAATTACAAAATTTGCTGTCTTTGGATCATTTTAAAACAGTTATTCGACAAATGGAAACTGACTCAACAATATGTAACTGTTTTTAAGTGTCTTTAGTCTGTTTGTGTTGTAATATTTTGTGATGAAACCGATGTATTGCTGCCCATTTTGGCCAGGACACTCCTGCGAAAGAGATTCTTAATCTCAGAGAGTCTTTTCTGGTTAAATAAAGGTTAAATAAATAAATAAAAAAATACAACAGATGGAGTATTACTTAGATAATAGTTTCTCAACTTTTATTATATTATTTTATGACATAGATATGGTATTTTGGTGCAAACTAACCAAAATAGATAACCAGCTGACTCATATCTTTAATCTAATTTTTTAAACAGTAGTCTGATTTTATGGTTACACAGGGAAACATACAGTATTGTTCCTTTTGTAACTTGTCTGATTATGTCAACTAATTTTAGGGTGACAGAAGAAACTATAATGAGGTGCTTGATTTGTCTTCGGAGGATCTGCACAGAGGAGGAATAAAACCCATCACCTTTGTTCATCAAGTGAGTAGAAGATTTATTTATAACAGTCAGAGAACAGAAATAACACTTTGAAAAAATTATTAAAATAACTTTTTAAAAATGAAAATATCAAATTATTAATCATTATTATTATTAATATGATTAACTAAATGACTGATTTTAATTGACACAAATGTCGATTGAGAAAAGCACAGAAACACTTGGTCGCTCAACAGAACTCTCTCTCTCTCTCTCTCTCTCTCTCTCTCTCACACACACACACACACACACATTGATCTTACTGTCTATATGAGGATTTATTACATTTATTCTGATTCATGTTATTTCACTGACAGAAGTAAAGCTGCAGTATTAATGTCATAAAGAGAAAAGAAGATACTCGATAACACTGTTACTGATTTATCATGCAGCTCAAAGCATTATGGGTAGAATCTCTCATCAGTCTATTCTGATTCATCAACACATTTGCACTGTTGATCCAGAACCAACATAAAACCCAGGATAGAGCGGCTGAGTGAATGTGGTCTGGACTGTGTGGATGAGGCTCATTGTGTCAGAGACGCTGTAGAAGGACAGAGTTCCTGCACTGTGATCCACAAACACTCCTATTCTCCTGCTGATGGACTTCACAGGGAGAACAGTCTCTTTGTTATTGTGACTGAATGAGTATCTGGAGGAAGAGCAGAACAAACTCCAGGACTGATCATTTGATCCAAACACACACTCTTTACCCCATCCCTTCCTGCTGATGCTCTTATATGACACTGATATCTCCACACCATAATCTCCACTCCACTGCAGCTCCCAGTAACAGCGTCTATACACACGCTCTCTACACAACACCTGCTGAAGCAAATCAAATCTGTCTGGATGATCAGGATATGACTGGACTGTGAATAAAGTGACAGTAATCACTCTGTTTCTCTCAGACAGACAGAGGCGTTTATTAGCTGTGTTCAGATCCAAAGGGAGCTGATGGGAATCTGATGGAGATAAAACACATCAGAATCAGGAATTATGAATATGTTTGATCTTTTCATGTAGCTGAACCCTTCATGTTCAGTGTCTCAGTACAGATGACCAGATATCCTGTGGAAATCATCATTTACATCATCAGTTTTAAATCTCTTCTTTCTCCTTCTACAGAAGAACATGAACACACTCAGTGAGTTTTTCTGCTGGTTTTCTTACTGACTTACATTGTAGGAAGCCGTGCCTGGTCCTGGGAACAATGTTGGTGAATGTGACTGTGGAAATCAACAGACATGAACAGTGTGATTCTCATGATCCTGCATCCATTCCTAACACATTTCTAATATGATGTTCTCCATGATATGAGATGATGATGGACTGGTTTCTGAGAGCAGATGAATCTCCAGGACTTTACCTCTGTCTGAGATCTTCTTGAGCTCCTCTTTGCAGAAATCCTCCAGTTTGTCTCTCAGCTGATGAACAGATTTTCTCAGATCACCAAAAGAGACGGGAGAACTGAAGAGATCATCATTTACGTCTGTAGATTCAGGAGGTGCTGAGAGAGACTGGAAACTCTACAGAAAACAGAAATCAAAACTCATCAGCTTCACACAGGGACGCTGCTTATAGAAGTGAAAGAAAAGTTCTGATATGAGACCCATTTGAGCCGAAAGCCATTCATTTCTTTCTTTCAGAAGATGATGAGATGAGAGTCTGACTGATGATTATATAGTAACACACTCATGAAATGTTTCTCTGTGAGTCTCCTGTCACAGCAGGATCTGCTCAAGTCCACTATGATGCTGTTCTTCTAGATCTGTGTTACCTGCAGGAACTGGATGTGATCCTGTGTGTGTGAAAGCTGCTCCAGCTCAGCGTCTCTCCTCCTCAGATCATTGATCTCCTGCTCCAGTCGCTCCAGTCGTCCATCAGCTCGACTCACTGCTTGCTTTTCCTGATCTCTTATCAGCCGTATCAGCTCAGAGCGGCTTCTCTCAATGGAGCGGATGAGCTCAGTAAAGATCCTCTCACTGTCCTCCACTGCTGTCTGTGCAGAGTGCTGTTAGGTCACACAGTGATTCAGGCTTCAGTGAGTCTGAACTGAGACTGAGACAAACTTCTCTTCTTCTCCAGACTCACCTTATGAGACTCCACAGCCTCTCTCAGCTGCTGGAGATCTTTCTCTCTCTGCTGGATTCTCTGCTGAAACGTCTTCTGCGTCTCCTTCAGCTGCTTCTGCAGGCCAAACAGATGATAGTGAATCTCACAGAAAACTACTGGCACTAAATCATCATGTGAACAGATGAATCCAGAAAAAGTGGGGAGATGCAGTTTAAAGGTTGATTATCTGAACTGATAAACAATGGCTGTAGGTTCAAACTCCAGAAGGGAAGATTGATAATTTAATACCATATTTCATGAATTATCATGTGTGATTAAAGCCTGTTTCACACCACAAGTGTAAGTATTATGACAGTGAAACTGACACAGATGTAGAGCTTCATACTGACTTCTGTGTTCTGCATAATTAAACTGCAGCTCTACACAGAAAATAAATGACTGAAGTGAAGCTACAAATGGCTAAAATCATCTGGATTCAGTCAGATTTACAGAACAGAAAGTGTTTGTGTGTAGCTGCTGTTCATTTCTGCTGTCGTGTGCAGTGTGAAAGCTGTAAGCTGTTAATATGGTGCTGATATAAACACATACTGTATGAAACAAGTGTCAGTAATATTTCATCAGTGTCTAGTGTTAAATACCTGTTTCTCTGTCCTCTGTGCTGCAGCTGATACAGTGTCATGGTTTTTATGTTCATCCATACACAGCACACATATACATTTCTGATCAGTGCGACAGAAAACCTCTAGAAGCTTCTCATGTTTCTTGCAGATCATCTCCTGCAGTCGTCCAGTGGCTTCAGTCAGATTGTGTCTCTTTCCTTTAAACCAACTCTCATGTTGTTCGAGGTGATTCTGACAGTAAGAGTTCAGACACACCAGACAGTACTTGATGGCTTTGTATTTTCTTCCAGTACAGACGTCACACTGAACATCTACAGCTCCAGCAGGAACCGCACTTTGAAGTTTAGTCTTCGTCAGTTTCTCCAGCATATCAGCAAACACCACGTTCTTAAATAAAGCAGGTCTTGGACTGAAGGTCTGTCTGCACTGAGGGCAGCTGTAGACTCTCTTCTTATCCTCCTCATTCCAGAAGTCTGTAATACAGCTCTTACAGTAACTGTGTCCACACTGGATGGTCACTGGATCCTTCAGGAGATCTAGACACACCGGACACAAGAACTCATCCTGAGAAAATCTGGCTTCTGCCATTTTACTGCACTAATACAGAGACACAAACACACAACAGCTCAACTACACTTCAGTTTCTCTTTCCCTGAACTCACGTGTTTCCTGTTTCCTGGTTCTGTGTTTGAGTGACGTGTGTAAAACAGATGTGTCTGCGAGTCTTTAAATTAGGTTCCTCATTCCTGTTCCTGCTGAGTTTCTACACATCTCACTGTTATTAAAGTATAAAAGTGACTCTCCTGGACTAGGAATGAGGAACTCTGAAATGTCTACTAGATGTCAGTCTCAGACAAAGACTCACAGAACATAAGTTACAGAGAAGCAGGACAACAGGCTTAAAAACTTAAAAATCTTAAGTCGATCAACAAGAACTTGTTCAGGACGGCACCCAATATCGACCAGGAATGTTTTGAGTCCAGCTTCCAGAGCACAAAACAGTCCATCGTATGAGGGACACAATGATTTTTGATGAGCATCATGATGAATGAACACAAACTCAGCTGTAAAGAAGTCCTTGTGGGTCTAAGCTGTCATCAGGTCATGCTGAGATGTTGGAACTGGCTTGAAAGCATATTCTATCTAAGAGGATAGGTTGGTCAGAGGATAGAGCCCATGACATTGTGCTCTCTGGAATGAAATCTCTCTGATGAATGAATGATGCATTTATATAGTGCTTTATTGTGTATTGCTGTACGCACTTTGGGTGTAAAGCAATACACAATAAAGCACTATATAAATGCATCATTCATTCATTCAACCACCACCAGTGGGCAGCATCCACTTGGATGATGCGACGGCAGCCACAGGACAACGGCGCCAGTGCACTCACCACACACCAGCTACAGGTGAAGAGGAGAGAGAGATAGAGCCAATCAAGTGGATGGGGATTATTAGGAGGCCATGATTGAAAGGGCCTGTGGAGGGAATTTGGCCGGGATACCGGGGTTACACCCCTACTCTTTTACGATGAGTGTCATGGGATTTTTAATGACCACAGAGAGTCAGGACCTCGGTTTAACATCTCATCCCAAAGACGGTGCTTTTTTGACAGTATAGTGTCCCCATCACTATACTGGGGCGTTAGGACCCACACAGACCACAGGGTGAGCACCCCCTGCTGGACTCACTAACACCTCTTCCAACAGCAACCTAGTTTTCCCAGGAGGTCTCCCATCCAGGTACTGACCAGGCTCAACCCTGCTTAGCTTCAGTGGGCAACCAGTCTTGGGCTGCAGGGTGATATGGCTGTGGCTGATCATACACCAACTCTGCTGAGGACATTTTCAGATCCTCCTCGGGAGCTGTTCGCAGGTCCAGCAGGACCCAAGGTAGCTGCTCCACCCATCTGTCATCTATCAGACTGGCCCTATGTGAAGTCTTGAGAGACCGATGAAAACATTCACAAAGGCCATTTGTCTGCAGGTGAAATGCTGTGGTTTGGTGAAGCTGCACTCCAAGTATTTGAGTATCTCTGCCCACAACTCAGACAAAAATTAAGGGGCACCATCTGAAGATATGTCCGATGATGTGCTGAAATTCGCACCCCATTACAATGGGTTACAAAACCGAGAGCCAATTATAGGAAAATGCATAAATATCAGAAAAATAACAGTAAAACCGGTTGGTCTCTAGGCCAGAGGCGGTGCTCTTGATCTTAACAACTACGGCAGATATAGCGCAGGTCTTTATGAAATTGTATGCGTATTGTATGAGTAATTGTCTTCACACTTTAGCCTATTTAACAATACATAAACCTTTTAAAAGTGTAGATTAAAAAAAAGATGGATTTATGCAAACTGGATGTTCTCCATTTGAAAACATTAGACTTATTATAAATAAAAAGATATAACTGGGAGTACTAAATTAGACAAAAATATCAGGGGGTTTTTATATTTAGGTGGTTTTGAATATTTATATGTTTTAATGTGAAAATAGTGTCAATAATGCAAGAGGACAATAGCAAACAGTCAGTTTTTCATTTAAAGTAATTTCATTGTTGATTCAGCTATGTCATAGTACAGCTCAGTTCAGTTCTCTTCAAGTATCTGTGCAATAAAGCTGAGAATGATGCCATAAATTAAGTGTCCCAAACTAACAAAGCCAGAGGGGAGAGTGGCAAGGAACCAAGGGCCAGATTTACTAAACAGGGCACATTAGCGTTGTAGCGCAATTCCATAAAAGCACTGATGGGAGGGGAAATTCTGTGTGTGATTTACTGGCAATGCACACATTAAAGAACACAGACGCAGCCAGATAATTTCCATAATGACCAGCGCAATCTACCAGGAGCAGTGCAAATTATCGTCTGCTTTAAGACATGCTTTTTTTAAGGTGTTCGATAATGGCGCAAATACCAGTAGTATTTGACGAGTGTAAATGTTAGTGAATCGAATTGTGTGATTCATTTTAATACTCTCCTCCCATAAATTTTGCGTCTGAAAGGGAAACTCCTGAATGCATATTCAATAAGGTCAGGCGCAAAAATAATTTTGGCTGTTATTAAGCCTCTTTAAAATATAAGGATTTTAATATATACTGCTTACTTTACGACTTAAAATAGTATAGAAAATCCGAAAAATATTTGTTGCAGAATGCTGAACACATTTACAATTTATTATTGATTCAGTTTATATAGAGGTCTATGTTTTGGATGACTATTTCCACCTGCCCATATAGACGAGCCGCGCCTGGATGTTCATTTAAGTTTTCCGTGTCTTTTTCCCGTGTCACTTGAAATGTGTCCGTTTTGAATCATTGTGGTGAGACACGTGTGGAAAAAATAAACGATCAATTGTGGGACTATTCTGTCATAAATGGCATATTTCTGAACTTTCTACCGTCCGTTACTGGAAATGAAATTACTGGTTTATATGTTCTGATCTTTTTACACACGCTTTTAGTCCATCCATGAACTGGATCTCCGCGCGCTCAGAACTCGCGCTGTCTGTGTGGAAGTTTGGTCAGGACCGGTTCCAGAATAAATCACGGAGGCATTTTTGTCCCGTCCATTGCTTATCACTGATATTTCGAGAATTAATCCAGAATTATTCCCGAAACTTTGCAGCATGTACATGTCTGAAAAACGAAAGCATCATTCAAATTCTTAATGGATTATAGCCCAAAATATGTCTTTGATTGGCTACATTGCTCAATGCTGCAAAAACACGTTGGATAGTTTGCTAAATCTTTTAAGTGCTTTTGCTTTCGTTTGAGGGTATTTAAATAGCTAATTAGCACCGTCTAGTACCCCCATACAACTAGGCCTGGGCTGACATCAGAGATTCCATGACTGACGATTCAGGGGGGGCAATTGCCTAATGTCGCCCATGATTGTAAGGGTACATGAATTACCATGAATTCATGCATAAATTAATATGTGAATTTTGCATTACTTCATGCATTAATATCTCATAAATTATCAGGAACTAACATGAGTTCAAAGTCTTTCATTCATGACTTCATGGATGAACAACACTTTAATTAAGACATTAACTAAGGTGAGTACATCATCATGATTTATGATTTGTTACGCATGATCATGATGTTTTCTTTGTTCACAAAAAACAAGGTTTTTACTATCCATTGTGGATAAAGCTATGCTTATGGTACATGATTCAAAAAGCATTATTTTGTGCATGTAAGATTACTTGAATTATTAAAGAAATATACAAAAATCCACATTACCTCATGCATACAGGATAGAACAGTATAGGCCTATCAATTAATGTGAGAACTAATGTTTTTTCATTAAATATGACTTGTACTTGATATAAGTTATCAAGCATGTTCATATCTTCTTCATAGTAGCCTGCAGGTAAATGGACAGACCCCCAACATTGGCCAATCACAGCACATAGTATGTGAATTCTGTTAACATCCAAATACAGTAGTCATCATTAACTAAGCATTAAATTCTCATGACTTCATCATGTGTGTAATAATAATTATTATTATTTTATTAGTTGGTAATAAAAAAAAATCTTAAAATCTTAATGCAAACGGAAACAATAATATTTTTAATTTCACTCCTCCATCTGGCATCCTTCATTCCATACAGTAATCAGTTTCATTTTCAGAAGGTGCAATGGTGGGGATATGCTTGTCATCAATGCATCCAACCTCACTGGAAATCTTGAAGGAAATTCTGATTATTGGGTTACTTCCAGAGGTCACAGAAAGATGTTATCAAGTGAACGTCATTTATCAGATTAGCCTCATTTAAACCGATTTCTACACCACTGACCCACAGTCCTGTGAAACTCTTTGACGGAGTTGTGCCCAGGAAAAAAATATCAGAATGAGTGTGAGAGGGATGCACACTTTCCTTAAAATCTGCATACAGCAGACTTAACATGTGCTCTGCATCTCCGATGTTTTAAGGTGCATTTTTCTTACTTTGCAAATTATCTGCCAATGGGGTAAGAAATTGAAAATATTCTTGTTTCCGTTTGCATTAAGATTATTTTTCTTACCCTATGGCGGACAATTTTACATGTTTTATGTAAAATGCACTTAAAAGGAAAATCCCCCAGGAAACGAGACTAAATATCTTAGAGCATTTTTCATCTATAAAATGCATATTAAGAATTTTTAGATATTTGTACTTGAAATAAGACAAAAATACTCTTTGCAGCATGACTGAACGAACAAGGTATTTAAACACCACTTACGCTTTAAAATGGTGGTGGAGACCAAAAGAAACTCTGTGTTTAGCGAAGAAAAACTGCTCCCAACCAGGTTAAATTCACAGAGTAAGTTACCACGGTAACTGATACCTCTGATATGTATAAGTTACCTCTCTTTCAGAAACGGGCTTGACTTACCCTGCTTTCCCGGGTTTGACAAACCTCCCATTTCAGGGTTAACATACTCAGAGTTTTCACTTAACCTCCTTTCTGAAACGGGCCCCAGGACTCACACACACACACACACACACACAGATCTTACTGTCTATATGAGGATTTATTATTCTGATTCATGTTATTTCACTGACAGAAGTTCAGCTGCAGTATTAATGTCATCAAGAGAAAACAAGAGACTCGATAATAACTCTGTTACTGATTCATCATGCAGCTCAAAGCATTATGGTAGAATTATGATACATATGATAATTATGAACAGGGTGATACAGAGCATGGGCCCATTCTGAACTATTTGTTGGATTGGTGTGAGAGCTCTCATTTACAAATTAATGTTTCTAAGACTAAAGACATGACGATAGAATTGTATAACTCTGTTGATATCCAATCTAAAGTAGTTATTGCAGGTAAATAAAATACAAATCTTGTTGTATCAAAGGCACAAAATGGTTATATTTACTAAGGAAGCTTAAGTCCGTAGATGTGGTTAAATCTATTTTGATAATGTTTTATAGATATTTTATTAAAACTGTCTTGACTTTTGCTATGATTTGTTGGTTTTATGGACTAAATTTTAAAAGTAGATCCAAGATGCAGAGCATTGTTAATTTGGGGTCAAAGATTACAGGCTCGGTACAGTTGGGGGTATCTGCTTTGTGTGAGAAAAATGTCTTATATGATATCTTAGATGATACATATACATTTTGTATTCAGAATTTGAATTGCTCCCCTCTGGCAGACGATATAGTGGAGGACTGTTAGAGCTTCTAGATCTTTTGTTTCAAATGCAGTCTTGATTGTAAACAATTATTTGAAACATAAACATAAAGGTGTACTATGAATTTTAACATTATTTAATATATGAAAAATGGTGCCCTGTTAATGCCCGGGTTTTTGTTGTTGTGACTGTATTTGTTGTGATGTTTTTTATTCTAGCAGTTTGTCACAATGTCTTATAAACTTTTGTCTGTTAGAGCGGTAGATGCTGTATAAATTGCCCTGTGAAGGGACAAGATTACTACTACTACGAATCTCTCATCAATCTATTCTAATGCATCAACACAGTTTCACTGATCCATCAATAACCCAAAACCCAGGATAGAGCGGCTGAGTGAATGTGGTCTGGACTGTGTGGATGAGGCTCATTGTGTCAGAGACGCTGTAGAAGGACAGAGTTCCTGCACTATGATCCACAAACACTCCTATTCTACTGATGATGGACTTCACAGGGAGACCAGTCTCTATGTTATTGTGTCTGAATGAGTATCTGGAGGGAGAGCAGCGCAAACTCCAGGACTGATCATTATATCCAAACACACACTCATTACCCCGTCCCTTCCTGCTGATGCTCTTATATGACACTGATATATACACAAAACCATATTCATCTCCACTCCACTCCAGCTCCCAGTAACAGCGTCCACACACACTCTCTCTACACAACACCTGAGGACACACATCAAATCTGTCTGGATGATCAGGATACGACTGATCTGTGTCAGTGTAAGTAATCACTCTGTTGTTCTCAGACAGACAGAGGCGTTTATTCACTGTGTTCAGATCCAGAGTGAGCTGATGGGAATCTGATGGAGATAAAACACATCAGAATCAGGAATTATGAATCTGTTTGATCTTTACATGTAGCTGAACTCTTCATGTTCAGTGTCTCAGTACAGATGACCAGATATCTGTGCAAATCATCATTTACATCATCAGTTATAAAACTCTTCTTTCTCCTTCTACAGAAGAACATGAACACACTCAGTGAGTTTTTCTGCTTGTTTTCTTACTGACTTACATTGTAGGAAGTCTTTCCTGGTCCTGGGAACAATGTTGGTGGATGTGACTGTGGAAATCAACAGACATGAACAGTGTGATTATCATGATCCTGCATCCATTCCTAACACATTTCTAATATGATGTTCTCCATGATATGAGATGATGATGGACTAGTTTCTGAGAGCAGATGAATCTCCAGGACTTTACCTCTGTCTGAGATCTTCTTGAGCTCCTCTTTGCAGAAATCCTCCAGGTTGTCTCTCAGCTGATGAACAGATTCTCTCAGATCATCAAAAGAGATGAGAGAACTGAAGAGATCATCATTTACGTCTGTAGATTCAGGAGGAGCTGAGAGAGACTGGAAACTCTACAGAAAACAGAAATCAAAACTCATCAGCTCCACACTTCACCCAATAACCTGCTCCAACATCAGATTTGACTGATCTTTAGTAACTCAATCCAGCACTTTCACAGCATCAGCTTCATTCTTCTCATATTCATTATTACATTTGCATTTACATTTATGCATTTAGCAGACGCTTTTATCCAAAGCGACTTACAGTGCATTCAAGCTATACATTTTGTTATCAGTATGTGTGTTCCCTGGGAATTGAACCCACAACCTTTTGCGCTGCTAACGCAATGCTCTACCACTGAGCCACAGGAACACGTTATATCACGTTATATCATTATATCACATTACAGCTACAGATTCTAGTATTTGACACTTACACTATGTGAACTTTCTAGGAAATAGTTTGTATGATAAAACATCTGCTAAGAACATAAATGTCCATCTAACAGCTCAAGCACATCAATGGAGTCTCATTGGAAAAGCAGCTCAAAGGCTACGATTAGATTGATCATTATTGATATCTTTCTCTCAAGTGCACTATGATGCTGTTCTTATAGATCTGTGTTACCTGCAGGAACTGGATGTGATCCTGTGTGTGTGAAAGCTGCTCCAGCTGAGCGTCTCTCCTCCTCAGATCATTGATCTCCTGCTCCAGTCGCTCCAGTCGTCCTTCAGCTCGACTCACTGCTTGCTTTTCCTGATCTCTGATCAGCCGTATCAGCTCAGAGTGGCTTCTCTCAATGGAGCGGATGAGCTCAGTAAAGATCCTCTTACTGTCCTTCACTGCTGTCTGTGCAGAGCGCTGTTAGGACACACAGTGATTCAGGCTTCAGTGAGTCTGAACTGAGACTGAGACAAACTTCTCTTCTTCTCCAGACTCACCTTATGAGACACCACAGCCTCTCTCAGCTGCTGGAGATCTTTCTCTCTCTGCTGGATTCTCTGCTGGAGCGTCTTCTGCGTCTCCTTCAGCTGCTTCTGCAGGACAAACAGATGATAGTGAATCTCTCAGAAAACTACTGGCACTAAATAATCATGTGAACAGATGAATCCAGGAAAAGTAGGGTTAGGCGGTTCAAAGGTTATTTATCTGAATTGATAATAAATGGCTGTACATTCAGACTCCAGAAGTGAAGATTGATCATTTACTACCATCTTTCATGAATTATCATGTGTGATTAATGCCTTTTTCACACTACAAGTGTGAGTATTATGAAAGTGAAACTGACACAGAAGTAGAGCTTCACACTGACAGTGTTTCTGTGTAATTAAACTGAAGCTCTAGACAGAAAATAAATGACTGATGAGAAGCTATAAATGTCTAAAATCTTCTGGATTCAGTCAGATTTACTGAACAGAATGTGTTTGTGTAGCTGCTGTTCATTTCTGCTGTTGTGTTCAGTGTGAATGCTGTAAGCTGTTAATATGGTTCTGATATAAACACATATGAAACGAGTGTCAGCAATATTTCATCAGTGTCTAGTGTTAAATACCTGTTTCTCTGTCCTCTGTGCTGCAGCTGATACAGTGTTGTGGTTTTGATGTTCATCCATCATACACATCACACATATACATTTCTGATCAGTGCGACAGAAAACCTCAAGGAGCTTCTCATGTTTCTGGCAGATCATCTCCTGCAGTCGTCCAGTGACTTCAGTCAGATTGTGTCTCTTTCCTTTAAAGAAACTCTCATGTTGTTCAAGGTGATTCTGACAGTAAGAGTTCAGACACACCAGACAGGACTTGACAGCTTTGTATTTTCTTCCAGTACAGACGTCACACTGAACATCTCCAGCTCCAGCAGGAACCGCACTTTGAAGTTTAGTCTTCTTCAGTTTCTCCAGCATTTCAGCAAACACCACGTTCTTAAATAAAGCAGGTCTTGGCCTGAAGGTCTGTCTGCACTGAGGGCAGCTGTAGACTCTCTTCTTATCCTCCTCATTCCAGAAGTCTGTAATACATCTCTTACAGTAACTGTGTCCACACTGGATGGTCACTGGATCCTTCAGGAGATCCAGACACACCGGACACAAGAACTCAATCTGATCCTCTGAAATTCTGGATTCTGCCATTTTACTACTAATACAGAGACACAAACACACAACAGCTCAACTACACTTCAGTTTCTCTTTCCCTGAACTCACGTGTTTCCTGTTTCCTGGTTCTGTGTTTGAGTGACGTGTGTAAAACACTTTGATGTCATACATTGATCATACTGCGCAGCGCCGCTTCAAGTCGAACACACTACTTGACTAGTTGATTCTGCTGCGTTTAATTAGAGATGAAACTAAACTCTGTGGGAAAGTGACTCTCCTGGACTAGGTATGAGGAACCCTGGTGATGAAATGTCTACTAGATGTCAGTCTCAGACAAACACTCAAAGAACACAAGTTACAGAGAAGCAGGACAACAGCCTTAAAAACCTAAAAACCTTAAGTCGATCAACAAGAACTCATTCAGGACAGTCCCAAATATCGACCAGGAATGTTTTGAGTCCAGCATCCAGAACACAAAACAGTCCATCGTATGAGGGACACAATGAATTTTGGTGAGCATCATGATGAATGAACACAAACTCAGCTGTAAAGAAGTCCTTAGGGAATACAAGCTGTCATTGGGTCATGCTGAGAGGTGGGAACTGGCTTGAAAGCATTTATTCTGTCTAAGAGGGCAGGTTGGTCAGAGGATAGAGCCCATGACCTTGTGCTCTCTGGAATGAAATGTCCCGGTACACACAGAGACCCAGCAGGACTCAAGATAGCCACTCCACCCCTCTGTCATCTATCAGACTGGCCCTATGTGAAGTTTGGAGAGAGCGATGAAAACAGTCACAAAGGCCATTTGCTTGCGGGTGAAATGCTGTGGTTTGGTGAAGCTGCACTCCAAGTATTCGAGCATCTCTGCCCACAATTCAGACAAAAATGAAGGGCCGCCATGTGAAGATATGTCCAATGATGTGCTGAAATGTGCACCCCATTACAATGGGTTACAAAACCGAGATCCAATTATAGGAAAATGCATAAATATCAGAAAAATAACAGTAAAACCGGTTGGTCTCTAGGCCAGAGGCAGTGCAGTTGATCTTAACAACTACGGCAGATGTAGCACGGGTCTTAATGAAATTGTATGCATATTCCAGTGAAGTAATTGTCTTCACACTTTAGCCTATTTACTTACTTACTTACTTATGCCTACTACCCCTTCTGGGGCATAGGCCGCTGACAAGGGATCTCCAAGAGTTCTTTGTCCTGGGCTCTCTTCTCTAGTTGGTTCCAGGTCATATTCATGGTCTTTACATCTGCCTCCAGTTCTCGGCGCCATGTGTTTCTTGGTCTGCCTCTTTTCCGCTTGCCCAGTGGGTTCCATGTTAGGGCTTGCCTGGTGATGTTATTTGCTGGCTTATGTAATGTATGCCCTATCATCTCCAACGCCGTTTCTTGATTTCGTCCTCTGCCGGCAGCTGGTTTGTTTTCTGCCATAGTTCGCTGTTACTGATGGTCTCTGGCCAATGGATATGTAAGATATTGCGTAGGCAGTTATTGATGAAAACCAGTACTTTCTTGGTGATGGAAGCTGTAGTTCTCCAGGTTTCGGCTCCATATAAAAGAACTGCCTTGACGTCGGCATTGAAGATCCTGACTTTGATTTTGACTGACAGTTCCTTGGATCTCCAAATGTTCCGCAGTTGTATAAATGCTGTCTGTGCTTTGCCTATCCGTGCCTTGATGTCTGCATCCCTATCCGTGCCTCCGAGCCCCCTTGTTATCGATAATGCTGCCCAGTTAAATAAAGGCATCCACCTCCTCCAGAGCTTCTCCGTCAAGCATGATTGGGTTGGTGCTGACTATGTTAGTCTTGAGGATCTTACTCTTGCCCTTATGGATGTTGAGGCCTATTTGTGCAGAGGCAGCTGCTACACTGGTCATCATCTCCTGCATCTACTGCTGGGTGTGTGATAGTGGTGCCAAGTCATCTGCAAAGTCCAGGTCAGTTAGCCGTGTCCAAGGTGTTCACTGGATTCCGTGCCAACTCTGAGCTATGGAGGTCTTCATCATCCAGTCGATCACCAGTAAAAAGAGAAATGGCGAGAGTAGACATCCTTGTCTGACGCCAGTCTTCACTTGAAATGCCTCCATTTACCACTTTGCAATTTAGTCCCTCGTATGAGTTCCTGATAATGGTGACGATTTTGTCAGGTATCCCATAATGCCGGAGCAGCTTCCACAAGGTCTCTCTATCCACGCTGTCAAATGCGTTCTCATAGTCCAGGAAGTTAATGTACAGGGGTGCCTATTTAGCAATACATAAACCTTTTGAAACTGTAGTTTAAAAAAAATTTATGGATTTATGCAAACTGGATAGACTGTCAAACTGTCATTATTTATTTTCTCCATTTGAAAACATTAGACTTTGTAAATTTATTTAGCCTATTGTTACTATAGTGTTGCTGCTGTTGTTATTAACAGCATTACTTTCTGGTAAGTCAAGCGGTGGTGGCTTGTGTCTGTATATCAACAAAGAATGGTGTAAATGCTGCGGTAGTATCAAAACACTGTTCGCCGTTAGTGGAGTTTATGTTTGTGAAGTGTCGACCGTTCTATCTGCCGCAGGAGTTCACGGCCATTGTTATTGGCGCAGTTTACATTCCACCATGTGCAAACGCTAAGGATGCGCTTCGTGAACTGTATAGCGCCATCAGTGAACAACAAACAAATAACCCCAACGGCTTCACGGAGGATCTCACCTGGACCACCAACACCATGTCACTCTCCAAGAAGGCACAACAGCGCCTACACTTTCTCCGCCGGCTGAAAAGAGCAAGTCTCCCTCCAGCCATTCTCACCACATTCTACAGGGGCACCATTGAGAGTGTGCTGACCAGCTGCATCACTGTCTGGTACGGGAACTGCAGTGCTGCTGACCATAAGACCCTCCAGCGGAGAGTGAACACGGCTGCAAAGATCATCGGTGCCCCTCTCACATCCATTCTGGACATTTTCCTTGCACGATGCTCCAGCAAAACCAACAGCATCGTGAAGGACCCCACCCACAGTCTCTTCCAGCTCCTACCATCAGGAAGACGGTACCGGAGCATCAGAGCCCGCTCCGCCAGACTGCTCAACAGCTTTTTCCCCCAGGCTGTGAGAGCCCTGAACTCAAATCACGCCGCCCCCCTCTGAAACCCCATGCAAACCCCTACCTCCTGAAACATGGACACCCCCCCCCCCTTCAAACACCCCCCCAACCTTACCACATCAAAGCAAAAAACGGTGAACTTTTTTTTTGCAATTCAAAGTGTGCTACACACAGGTGAGTGGGCCTGTACAAACCACCTGTAGTAACACACTCTCCTCTATGCGCACTAGACACTTTTCACACACTGCTGTGTGTACACAATCCCACAAAAGACTCAGCAATATATGTATGTTTACATGCTCATGCACTACAAATCATCTTGTACTGTTCCACAGCCAGCTGCTTGACTCACAATGTTTCTCTGAATGTGAAGCATTCATATAGTTTGTATAGTTTGTATTTTTTATCTTTTATCTTTATTTGTATAGGGTAAACATAGTCAAAATCTGTCAGTAGGTTAGTTGTGTATAGGTTTATAGTGTTGTATGTCTGTATTTATGTAGCACTGTGGTCCTGTGAGGCACGACATCTCGTTCCACTGTATGTCTACACATGTAGCGGAATGACAATAAAGCTCAACTTGACTTGAAATAAAAATATATAACTGGGAGTACTAAATTAGACCAAAATATATTTTTTATATATATATTTAGGTGGTTTTGAATATTTATGTTTTAATGTGTTAGCATTATTTGATGTGCTTTTTTGTTACCTGTTTGTTAACTTGAGCAAAGCTTTATTTTAAAAGAGTCAAGTCACCTTTATTTATACAGAGCTTTGTACAATACAGATTGTATCAAAGCAGCTTTACAGTATTAAACAGGAAAATAGTGTAAATAATGCAAGAGGACAATAGCAAACAGTCAGTTTTTCAGTTAAAGTCAGTTCATCGTTGATTCAGTTACATCTTAGTTGAGATCTCTTCCAATAGTATCTGTGCAATAAAGCTGACAATGATGCCATAAATTAAGTGCCCCCAACTAAACAAGCCAAAGGTGACAGTGGCAAGGAACCAAGGGCCAGATTTACTAAACAGGGCACATTAGCGTTGCAGCGCAATTCCATAAAAGCGCTGATGGGATGGGAAATTCTGCATGTGATTTACTGACAATGTCAGAAGGACTAGCCGAGGTTGTGCTCCTCTCGACGGGATACATGAGCACTGAGCGCAGTGATCGCGTGGAGCTCACGTCTCCGAAATCGGCGAAGCACATTTTCAAATAGGTGCTATTTTTATAAATAAACTACAGATTTGAGTTTTAAACAACTACATTCTCGCCTATAGACACGCGTCCAGTGTAGGCAGACTTTAACTGTTGCGGCGCAGCACGTCCGGTGTAGACACAGTGTTACTCACATATCAAGAAGAAACAAAGCAACCTTGGAGTCCGATCGCAGGCCTTCCACTCCTTGAGTTCTCTCCAGCGCTGGAAAGCTGATCCCATATTTGCACGGGTCCTACTTCTTGCCTTATCATTCCGCAGACATTTTCCTCATATGTTTTTTATCCGCCATCTCTATCCTTCTGTAGCTTGGCTCGGCTGTTCACTAAACGCTCTCTTCTCCATATCATGAGTAGACACGCCCCTTACTGCTGATTGGCTACAATTTTGTTTTGGTATTCAGCCCCGACTCAGTTTTCTAAAACGTTTTTGAAAAATTACATACCCTGCCTTTAACAGATGAAAGAATATTAACGTTACAACAAAGATAACGATTTTCTCAACAGATATTCAAACTTGTGTTTATTGTGATATGAGATTGATCTGAAGAATGAATGCTGTATCAGATGCAGGTGATCACACTCGCTCAGTGCATCTCTCTCCCTCACATTATCTACTATACATAATACACTGCTTTTAATACCGTAATACAGTAAGCTTTCAATGAAGCAACTCAACGTTCCTTCGTTAGTAGTTCTAAAGTGATGTTTTGGAATTAGTAACAGAGGCTTGGGCTCAGCTGTTAATTAACTGTCAAACATTGATTTGAATCCACGGCAGAAGGATATATTTATAGTATATACTTATATAATTCCTGCAAATAAGCTTGGTGTCGACGAGCCAGAGTTATGCAAAAAGCGACATAGAGAAACATCAGATGCAAGTTTTCCAAAGCCATGAAAAGAATGAAACGAAAGAGTAAAGATTTAAGGTAGCAAGTACCAAATGCATGTGTTTCAAATAAATGTTACACCATACTGCTGCGGCTGCTGCTGTTGTTCTTTCAATAAGCAAATTTAAAAGGTATACATAAATGAAATGCCAAAAGAACATACAATAATAAACCTTTGTTTTTATCAAATTATGACAACACATAAAATATAAAAATGTGTAATAATTTATCCAGTTTAATAAAAACCTAGATTCAGCATCATAGCATCGTTGTTGTGTTTAGGGCATTCAACACATTTACATTAATCTACAGCCCGCCTTCAGCAGCTCGGGGGTGTTGGAATGTTCGAAAACAGTATACCGTCGCTCAGCCTTATCGGATTTCTTTTTGCCCCAAACGAAGAACGAAAACGAACTTTGTTCGAAGTATATCAGGGCCTTTACTCTTTCACTTACTCTTACTCTTTCAGCTTCCGTTAATCAGCTATGGACAGCCTGCTGCTTAATGTTCTACTTTCAAGGTCCACTGGATGCAAAAGACCACATATGTGTGTGTAAAATTTATCACTGAAAGGACAATCAAGCACATACGTAGATTGAATAGACAGTGAATTTTCATTGAAGAATGTTTATTGAATGTTCTTTAAAAGTAAATAAGTATGCACTGAACAATGTACATATGAATTTTATAGTGTATTTGTGTATATATAGATATGTCCATTTTTAATAAATAATAAAACATTAAAAAAAACTCTGTATGGAGGACACTACCAGTATGTGTGTACATGTTTACATGTGTGGACTTATTGGTTTTTCAGGTAGGTTTCCATAATTGTATTTAAAAAATGGTCAAGTTCATTCTTCATTTCCATGATCAGGGAGTCATCTCGCCAAATTCTCTCAAATGTGATGTCACTTTTGTTAGATGTGGTAAAATCACACCAAGGCAAACCGGTGATTGCCAACTGGCCTTGACTTGCCAGAAATACTTGTGATTCCTTCTCAATTTAGCCTGACCATTTACGAATTTAATGTGTGAAGCTTCTGTTATATGGTCAACATTTGGGCATTTTACTTCAGCTATCCCAAAGGGAGGATCTTCAGTTGGATCGTATACTTTAGCGTCAGGGCTAGCACCAAGGTATGGCGCATCAGGGTGTATAACAAAACCAGAAGGTGATGCGTTTACATTACAAAAGTCACTGTACTGCTGTAGGACTTCTGGTTCAAGGTCAATACCTCTTTTCATGGCAGATGTTTGCCGTACACCCCTCAGGATCCTGACTGCATGTACCTCACAAGTGCACTGTATACTTCCCCAAATCTACTGGAATTCAAGCGTGGCTGACACATTTGCTTCCAGAGTGGATTCTCTTACTGCTCTCTTGTGTTCTTCTCAACGATGCATGATAATTGTGACTGCCATTGTAATTGTGAAAAGTGACTGCCAAACTCTCAATATGATAAAACTGATGATAACTAGGAACAAAATTTAGGTGTCTTTCTAATTTATAACCATGTACTGGAAGTTGTGGGAATGAGGGGGCTTCAGGATGCTTACAAGTTTCTCGAGTTACTACTGGTGGGCATTGATAAGACAGAACTGAGCCATAAGGGACTGGACCAAATTTTGAATCCACTGTCATATTTGAGACACCGCACAAGATCTTGCAAATACAAGGCCTCTCAAATGGTCTCCAATTGAGAGCACTGCTGGGTCAGGAAGGGGTCCTGAAAATACATGAAGTGGAAGTGTTGTTACTGCTGACTGGCACTCAGTATATAAATGCTTGACATGTGTGTATATCTAAGTTTGTGTTTGTGTGTGTGAGGGACAGAAGGAAGGACATGGTGTTTGTGGGCTAGCTCTTTGTGTACAAATTCTAACCTGGGTGTGCACATTTTTGTTATATATTAAACAAAGTTTTAAGTTCAAACCTTCTTCTTTGGCACTCAACGGAGGCGGTCGCATTTTTTTCCTCCCCGTCCTCTCCCTTATTTTCCCTGCTTGCTCTCTTGTCTTGTCACGTCTCATCTATTGAGAGACTCTCTCTGCATTGCTCTTCAAACTGAAAAAATTATGGATTTGATCAACTGGTCTCTCAACGCAATTGACACCATCTTCTCGACGAGAAGCTGAAGATATCTACCTATTCGGAACCATGATAACAGGTCTTTTGCTGATCGGATTAGGCTTTGCCCTGGGTTATCGAAGAATTCAGAAAACGGGAACAGCTGTCCAAAGCCTCACAAGGCTGCCCGTCATGATTGAAGCAGTGGGAAGAGCGGTCAGCATTGAGACTGAGACTATTAACTGCAATATGGATTCTATCATGGAGAAGCTCACTGCTTTGCATCGGAGACCAGAATGGACAAAGAGAGTAGCCGTGGAATTGGAATACGGTTACTCGCCCCAAGACTAAACAATCGCAATCTTATCTTTTCGGCTCCCCCGAACCAGCACTGGCCTCGGCCAAGGCCGCTGCTGGAAAATCAACCCTGGAAAGAGCACTGCAGTGTGACGCTCTTGCATTCCTCCCCCAACTCTAAAGACAGCTGCTGATTACACATACACACACATACACAAAAACTATTACAGATACAAACACATTCACCTCCCCACCCCCTATTCCTCGCCTCCGTCGCTTTGAACCACCAGCCTGACAAGCGGGTCTGTGACTAGCGCCGGGAAATGGCTGCATGTCTGATTGCCAGAGCTGGATTACTTCCCCTGTTGCAAAGTCGTGTGTCTATGGTTTATTATGTGCTTTTGTTGCTGAGGTGTTTTTCCTGTTCTCACACTGTACTCCCCAAGGAGCATAGTCTGGGGGTTATTTTTTTCTCCTTACATTCCTCTTGTTTGCTGTATTTTTCTTAAATTTCCTGTCTTCCTGTCCTGTCTACCCCATTGTCATATATGTATGTTGTGTATGGACAGGTTGATGGCTAATTTCGCTGGTACTTGTGACTAGTGACAATAAAGGGCTACTACTACTACAAATGTAACAATACACAAATCAAAATGTAGATGTTCAATTTTTGCAGTAAAATGTGCATAGGGCTAAACTATGTCTGATGCATTCATCTGAAGTACTATGTAAGCATCTATAGGAATGTGGTACAGAAAGTCTGTGCAGAGCAACATCTAGACTGCAGTAAAGTTTGAGATGTTCTTATTCTTTTCAAAACATTGCTGGAAAATGATCATATACTGTATATAAATGTGCATCTACAATTTTGCTTCATTGGCATATCTTACCTGTGTCCATGGTCTGTGCCAAGTTTGAAGAGAACTAGTGTATGATAGTGGTGGTGGCACCATCTTCACTCCCATGGTGCTGTAGTGTGCAGTTTGGAAAAGCAGTGTGACCACATGATAACACAAGGTCTTTCCAGCTGCACAGGGACAGCTAAATACATTTAATATCACAGGCTTAGTGACTGCTTGCAGTACAACCTTGTAGTATGGAATATAAATGTTAGGACATTACACTTTACACATTCAATACAGATACTTAACATAAGAATTGTATAGTCAAGAAACAAGACTGAACATAACAGAAAAAAAAACAAAAAAAAAAACACTGCAACAGCAGTAGAATAAAATCTGCAACCGCAATAGAACAAAATGAACTTGAACCTGAAGGTCCAGAACCACACCTTATTCACTACAGAGTGACTGTTTTGAGGATTTTTGCAACTATTAAGTTATGTCTGAATCTATAGCAGAGAACTCCAAAAACATTGCAACAGATCTGTGTCCAAATGCTGAACACACAAGAGCACAACATATCTTTAATGAATGTTTATTTTTCAGTGTAGGGACTTGTGTATGTTTCCAAACTGAGGGCTAAACTTCCCAAACACTAAGCAACCTGTAGTTTGTGTGGCTCCTCGCTCTTTCGCATTGACCGGAAGCCATTTATCCTGTACTACTACCTCGCCGTTCACTATATCTGACACTGCATTCAAAGGAAGGAGGGAGGTTATCACAGCCTACTGGCAACTGTTAAATAAAAAAAAAATGATGCTGCTGAATGTTAAAAAGTTAGCCTTGGTTACAAGCGATCGATAACATGACACAAGTAGGCATATATTGCATATATTGCATTGTAGACTACACAAACAGCATGAAAACGGCTTACTGCAGACACATACAATTAATATGGCCAAATTCTGCAAAACAACATACTGTTTTAGTTGTTGTATTATTTAAACTACGTAACTTTTAGACATAGTTCTTAGTAGTAATAAGCAGAAGCTAACATGATAGCTAACTAGTAAACAGAATAGGTGGACACGACAATTTACTTACCCTTGTAGTTAAAAATAAACAGTTCCAAGAAGAACTTGTATCCCTTGTCAAGCTTCAAACTTTTCACCTTGCTATCCTCCTTCACCAAGCAAATCACATCTTCTTGGCCAAATTTTGGCAACGTCAATAAAGAGGATGTCATCCGATATCCCGACACCATTCTCCCGCAAGCAAAACCGGAAGAATCGATACACTGCTTCGACGAGCACTTCCCGGAATCAATTCTGCTGCGATAAAGGTCTATTAATGAAGACTTAAAAAAAAAATCCCTATGGCAAAAATGAATGGAAAAAATACTTCCTAAAACAACACTGCTGAACAAGTGGGCAGCACTAATGTACTCTATTAGGTTTCAACTTTAAATAGAATATCTTATAACATTACAAAACAATAACTCCTTCAAAAACAGCCAGAAACCTTGGAGTTATGATTGATGATCAGCTGACTTTCACAGACCACATTGCTAAAACTGCCTGCAGATTTGCTTTATTCAACATCAATAAGATCAGGCCATTTCTTTCGGAACATGCTTCACAACTCCTTGTTCAAGCTCTTGTTCTGTCCAGACTGGACTATTGCCCCTGCCCCAGACAAACAGAGCGAACTTTGGAGAAAACTATACTAATATTTAATTACTATAATAATAATTTCTCTCTAAAAATTATATCAAAAAAGAGAAAAAGGTTTGTTCATATGCACAAACTGACCACCAAATGCAAACGTAGGAAGGCACAAAGGCACATCTGAATCCAAATGCAGTTGGTGGTCAGTTTGTGTGTAAATGTAGGTTTTTGACCAACTTTTTCCACTTTTGATGTTTTTTCTAGCATTTGCAGTAATTAAATATTTGCTTAGTTATCACAAAAGCTATATTTTGTTGTAGATAATTAAACTGTTATGCTGCCTCAGAAGCCTGTCTGAAATCAGTGAGATAAGTTGATCGAAGAGACCACTGGTGGCAAGTGATCTATGATCTACTTTTGATCTACTATGATCTGCATTTGATGATTTTGGGAAACTTTCCAAAATTGCATAAAGCAGGGGTCTTCAACGTTTTTCAGGGTAAGGACTCCTTACGCGACAGAGACATGGAGCAGGGAATAGCAATGTACAGCGAAACATTTAAGATTATTATTATAGGCATTACTTTTAAAAATAATTGGAATGGAATTTTAAAAATATATATTGCTACAAATATTATATATATATATATATTGACCTGTCTATTTTGACTTGCCATATTTTTGTACTGTGCTAGTATCACTGTTAGCCACAGCTTCAGAGTGAATCACGCATTTGGATGTCACTTCCAAAACTTTGCAGCGTTTATTTGGCCGTCAGTCCTCTTAGCAGCATCGAAAACAATACTTTTATTCAACGGATAGCTATATAGCCTCGAAAGTGCAAAATACTGCTCACTTTACAATCACTAAAAAGCTGTCACTCACTCATTTCAGTTCGCAATCTCACGACGTTCCTTTAAAATCAATAAAGTTGTCTACACAGCATAATGAATCTCTTATGTCGTGTCGTTGTTTGAGAGACGATTGTCGAGCGCGAGTTTAACTCCACACAGAGAATCTCCAGCCAGCGTTGTGAGAGGTGAGTGGAGTCTAACTTAAGCATCTCTGATTGGTCATTGCTTTCAAGAGATCAACAAACATGCCTGTGATTGGCTAAATTTCTCACCGCTGCAAAACTCTCTGTACATAGGAACATTTCACCTCCTCCAGAGCTCAAACTCATAAACGCCATGGAGCGTTTGTTAATCGGTTTCGCCAATAATATTACATTATTACAGTATTAACTGGGGTGCTCTTGCTTTTGTATCAGGGAGCTTATTTTTTAAAAAATTGACTTTGTGATGTTTTTTGCCCTGTTTTAATTTTTAACAAGAAATTATTTGAGATCAAACATTATTTGGAGGACCCCCTGCAGTGCCGCTGGGGACCCCTGGTTGAAGACCCTTGGCATAAAGCATCAGATGCGACACATCACTGCCATTCATAAATCCTCTCCCGTGGCCTCGTGGGTTAGTAACGTGTCCATCATACACACACTTCATAATCACTCCGGAGGTAATCCGGGTATACTTTTTGCCTTCTCTGTGATGAGTACTGTGAATTCAGACATACTTCTTTCATCACATACTGTGTTTTGCCTATAGTAGGGAAGATTTCGGATGCAGCCCAGGTCTTGGAGTCTCTAATAATGAGCTGATTAGTTGAATCAGGTGTGTTCGATTTAGGACACATGCATAATGTGCAGTGTTTGGACTCCAGGAACGTGTTTGAGAACCACTGCAATAGACGACACAGTGGAAATATGACCAAAATTACTTTAATTAGATCAGTTTTGTTCCTCCAATTGTACAATACAAGCACAGATCAATCAATAGAGACAATGATTTTTAACCGAACGTCCATTGTAGATAAAACTGCATCTTTTTCTGCTCATTTCATCTTTGGGTAACAGCAAATTGACAAATTTGGACAGTGCTTTTTCACATGAATGAGTCTAGCGCTTGATGAGCTGAAGCTCTTCCCACATGAAGCGCAGTGATACGGTTTCTCTCCAGTATGAACTCGCTGGTGTATTTTCAAGCGTCCTAACTGACTGAAGCTCTTGTCACAGAGCGAGCACTGGTAGGGTTTTCTCCGGTGTGGATTCTGTGGTGGAACTTCAGGTCTGTGGCTCTGCTGAAGCTGTTCCCGCATTCAGAGCAAACGTGAGCTTTCACTCCGCTGTGAACCGCATGATGCATCTGAAAACAGTCCAGCCGTGAGAAACTCTTTCCACAGACAGAACAGAAGTAAGCCCTTTCATTCACATGAGCCTTCATGTGTTTTTTAAGATGTGATCCCAAAATGAATGCTTTACCGCACTGATCACATTTAAACGGCTTTATTCCAGCGTGAGAGTGCAGATGATAGGTAAGACTGTCCGCTTGAGCGAAACTCTTCCCGCAATGATTGCACGAGAAAGTCACTCCGGTGTGAATTCGCATGTGATGGTTAAGCTTTCCTTTAAATGTGAAGCTCTTTCCACATTCGTCACATCTGTATGGTTTCTCTCCGGTGTGGATTCTCATGTGACAATTAAGGTTTCCTCTAAGAGAGAAGCCCTTCCCACACTCCACACAAACATAAGGCTTTTCTCCGGTGTGACTCCGCATGTGATCGCTCAGGAGTCGCTTACGAATGAAGCTCTTTCCGCACTGATCGCACAAGAAAAGCTTTTCTACAGTGTGAGTTCTCAGGTGATCGTTCAGATGTCCTTTACGAAAGAAGCTCTTCTCACACTGATCGCAGCTGTAAGGCTTCTCTCTGATATGTATTTCCATATGAAGCTTCAGGTTTCCCTTAAGAGAGAAGCTCTTTCCGCACTGAAGGCACAAGTAAGGCTTCATCCCGATGTGAGTTCTCCTGTGATCAATCAAGAGCTTTTGACGCACAAATCTCTTTCCACACCGATCACACGGGAAGGGCTTCAGCCCCAAGTGACTTCTTATGTGATCAACGAGGAGCTGGTTACAATCGAAGCTCTTTCCACACTGAAAGCATGTGTATGAATTTCCTACTTCAGGTCTTTTTTGTGAAGAATTCTCTTCAGTGTTTGAGGAAGTCACAGATTTTTCTCCTGGTTTGAAATCATGATGTTTCTCCTCCAATTCTTCTTTAACCTCCACCAGGCCTAAAAGCAACACATTAAATTGTCAAAATGTATTTATGTCAAACAGAATGAAATACAAGTAAACCCAAATTAATTTTTTTTTGCAAACAATTCTGACTATGTCAGAATTAAATTTTGGTGCAAAAGCTATGGAGCGAATTTTGTGCCAATATTCATCAAACAAATCCAGTGTTTTGCAAATAAACACAATCTGCTTTGCAAAGAAAAACCTGACTTTCAAACAAATGCAAAGTGATTTTTAAATACAAAACTGTATTTGAGAGAAAATGCAGATGTGTAGACAAATATATGTATCCACTATACATTTGCATTTTAGCATTACCATATATTGTGACACGATATATTGTCATACCCCTGCATTGTTTTGAATGTTGAACAATTGTATCAGTATATTCTATATCCCGCGATCCAACAGAGGATAAGAGGTACGGAGAATGGATCCGTTTTTATAGGGAAAGACTGCCTAGTTAAATGTTTAGCCATGTCACTCCTGATTTTTGAACTAATCAATCATGTTAACAACTTTACAGCACTTGTTGTGAATTTCACTGACACTGTAGAAGGGTCGCTTTGTGAAAACATCTAAATGGTTAATAATAGAGATAGTACCCCACTCATATTGGTCTGAAAAGGTAAAGAGGTGTTTCGGGTCTCGGGAGACTAGCGTAAATTGACCGACAGCGCCAGCTGCTGTTTTTGGAAAAGAAAGTTACTCAAGTTTCCTCATAAAAAGGCAAATGAGTCTCACAGTTGTAACACACAATACACATACGTATTTGTCCATACCTCTGCATTTTCTCTCAAATAGAGTTTTGTATTTGCAAATCACTTTGCGTTTGTTTGAAAGTCGAGTTTTTCTTTGCAAAGCAGATTGTGTTTATTTGCAAAACACTGGATTTGTTTGATGAATATTGGCACAAAATTCGCTCCATAAAATGCTTCTTTAAATTAGTCTGTAAACACTCATTGTTCTATGGCTGTGAGAAAAATATTGTTACATAACTAATATTAAATTAAAAGTTATTTTTTAATTATAAGCAAATAATAACAACATGTAGCCTTCAAATATGAGTAAACTGTTTAAAAAGACTGAGTGAGAATGTTAGTCATGAAATGAAGTAGTGTTGTCAAAAGTACCGACTTCGATACCATTCGGTACTGAAATTTTAAAAACGTCCATTTCCCGCTAAGATTTGAGCACTGTTGAGCGGATTATTAAACGGCGCTGATTGGTCATTGTTCACGCGCTCAACAGATAGGTCTGTGATTGGCTTCATTGATCATCGCTTCACGCTCTTCACCGAGCGCTTCATTGATCATTGAAGCCAATCACAGATGTATCTGTTGAGCGCGTGAACAATGACCAATCAGCGCTGTTTAATAATCCGCTCAACAGCGCTCAAATCTTAGCGGGAAATGGACGTTTTTAAAATTTCAGTACCGAATGGTATCGAAGTCGGTACTTGAAGCACATTACACTATGCATTGAACAAGTGGCAGGTCTACAGGTTTGCATTTACACTTTAGGATTAATTGCACAGACTGTTATACTGTTATACTGTAATACTGTTTTGACTAACAGTATTTTTGTCCCATCCGTTATTATGGTTATCACTGTTAATCAGTGATAACCATAATAGCTTTCCTGTAGCTCAAATGGTAGAGCATGGCACTAGCAACGCCAAGATCATGGGTTCGATTCCCAGGGAAAGCAAGAGCTGATCAAATGTAAAACTGTAACTTGAATGCAATGTAAGTCGCTTTGGATAAAAGCGTCTGTTAAATGCATAAATGTAATCATTGTAGTTTCTAATTCAACCCCACATTTAAATTATGGCTGTAAAATCAGAAATTTTGCAGTGTGCACTTAGCAGAGTGAAAAATACAACTTTAAATTGTGAATTGGATATAGGTTTACACAGAAAAGTAGCAATCAGGTTAGCTAATTGTTTCTAATGAAATGCAAAATTACTACTAATGACATTCTAGCAATGCAAGTTCCCCTGGAGGATCTTTTTCTTCTGTAACTCGCTCTCTTATTACAAATATACTGTGGAGAGAAACATGATTATTGCCATACAAATGTTGCATGTCTTTTAAAATCAAAGAAGTCCTTCTGATGTCTTTGCATAGCATTCATCCTTTTAATACATTATATTATGATATGAATGACACCTGCTCCTTTTGTGAAGACGAGTGAAAGAGTGATCATCTATTTTATTACTGCTATGTGACGTCTGTTAATTATATCCCATTTATGAGATCAAAACACATGATCAGTTCTCTGATATTCTCTTCTGTTACACATTAACTCACACAATGCTCAGGTAAATCCTGGGATGTATGATCGATCTGAAAAGTGTGGAATGAGACACAAGAAACTTTAATGATGCAGTCAGAAATTCAGATTTCTTTGCTATAAACTCTGTCATAAATAACGTCACGTTATTCTTCACGAGTAGTGAATTCAGGTGATATTCTGATCCGAAATCAGTGTTTGTTTTTTTCATAGCGACTCTATTTTATAATACAGAGTTTCAGAAGTGTATGACTGTAAATCAAAGCTTTTAAAAGTCCTTTCTAAGACAATTTAAGGAATAAACTGAAGGGAACTCAGATCATCCTCAGTATTTCTGTCTTGTTTTCCAGTGCAAATGTCTAAAGATCGATCAATCAATCAAATCAAGATACATAAAAGCAAAATGACAAAAGATTATAAGTCTTGTTTTCTGAGAAATTTATCATGATTAAGTGACTAAGATCTTTTTATAGCCTTAATTTGTGGAAGGGCACATTTAAACCCTGCAGGAACCCTGTATAGCTATATAAACATATATAACCCCTGGCCACTTATTAAGACTAGATTTGTTGGTGTTTTTTTGCCTGTCAACCCTTGTTAAGTCTGCAAATCAAGGGGATCATACAGTAACTGGTTTTACACAGATGATCTGGTTAAAGTCAGCGAAACGATTAGCTTTAATATAATTGTTATCTGTGATTTTACTTTTTTTTGAGGTTCAGTGAACTTTCTCATGAGTAAGTTAAATAATGAAGGATAAAGCATGATCACCAACCTATTTGTTCCTCAGTATCTTCATCTTTCACTTCTGGATCACACATGTACTCGATCTCCTCTTTAATATGCTGCATTTTTACAGCGCAATATTCCGCAGATTTCATTAAAGCTCCGTAAACCTCTGAAAGCTTTAGTAATCATTTGTTTCCATCCAGTGCTTTGGAGCGTGTTGTTGTTGTTGTTGTTGTTGTTGTTGTTGTTGTTGTTGCTCTTCTTCTTCGTCTGTAGAGTTAATGCCTGCCGGCGGGATTCCGCCCCCTAGTGTCCGGGCTGCTTCTCTTCTCAAACGCGTTATGGCGCCACCTACTGGAATACAGTGTGGAGAATAATATTGAGGGGGAAAGAAGGAAAATAAACAAAACTAAATAAAAAAAAAACCTGATTCATAAAAGTTTCGACGCTTCATGAAGCAGTGCTTCGAAAGCGGCCATATGAATAAATGATCAGATCAGAACTGAAGTTTGTTGTACAGTAAAATGTATCCGCGCTCATGTAATCACTCAAATCAGTGTTTCAACCACATAAAAAGGTCAAGTAACATTGCATTTGAAAATTGTCCAGTGCTTATTGTTACGACATCTCGTTTAAAAGCCGCAACAAAAAAGGGTCAAACAACAAAGGATTTCAATGCCAATTATTTTATTTAATTACACTGAAACAACAACAGTCAATAATGACTGTTGAAGCATAAGTCTAGGGATAATGAAGAAAACCAAATAAATAAATATAACAACAAAAAAGAAATGCTAAAAGAACAAATATGCAAAGAGTCACAAAGAGACACTCCGGAGAAAACATCCCCCACAGAGTGCCCACCCTCAAATAACAAATAACACACTTATATATGCTACTAATTAACAATTAACACTGCGAAGACCAATCAGAGCCTGCCACACTCTGCCCAATAGGATCTGGAGAAGACTCAGGGACGTCACATCAATAGATATTCCTTATTTATGATTTATTTGTTAATTATGTATGCTTGAATAAAATCTGTCGTGATGTTTCTGTGAAAACTACATTGTTAAATTTTATGTTTGAGTGTTGATTATGTACAGCAGTTGAATGTAATGGTTTTTAATTTTTAAATTAAACTTTAATATAATAGTAATGTACCGACTGAGAGGGTTCTGTGTTATCCAAAGATCAATACTGAGCAGTCATTAGCTTACTTATATATTAGGAATTGACACCCACCTCTTTGTTCCTCAATATCTTCACTTTTTACTGTACATGGTTCTGCATCATTCATATCCATGATCTCTAATTTAATACTCTCCATTTTTATAATGCAATATTCCGCAGATTTCATCAATGTTCCATGTTTTGTTTATGTATGTATGGTGTACGTTCTTCTTCTTGATCAGCATTATCGCCACCTAATGGACTGGAGGAGGATTTTTCCCACTCCATCAAAAATACAGCTTTATAGTTTAGTTTAGTTTATTTGTATACTGGGGGAATGCACATTAATAAACATGACTGTAAATGTGCCAGAATTAGCCAAAAAGGCTATTTTTTCATCTGTAGACTATTGACAGAATGTTAAAAAGTCACCCTAAACACAAAAACAGAGCATCTTACACACATATCCACATCTACAAAGAAAATTGAGTAAAAAGTTAAATACTGAAAAAAATACAGATAATGAATGCACAATAAAAATCAATACTAAAATACAAATATAAGTAGTTATCAAGACAAAATAAAAAAACAAGGAAAAGGAGAGAGAGAGATGGCGTCGGCGACAGGAGAAAGCAACATAGACAAGAGCAATAAGTACAAAGAAGTCAAGAATACAGTAATAATGCTGACAGTGCTGAGTTGTCAGTAACCATTTTTTAAAATGAAACTGAAAATAACCATAAATATCTAGTCTTCTAATTGTTGATGGGATGGAGTTCCATTCCCTAGAATACAGACTGACTAAATTGACTAAATACAGTCACCTTTTTCCCCACCCCTTGTAGACCGGTGAGCATTTGTACTAATATTCAAAACTTTTAATGGTGAGGTCAGGCTATAGTCTTAAACAGCAGACAAATATGTACATATTTGATGAGGTTATCCCAGCTTAGCAAATTATACTTTTTTAGTATTGAGCAATGATGAAACTGATCTGATTTCTTATCAAGAGATTTTAGTGATTGTTTTTATACAAAGACTCCAGTGGTTTCAGAGTAGTAATACTTGTGACCAAGTAGTTAAACGATAAGTGATCATGGAATGCACATACATCAAAGTGGCCTCAGACAACATATGGGTCATTCTACAGAAACGTCCACTTTTGGTATGGCAAGATGTCTTAACATTTTTTTTTTTTACATTTAAACTTAGACCACATTATTAGACTCCCTTTTGAATTTATGAATACATATAAATGACAGCTTAATTATTATTATTATTATTTTAGCTTTTTTTGTGCAATTATTTCAAGACCACATGTATAATTTTTTGTCACTGGTGTTACCTTCTTTAGCAATATTAAAAGTTTTTATGAAATATTATTTCTCGATTATTTTGCACATATAGTCAGAGTTACAGAAAAATTATGAAAATGCAAGAAATAAGTAGATTATGTTTTATAAATTTAATGTGACAGAAAAAAACACCAGAGACACAATGAATCACCAGTGACCTGATATACTGATCTTCACTGATGTTATCCATAGGGAAGGTGACACCAGTGACAGTAACACCAGTGACATACATAAGACCTGATACACTGATCTTCACTGGTGTTATCCATAAGGAAGGCGACACCAGTGACAGTTACACCAGTGACATACGTAAGACCTGATACACTGATCTTCACTGGTGTTATCCATAAGGAAGGCGACACCAGTGACAGTTACACCAGTGACATACGTAAGACCTGATACACTGATCTTCACTGGTGTTATCCATAAGGAAGGTGACACCAGTGACAGTAACACCAGTGACATACATAAGACCTGATACACTGATCTTCACTGGTGTTATCCATAAGGAAGGCGACACCAGTGACAGTAACACCAGTGACATACATAAGACCTGATACACTGATCTTCACTGGTGTTATCCATAAGGAAGGTGACACCAGTGACAGTTACACCAGTGACATACATAAGACCTGATACACTGATCTTCACTGGTGTTATCCATAAGGAAGGTGACACCAGTGACAGTTACACCAGTGACATACGTAAGACCTGATACACTGATCTTCACTGGTGTTATCCATAAGGAAGGTGACACCAGTGACAGTAACACCAGTGACATACATAAGACCTGATACACTGATCTTCACTGGTGTTATCCATAAGGAAGGCGACACCAGTGACAGTAACACCAGTGACATACATAAGACCTGATACACTGATCTTCACTGGTGTTATCCATAAGGAAGGCGACACCAGTGACAGTAACACCAGTGACATACATAAGACCTGATACACTGATCTTCACTGGTGTTATCCATAAGGAAGGTGACACCAGTGACAGTTACACCAGTGACATACATAAGACCTGATACACTGATCTTCACTGGTGTTATCCATAAGGAAGGCGACACCAGTGACAGTAACACCAGTGACATACATAAGACCTGATACAGTGATCGTCACTGGTGTTATTCATAAGGAAGGTGACACCAGTGACAGTAACACCAGTGACATACATAAGACCTGTTACACTGATCTTCACTGGTGTTATCCATAAGGAAGGTGACACCAGTGACAGTTACACCAGTGACATCCATAAGGAAGGTGACACCAGTGACAGTAACACCAGTGACATACGTAAGACCTGATACACTGATCTTCACTGGTGTTATCCATAAGGAAGGTGACACCAGTGACAGTAACACCAGTGACATACCCACTGCGCCATGTGACGTCGGAGTGACGTCTTTTCCATGTTATTTTTGGACGTCCAATTTAGGTCCACTGAAGGGGTTGTTTTGTAACGCCAGGCGACGTCTTTTTTCGACGTCTACAGCACGTCATATATTGACGTCTGTGGGACTTCCGTGTAAGGGCTATTTATAGTCCAAATGTGGTCGTTTGTGGACGTCTTTTCAACGTCAAATTTAGACTTATTTTATATATAATTTTTACTTAACTTCTATAACTGTAGTCCTATGTTTTGTTTGGCTCAGCAGCTAGATTCAACAGGAAATGCTTTACACCTTTGTATGTGTCTCCAGTTATCACCTGATGCTGAGACAATCAAATGGAGTTTTTGGAAAATTATCTGGAACTGTATGCCACCTTCTGAAATGGGACTAGATAATTTTCAAAAAACTCCATTTGATTGTCTCAGCATCAGGTGATAACTGGAGACACATTTCCTGTTGAATCTAGCTGCTGAGCCAAACAAAGCTACAGGAAAATTAACTGGCACAGAAAGCATGTAATCCACCCTCTGGAAACATAGGACTACATACAACACTACAGTTATACACATACAAATAAATCACAATTCAAGTTTGCCTTTACCATCTTTATTCAAAAATAAATTGCCCTGAGTGGCATCACAAGGGCACCAGACATATCAAGCACAATGGAGGCAGAATTATGAACAAATATTTAGATTAATTTAATTGAACTTCTATTTCAAGTCCTGTATAGACTTGGCTCATCAGGGCGTAGTAAATCCTCCACCTCCAAGTCTTTGCGGCGCGTGCTTGAGGTGCTCAGACACGTTCACCTTGATGCAGTCCTCAGTGGCTGTGGAATCAAATTTCATGATCCCATCTACACAAGCAAAAAAAAGACAAATGATTTAGATATATGCAAAGGCCATCTGCAGTCATACACCCCAGTCCCCACATTTGTAAGTTTCCTGTGCATCCACTACCAATACTGGATTAATACAAAGCCATCGCAGCAACTGTTAACTAACACTTAGGCGGTCTACAAGAAGGGACCAAGCAGACTGTACCTTGAGAAAGCTTAGATCCTTTAATGTGTGCATTAGAATGTTAAGTGTTTTATCAGCCTGTTGTGCTTAGTGCAATTTACAAAAACTGGCTCTGTGCTTGGAAACACATTAGACTCAGATGACATAGAAATTACTATTGATAAGAGTTTAGCAAAAAAAAAAGTATTCTGGATAATACAACACAACTACATGTACTACTTGTCAGACAGCAAACTGTTTTCAGTTGGAGGCTACTTCAGCTTCAATGTAATAAGAACCGCCACAGGAAGTCATTCATACCCACTGGTATAACGGTTTGTAATGACTCAACTTTGTGCCGTGAATATTTGAGAATTGTGACTATTATTTACCATCTTTTATTTTCAACTTTGCTGTCTTTGTTTCTCTCTTAATGCTGTAACACCTTAATTTCCTCTTGTGGATGAATAAGGTCTATCCATGTATCAAGATAGAGAATTGGCATTGCTTTTTTTAAAAGTCGGAAGGAAATGTTTTGTCCAAAGTTATTTATAGACTGGTCAACATGAAACTTGGGCTTACCTTGTATTGCTATATAAACCTTTGATCCCTCTAAAGGGCGTTTCCCCCTTTTCCCCTTGCCCTTCAAATTAAATTTGGCCATGAGGCTGTTGGTGAAGAGCCTAAAGAAAAATAAAATTCAGTAAATGAATGTGAAGGATATATGTAGGAACAACATTACACATGCAATAAACCCTTTACACTAGTTGATCAGTGTCCCCTAGGGTGTCCTTATCCCTCAACGTATCTCCTTAAGCACAGCTGGTCTATCTCACAATGCATTTAGTTGTGAACATGTATTTTCACCTATTCTGACATGCTCAGAAAGAAGGCAAATGAGAACACGCTAAAAATGTTGTAGATACCTGTCCAACACTTTGTGGACACAGTCCTTGGTGTTCCGCCCACCAATTCTTGAAATTTGCAGCACCTGTTGGCATAAGTCCATAATAAAGTTATTTATTTATTATTTTTTTAAACTGACACTCAGAATGTAACAGTGTGCGAGTGCACTGTATTTTATTCTAGGCTATCCAATACTTCCCAGGGGTGCAAACACATGTATGGTCAAAAAAGAGAGGTAATCGAAGCCCTCGTCCCACGGCAAATATCCAGATACTTACATTGCCGCCATCCCCGGCCCACCCCTATAGGCACATATAGTCAAATGAAATTCTGAAAAACTATCTAGCACTTCTTTTTGCTTTACTACTCCTTCCTGAAAACAATTTCACCTGATGATTTGAATAGCTCTTTTTGTAAAGAATTAATAATTCTAGGATGATCGGGGTCATTTTGTAGGGTAGGCCTATAGCATCTGCATAGAAAATAATAAACAAATTACAAGCATATATAAATACAATAAAACACAAATACACGTGAAATAAAGCAGTGCTTTATGTTTATCAGGTAAATTAACTATTAAGTTACAGACATTGAATAATCAAATGTAAAATAACACTGCCTTCACTGTTTACATTCAATATGATTCATATAATTAATAGTTTTTCTTTATAGTTTTATTTTTCATTAGTTTTGCCACTGTTTCAAATAAATACCTAGGGTTGTGTTTGTTTTCTTCTAATAGGGTTGAAAAATAAGCAGATCTAGCAGCTTTTAATGCCTCTCTGTATAAGATCGAGCTCGCTTTCCATGCAATGCGAAATACCTTTATTTTTGTTTTCTTCCAGTTGCGCTCCATTTTTCTGGCTGCTTTCTTAAAGGGATACTCCACTTTAAAATGAAAATTCTGTCATCATATACTCACCCTCATGTTGTTTCAAACCTGTATGAATTTCTTTCTTCTGGTGAACAGAAAGGAAGATATTTAGAAGAATGTCAGTAACCAGACAGTTTCTGGTACCATTGACTTCCATAGTATATTTTTTTTCCCTACTATGGAAGTCAATGGTACCAGAAACGGTCTGGTTACTGACATTCTTCTAAATATCTTCCTTTCTGTTCACTAGAAGAAAGAAATTCATACAGGTTTGAAACAACATGAGGGTGAGTATATGATGACAGAATTTTCATTTTAAAGTGGAGTATCCCTTTAAGGGCCTGAGTGTGCACGTTGTACCGCGGCGTTGGACTATTTTCTTTAATCTTCTTTAAGCGCAAAGGAGCAACTGTGTCTAAAGTGCTGGAAAAGAGAGAGTTTCTGTCGCAATATCGAGTTCATCCAAGCTATCTGGGATGCTGAGATGATGAAACTGATCAGGAAGGTTATTAATAAAGCAATCTTTAGTGGCAGAAGTGATCAGTCTAACATATTTGTAACACTGAGTCGGCTTTGCAGCCTTGGCTAAATTAAATTTACACAAGACTAGATAATGATCTGAGATGTCATCGCTCTGCTGCAGAATTTCAACGTGTTATTATCAATTCCATGTGATAATATTAAATCTAGAGTATGATTACGACAATGAGTTGGTCCTGACACGTGTTGTCTAACACCAATGGAGTTAAGAATGTCCTTAAATGCCAATCCTAATGCATCCTTCTCGTTATCTACATGTATATTAAAATCACCAACAATTAGGGCTTTATCTGCAGCCAGTACTAACTCTGATAGAAAATCAGCAAATTCTTTAATAAAGTCTATATGGTGCCCTGGTGGCCTGTATACAGTAGCCAGCACAAATCTCAAACGTGTTTTGTCTTTTACGCTAGATATTGTTATATTAAGCACCAATACTTCAAAAGAATTATATTTGAAACTAGACTTTAGTAATTCTGAAAATATTACTATAAATTACAGCAACACCTCCTTTGCTTTTTAGACGAGGTTCATGTTTATAACCGAAATCTTGGGGGGTGGACTCATTTAAAGTAATGTAATCGTTTGGTTTTAGCCAGGTTTCTGTCAAACACAGCACATCTACGTTATGGTCTGTAATCATATCATTAACAATAAGTGCTTTTGAAGTAAGAGATCGAATATTCAGCAACCCGAGCTTTAGAATTTGTTCATTTGTATTATATCTGTTTTTTTAATTGTTGAACATCGATTAAATTTTTCCCCTTAGATGGGTTTGGAAATGTTTTATATTTCCTAATTCGGGGAACAGACACAGTCTCTATATGATGATATCTAGGTGTAAGAGTCTCCATGTGATGAGATTTATCTGACCTTGGTGACGGGAGACAGCTAGCAGACGGTCGGTTAAGCCAGTCTGTCTGCTTCCTGACCTGAGCCCCATATTGTCATGGTTGTGCTCTAAGACTATAAGCCATATTACTAGAGAGAAGAGCGGCACCATCCCAGGAAGGATGAATACCATCTCTTTTCAACAGGTCAGGACTGCCCCAAAAACTTTTCCAATTGTCTATGAATTCTATATTATTGAATGTGCAAGCTCTAACCTGTTAACCCACAAGTCACCCAAACAGACGTGAAAAAAGCGGGAGGCGACGAAAAGCGCGCTGTTTGCATCCCTGACTTCCAGACCTGTAAAACCTACCAGGGTATCAAAGGCCTGTGCATCAGAGAGGTGTTGCTCCTGTAACTCAAAGTCCTCCATGGTGTCAGTTCTCTCTATATGGACAGCTGAAGAGGCAGGCTGTGTTTCCTTCAGGCGATGGCGGATGTCGACCAGTAGGCTCAGGACCTTTTTCTGGAACACTGAAATAAATAAATATATTTGTTGATTACAATGCTCCAATTAGAATAGCAAGGTTAGCTAGCTCACAATTGTTTTTGTAATCAGATTCAGTGTTTGTTATTAGTACAGCAGTGTTGGAGAAAGAAACAAAAGTCCAAAGAAATGTCATCATCTGACATGATAGAAACCAAGCCACGGCTATAATTGAAAAGCAGTTTCTGTGGACAGAGAGAACAGTGCAGGAAGAGAGAAGGTGGTACTATTAAAAGTGTCTTCTCCACTGCCAATAGATCAATACTTACCACCCAAAGGCAACGGGAATGCCCATCTCCCAGTCTCAGTCACTGCATCTGCACCACAAAAAAAAAATCTGTTTTAGAAGTTATCAAATTATATATTGCAGATGTATTATTTCTCTTCTAATACATCTGTTAAGTTTCAACGATTACAGGTGCATCTATAAAACTTGCTGAATTGCAAAGTACTTTGATGAAAACTACGGCCTTAATGGTGTAAAAAAAATATAATTAAAAAAAAATCTAAATTACTTGATTTCTTGTTCAAAGCAATGTGTGCATTGTGTAACAGGCAGCCAGGGTGATAGGATCACCACCTACTGCCTGTTACACAATGCACACATTGCTTTGAACAAGAAATCAAGTAATTTAGATTTTTTTTTAATTATTATTATTTATATAAATAGCTAAATAATCCTACTTGAGTGTAGTATGAACGCAGCTGACAACTCACCAAGCCTGTCATAGGGGGGGATGCTGAGATCACTGTGCTGTGCTCTTTTATCGTGTCTGGACCTGGCCAGGGGACTGGGGCCATCACTACGGGATCGGTCATCACTACGGTATTGGACATCACATCGCTGTGCTCTTTTATCGTGTCTGGACCTGACCGGGGGACTGGGGGCATCACTACGGGATCGGTCATCACTACGGGATTGGTCATCACATCGCTGTGCTCTTTTATTGTGTCTGGACCTGGCCGGGGGACTGGGGGCATCACTACGGGATCGGTCATGTCTGGACCTGACTGTACAAGATACAAGATCAATTTGTTAGTCACATACGGTTATACAAATTAATATAGCAGTGATATGAAGACTGTGTGCCTCGCACCATCACTGTGCCGTGACCCATCATGTCTGGACCTGAAGGTGGGTCTCGAACAATCACTGTGCCAGGACCTGATGGTGGATCCACTGTTGGACCTAGTAATATTTAAATTGAACCACTTGTCCATACATTTATAACTGACAAGAACATGTTTTAACACTGAAACAGACTAACCCCTACTGGTTGACCAAAAATAAGGGCTGGAGACCAACCAGTAGAAGCCAGCCAGCCACTACTGACGCTGTGCCCTGTCCTGCTTCTTTACCTGGAGCGATAGCCATCCCTCGCATGACCTCTTGCTGCATGACGAGATCCTGAAAAACACAGAATATTCGTACATTTCACAAGGCCTGATAAAATACAAAAGTGACTGTTTAAAGTGTGATATGATGAATACTCACTGGGTGTCGACAGGTCTCTGATCCGAGGTGCTGTGCTTGCATCTTGAGAGCAAAGAAAACAAAGAATATTCAAAGATGTACAATTATTGAAATGAAACAAAAAAGGTAAGAATTGGCACACTCTGCTCCTCTAAACCAGACAAGTCTGAAACATGATTCATTACCAAACTTGATTCTCAAGCAGTAAGTAACACTTTGTCCTGAATAGACTTTTGGTTGGTGCAACGGATAAAGTGAATACTCACTGGACATTTCCTTGCGCCGAGATCTGGCAGCGCATTTCTCTGGGCCAGAGAGGGCTTCCAGCAGGCCATCCAAGGTTTGACTTACAGAGTCTGAAACACATGAGTCAGCATGTAAGTATGGTCATGTTGCATATACTAAATTAATAATGAAATACTTAAGTCATTACTATGCTTAATTAACAAGCAGTGAGAAACTGCTCGTCTTGAATGGAATATGACTTTGTGCGGTGCAATCTTTGGTGCTAAGGGAAAAGTAAATACTCACTGGGAGTGGACATTTCACTGCCTGAACTGTCCGCACGCTCTACTTGGCCAGACATGGCTCCATCTTCATGGGCTAAAATACATGAATGAGCATGTGACTCATGTTGTACGCAAAACATTTTCATGCTTCTTAAGTTATCAGTACTCACAAGTATTGTGCAACATGTTGGTGTCCTCAATGGGCTGCAGCTTCCTTGGTGCAGCAGGGAAGGTGGGTAGCTTGACGCCTATACAGAGGTAATAATGTAAAACTAAGCATATCCATTTCCAAAAATATATAATCGTAAAGAATTTTATTCATTTTGAAACTAGAATTATAAATTCATTAAGAGAAAACCATTACCCCTGACACTCTCATCCGAATCTGTTATTTCTGCAAAAAATTCAGTTTTAAGTTTCAGGCCTAATTTGTATCAACCGATTTTATATTTCAAATGTATAAAGTATTTGAGAATGAGAAACATACCATTTCTAACAAAACCCTCCGGAATTACTTTTTTAGTGCGCTTCCTCGTTGATCTAATCACCTCATCGTCTTCCTCTGCCTGGCTGGTCAGGTTGTAGGTGTCACATTCACGACGCTTATCTAGAAATTAGACAATTCACCTTAAAACACACAAAAAAATGGTATGACATGGTAATGCATTTCATTTTCTATTAATCTACGCAAAACTTGCCTGAAGTAAGTTTTATCTTAATTAATGAGAATGTCATCCAGTCATCATGGGGGTTAATTTTGTCTTTAATGGCTTTTTCTGTTTTTGTAACACTCATTTTACGTGGCCATCTGACGGTTCTCATTTCTCTGTCGATCCAACTGTCAGGAACTACACCCTCCTCCTCTTGGGTACCCTCCCTCCAAACAGCCCTCGTGTACATGACCTGGAAAGGAGACGTTTTTAACATTTTAGTTCAAAGTTTAGAGGTTGAGAGGGTTTGGACATGACTGGAAGAGCGATGAGGGTTACATTGGGAGTAGGATATTGTGGCAAGAGGACAGAGAGAGGCTCGGGGAGGTTTATGGATAAAGCGAGAAAGGATATGCAGGAGTCACCGAAGATACAGTAAACAAACGGATGGAAACAGGTGATCAGATATGATCCCTGATGGAATCTAGCTTAAATAATAAGAAAATGTAACCTTAATATGTGTGTTCCAGACCATGGCGAAGGGGTATAAGGACAAAACCACCAGCTTCTTGTGGCAGGCAGGCCACCTTCCGGAACAGATCCCTTTCTTGCAGTAGTGCATTTTTCATCCTGACATGACCATTTCCTATGCACACTATGTTCAGAAGTCCAGAGCTACACGGTTGGTGAAATAATGGTGAAGTGTGGCGCTGGCGCAGAATGTCACAAACAAAAGTCCCGTCTTCATTTTTCTGTCGAACAAAAGCAAAGCTGTTGTCCCTCAAAAGAAAACAACTGTCCTTTTCTTTAACAGAGGCAAACACTTTAGGGTGTCTTTGGCTATTGTCCACTTCTGATTGCTCCATTTCAGACAAACGCCTAGTCACTTGTTCCAAGGGACTTCTCCCGCTCCTCACGTGTTTCTTGACTTGCTGCAGGTAGTTTTCAAATGGAAAACAGGAAATGTCATTTAAGGAACAGTTGAAGTGGCTGGCATCCTCTTGGAGATGAATTAGTCCATGTACATTGTATACAGGAAAGGTCTTGCCATACAGGTCAGAACAGGTCATGACAAAATGTTTGATTAGTTCTTGAGAATATTGGAGATAGGCATTTCGAATCCGCTCATCTGACTCCAGCATTATCGACATGGATACGGTCAAGGACAAGAAATGTTTGTATTTTTCAGGGGATAACACAGTTTTCAAAACCACAGGACCTGTGTACAGCAAAAACTGCCTTAGCTCAGTGGCTTTCCACCTATCAATTTCATGCAATCCCCGCGGTTGTCGAGCAAATTTACTTGGCATCTTCCCTCTCAGTGCAATTAGTTTTTGAGAAATTGCATCCTTTTGCCTCACAGATAAACGGCAGACTTTTGGGCCACGAGTCAAGTAAATTAACAGGCGCCTAACTACTCCCAAGCAGACGATATGCATATAATCCAGGACAAAAGAGCTGATGCAAGGAATTCCTGCAGCAATGAAGGGGCTGATACCGGTTTGGTGGTTCCCGTACTCCACTCTGGAGAAACCGTCATCTGTTCGAGAAGTGCATTCCTGTTCACTGAAAACTATTCTTCTCTCAACACGAGTACCTCTGATTAAACATCTTTCACAACTCTCATAGGCAGTATGACCCTTAATACACTTCAGATATGCCCTCGCTGGCGCATCACATATCAGTGCATCAATATTGACAGTGTAAGTCTGGCCTTTAAAAACTATTCCATTGTCCTTCAGATGTTTGTATTCAGTCACAAAGTCTTTTAAATACTCCTCAAGAGGACTTGGCTTACTTTGTCCACTAAACATGGCTACAATGAATGGATCAAAATGGCCACACTTCACCAGTATTGGCCAGAATTGGACACCACTACTTCTGAAAAGTGGGATGCCATCAACGTTTACGCTGAGGTGCACTTCATTGCTCTCCATCTGACTTAAATAACGACAGATACCCTTTTCTAAGCCGTAGTACTTGTACTGCCCACCACATTTAGGCTCTGTTGTGTTATGCCGTGGTGTAGCAAGGAGTGTCCGGCAATCCGCGGGCAATAAGTGCCCTTGCTTTCTTAATATGGACAATAGACCATTAAGCGCTCTGTGTGTCAATCTGTACTCTAAGGCCCACTGTCTCAGTTCGTCCTCAAAGCTGGTCACTTCAGTTTCATTTGTTTCCTGTTCAGAGTCAGTAGAGCAATAGTCCACATCAGTGTCAAAGTCAAAATCATCTGATGTCCCAAGAACACTGTCACTCATTAAACTATCTGGGGTCCCAGGCACACCGTCACTGCTGAAACTACTTTGAGTCCCAGACACACTGTTGCAATTATTTTCAATGCCCTCTTCATCACTGCCAGAATAACATAGTAGTTGATCCAGTTCTCTTTGGCGTTTTCGCCACTGTCTTACTCTCAAAGTCATCTGTAAACACAGGCATTAATCCAAAGTTTAGTTTTACTGTTTATTTGACTGGGGCCTGTACAAAAAGAGGATGAGATCACAACATGTACCTTGTTTAGGTGGTTTATCTCCTAACAGGGAATAACACTTCACTCCTTACAGCACCTGAGAGACAAAATTAATGGGTTAAAACCTTAAAGTTGTCATTCTCCATCACACAACAGTTAAGTGTTGCAGTGTTACAAACTAAGAAAGCCTAGAGCAGTGGTTCTCAAACGATTTTGGTAGCGCACCCCTTTAAACCTTTTAAAAAAAATCTAAAAATATAATAAAAAAAAAAAAAAAAAAAATATATATATATATATATATATATATATAAAACCGGAAACTTTTTTTTTTTTACATTGAAAAATGTGCAATGAAAAAAAGGAATACCGGTAGTTTCAATTTGTCATGTCATTGAATCATAAAAGTAAGAGAGAATAATAGACCAGAACTTGAACTTAATTTAAATAAACAACAACATTTATAAAAGCGGCAACACCGTAATACTTCAAATAATAGCTGAGTCCCAAATAGATTGTCTGTTTAAGCCAGTTCTAGATTGCGCACGCAAGAGAGCCTGCACATCTGGGCGGAGCTGTTAGCGCAAGCAAGGCAGAGTTAGCGGAGGCCGGAGAGAGAAGTGGAGGAGAGCGTTTTGGGTAGCCTAGCCTTTATTCTTTCTTGTTGATGTGTTTCAGGCAACAAGTTCATAGGCTCGATGGATATTATTACCAGTAACTTGTATTGTTCAGCCTATGGCTGTCACATAGTTTCGTTTTTTTTATGCTACCAATAATCTAGGTTATAGTTTTATATAAAATTGACATTTATTTGTCTCAAATCGTTGTTATGTATATACTGACTTCACCCTGTGCTGTAATATACATTTAGTTTTACATTAATTCACAGAAATCAGCTGCTTGAATGAAAATTGCTTAAGTTATTGGATTTTCAGGTGATATTCTCAATTCGTTCAGTTAATGGACGCTGTGGTAAGTTTAAGTGTTCAGACTGCAGACTCAGCAATGATTGTAATTAATTGTACAGTACAATCATATTTAATTGTACAGTACAATCATAACATAGTAAAGATATTATCTTAATTACATAATGTCCTTAACCAACAATATTGCTGTCCATAAACTGAGAAAGTGCGCGTCCGGTGTGCGATACCTCCGAGTTATCAACAATTTTAAATATTATTTATAAAAGATGCTGATAATAAAAAGTTATTTAAAATAAAAATGTGTGAATAAATGTTGTTTGTGGTACAGCCGTGGATCAAACGCAGCATGTGAAAGCACTAACGTTAACGTTATAGTGCCCACTGCTCACGCACCGCAAACACACTGCAAACGGAGTAATGTTTTATACAGACGTAATCATAATTAGACGATTAGCTAACGTAATCGACCCTAGCTGTCCTTGTTTGTAGGTAACGTTAACCGGCATAGCTATATCACTGTGAGTACAGTAGACACAATAAATGTCATGAAATCTTAACCCTTTAATCACAAATGTTTCTGTTATGGCATCCAGGCGCACAGCAGCTGTCCACTATGTTGAAATATTTAGGTTTAAACAGTCTGGCTTTAAATAATCATTCGACCGCTATCGATACCAATGCTACAGCCGCTCTGGCGCTCTCTTGTTTGACTGCCAAAATGGCGGAGTTTAGATTGCGTGACGTCAGCCTCCGGAGCTCTATAGCAGCTTTGGAGAGTGCCTATTTTTTCCCCCTTTTTTTCTGCTGATCTCCTGCGCAGTAACCTTCAGTAAACCCAGACCTGCCAACCTTGGAATTATTTTTTGAGTACCACTTGTGTGATGGCAGGGGGGGGGGGGGGGGGGGGGGGGGTGCATGTATAATATGTAGTATATTTCATATGTGGTGTTAGGATAACGTTATTCATGTTAAATATTTCCCAAAGGTCTGCACTCAGTCACATACTACAGCTACACGATTCTGGATAAATTGAGAATCACTTTTTTTGTCTCAAACAGAGATCACAATTCTCCCACGAAACAAAATAATGTGTGACAAAATATTATTGCTGCAGTCTATTTAAAAGTGTTTAATTTGAACGAATTATTAAACATTTAAATTAATATACATTTATAATATATTTAGTTAATATTAAAATTATGAAAAAGTGGCTTGAATGAATGATTTAATGTCTCACTCATAAATACTTCACTTGTTTCTTTACTGATGAATCAGCGTTTTTGAACGAATCTCTTGATTCAATCACAAATACACTTTAAGTCACTTGTCGCCACCTAGTGGCGAAACAATGCAATCGACACAAACGTTATTTGAAGCGCCAGTTAACTTTCAAAAGGTCTATTTTGATCGCTACCATAAACATCAGCGTTTATATCTGAACTATTAACTTTGATCCCAGTATTTCTGTGATAATATGAATGACTGTAAGACAGAAATAATACTGTGTAGTTGAAAAGACTGTTTGTGAAGCTGTTACCCAAACATGGTAACTGTCTGCTCTGTCAGCAGCTGCGCGAGCAGATATGATTCCGGTAAGACTTTCTTAAAGGTTTATTAGACACGGGCGAAGTTCTAGTGCAAATATATCAGTATTTATCCAAGTACGCACACTTGGCTTTTAAAAGCCCTAATATTAGGACGCTGTTCAGTGAGTGCAGCTATATGAACACAAATAAACCGCAGCAGATCTGGCTTAATATGAATGTGTGCTTTTATTTTATTCACAGTTTGTATAGAATATCAATACGATCACGTCACTCCAGAGGATTAAGTTAACGCAATTCAATATTTTAACTTTCCACATCCACTACAACCCGTTTACCTTAGTTGTAAGTACCGTGTGTACTGTCCTCTTTTAAGAAATCAGACGGCGGGAGTAAAAAGGCGCGAGACCGAGCTGTCTATTTGCAGTCTCTTTTTAATGATAGGTCTACGCATTTGTCAATCATCCCACTTGTTAGATGGGGAATGAACCCAGCGCTCTGATTGGTCGAAGTCCTCTTTCGTTGCTGTTGCTTGATTTAAGTAGGCTACTGTGCGTGCGCAAAGGCGTCACCAGGTTTTTGCGTAGTTTAAAGTGACAAATCGTACCTGCGTACTTTGAGGTCAAAATGCGTGCCCGCTACGCAAAATGCGTACAGGTTGGCAGGTCTGTAAACCCCATCCCCCCTGAGGGGCGCGCCCCACATTGAGAACCACTGGCCTAGAGCATACACGCAAATTACGCGCTTTGAGTTTATGACCCCGTTACATATTAATTTTCCTAATTTCTGACGATATTCAAGAGTGAATGCGTTGGGAAAAGCCCATAGAACACCCAAAACGAAATCATACAATGGTAGGTTAGCTAGCTAGCAGACAGATAACAATGTGCAACCTAACGTTACGTGTTTGCTTCTTGTACCAATGGGGTGGTATCAGAGACAAAACACCTCTAATGGTTTACAATAAAACGTATCATGTTCCTTTCATGGACGATAAAAGTGACTGAGGGTATCAACCAACCTTGCATCATCTGTGCACCCCATAACGTACTTGACCATTCGCGGCTGTAACCACAGCAGGTTTGTGAAGTTTAAGACAATAACGCTAATCTACCTAACACTATATGTACGCATGGACATAGAATTCACTAGGCTGACCGAACTTACCTTCAATTTAGAGGAATCGATGGGTTCACCAGCGATGCAGGCTGAAGAGCTGTGTGCAGTGCCGTTATTCTGCAATGCTTGAATCGCGCCAAAATGCCTGACGTGTTGCCTCGCCCAATTAGAGGGGCGTTTACTGGTTGGGTTATGCTGATGTGCTGCCTCAGCCAATCAGAGTGACGTTGACTGGTTTTTGACTCTTTGGCATAGACTGTAAAAAATAGCTCTTCTTTGGTTGAAATCGTAAAATAATTTTTTACAGTCTATGGTTGAAATCCTGTCCTCGTGTCCTTGACTTTTCTGCTGCTGTTGGTTCTTTTTAAGTTAGGAATAAGGTGAATGCTACCATTAAATTATTTTCTGAACTTTATTTACCTACAAATTGCATTTCCACATAAACATATACATGCAAAAATACATCTATGAATGAATAAATAAATAACTTGATTAGGCTACTTAGAATAAATAAACCAGTTAAAGAAAAACAGGAAAATGTAAAAAAAAAAAAAAAAAAACATGGCCTATTTGGCATACACATAATAAATCGTGACTGTTTATTAAAAACAATCTGTATTCATATGTATCAATCATGTTGATAACAACAATGTTGATATTTGTAAATAAAAAAAAATATTACATACAATCATGTAAATTTCCTGCACCTAGATGTCCAAATGACGTCCAAAAAAATACCCAGTTCAAAGGTCAAATGTTGAACGTCAATCTGACGTCCAATTTGGGTCATGGTTAGACGTCCAAATAGAGGACCTAGTTTGGACGTCGAATAGATGTCCAGAATTGGTCATGGACCGACGGACCCAATATAGACATGATCTGCACGTCTATCCGACGTCCAATGTTTAGTGGGTACGTAAGACCTGATACACTTATCTACACTGGTGTTATCCATAAGGAAGGTGACACCAGTGACAGTAACACCAGTGACATACATAAGACCTGATACACTGATCTTCACTGGTGTTATCCATAAGGAAGGTGACACCAGTGACAGTAACACCAGTGACATACATAAGACCTGATACACTGATCTTCACTGGTGTTATCCATAAGGAAGGTGACACCAGTGACAGTAACACCAGTGACATACGTAAGACCTGATATACTGATCTTCACTGGTGTTATCCATAAGGAAGGTGACACCAGTGACAGTTACACCAGTGACATACGTAAGACCTGATATACTGATCTTCACTGGTGTTATCCATAAGGAAGGTGACACCAGTGACAGTTACACCAGTGACATACATAAGACCTGATACACTGATCTTCACTGGTGTTATCCATAAGGAAGGTGACACCAGTGACAGTTACACCAGTGACACACATAAGACCTGATATGCTGATCTTCACTGGTGTTATCCATAAGGAAGGTGACACCAGTGACAGTTACACCAGTGACATACATACGACCTGATACACTGATCTTCACTGGTGTTATCCATAAGGAAGGTGACACCAGTGACAGTTACACCAGTGACATACATAAGACCTGATACACTGATCTTCACTGGTGTTATCCATAAGGAAGGTGACACCAGTGACAGTTACACCAGTGACACACATAAGACCTGATATGCTGATCTTCACTGGTGTTATCCATAAGGAAGGTGACACCAGTGACAGTTACACCAGTGACACACATAAGACCTGATATGCTGATCTTCACTGGTGTTATCCATAAGGAAGGTGACACCAGTGACAGTAACACCAGTGACATACGTAAGACCTGATACACTGATCTTCACTGGTGTTATCCATAAGGAAGGTGACACCAGTGACAGTTACACCAGTGACACACATAAGACCTGATACACTGATCTTCACTGGTGTTATCCATAAGGAAGGTGACACCAGTGACAGTTACACCAGTGACATACATACGACCTGATACACTGATCTTCACTGGTGTTATCCATAAGGAAGGCGACACCAGTGACATACATAAGACCTGATACACTGATCTTCACTGGTGTTATCCATAAGGAAGGTGACACCAGTGACATACATAAGACCTGATACACTGATCTTCACTGGTGTTATCCATAAGGAAGGTGACACCAGTGACAGTTACACCAGTGACATACATAAGACCTGATACACTGATCTTCACTGGGGTTATCCATGAGGAAGGTGACACCAGTGACAATTTTCATGAAAAATGCATTTTACAAAATGTCTGCTGCAAGGTATCAAACCACATGTTGTCAGTCATGGTATACTCACTAAATTAATTAGTTTAATCCATTTGTATTATAGTTTTTTTTCCAATTCCCTAACAATGAATAGGTCACACCAGTGACATCAACTAAAAGCTTCATATGAAATCATGAGATAAATGAGAAAATATCTGATAACTGAAAAGAAACAGTGGACTAAACATGGGCCTTTTTTCATAGATGTTTAGAAAATAGGAAGGAGGAAGTGATGTCATCAGTGTGATTTATTATTCCAAAATAAAATACTTTTGTTAAATGGTAACATCAGTGACAACTTCAGGGGACCACTGTTTTCATATTTTATAATATGTATTTGGCATTTTGTTTTGTTATGCCACTTATATCATATATTTCATATTTATGAATAGACTTTTGTATTTTAAATGGTAGAAAGCCCTGTTTTTGACCATAATAAAGCACTTTCCTGCTGTACATGGCTGTGGTGACGAGCAGTTTTGTGGTGCTTGGAATTCTTTATAATTAATAAAAATAAAATAGTGCCACATTGATGGCTCAGGAAGGTGTAATTGTTCAAATAACATATTGTTTCATTTTAAAATATAAAAAAATTGTATCTCTAATGTGTATTTCAATTGTAATATTTCTGTAAAGTCTAGGGACAGAAAAGTGGACGTTTCTGTAGAATGACCCATATAATCATGAATAACTCAAAAATTTGACAGACTAAATCTGACCCGGTTACAGACCTTTTTAACCCGAGTCTGGAATCAATCAGGACACAGAGGTGCTTATATTCAGATACAACTTGTAGTCTTTCCCCTGATACAAACATCTGGCACTACACTTGAACTCTTAGTTTTGGTAAAGAACATACACACTGTTTTAGAGATGTTCACCTGTAAACGGCATTGTTATAGCCAAGCTGTGACATGCACCAAGGATTCTGTAAGTTCATTTGCAACTTGTGACACACTGCTTCCGTGTATATAGATAACAGTGTCATCCGCATACATTTGGATGTTAGTGTTAGGAAAGACGGATGGAAAATCAGTGATGTACAACATGAAAAGCAAAGACCTGAGAAAAGACCTTCTCTCAGACAAACTAACTCAGCTCTCTGTCCCCACCTCCATCTGTCAGTGGATCACCAGCTTCCTGACAGACAGGCAGCAGCTAGTGAGGCAAACTCACATCCAGGACTCTCACCACCAGCACTGGTGTTCCTCAGGGCTATGTTCTCTCACCACTGCTCTTCTCCCTCTACACGAATGACTGCACATCTAAAGACCCCTCTGTCAAGCTCCTGAAGTTTGCAGACGACACCACACTGATCGGCCTCATTCAGGACAGTGACGAGTCTGCCTACAGACAGGAGGTTAAGGAGCTGGCTGTCTGGTGCAGTCTTAACAACCTGGAGCTTAACGCACTCAAAACAGTGGAGATGATCGTGGACTTCAGAAGGAACCCCCTGCTCTCCCCCACTCACCATCATGAACAGCACAGTGACTGCAGTGGAGTCATTCAGGTTCCTGGGAACCACCATCTCCCAGGACCTGAAGTGGGACAATCACATAGACTCATTGTGAGAAAGGCCCAGCAGAGGTTGTACTTCCTTCGCCAGCTGAGGAAGTTCAACCTACCACAGGAGCTGCTGAAACCGTTCTACTCTGCCATCATTGAATCCGTCCTCTGCACATCAATAACTGTCTGGTTCAGCTCAGCTACCAAATCAGACATCAGAAGACTACAACGGACAGTCAGGACTGCTGAGAGGATTATCGGTGCCCCTCTGCCCAGCCTCCAAGATCTTTATATCTCCAGAGTGAGGAAAAGGGCTAAGAAAGTCACTGTGGATCCTCACACCCAGCTCACTCCCTCTTTGAACTGTTACCATCTGGTACAGAGCACTGAGCACCAAAACGACCAGACACAGGAACAGTTTCTTCCCTCAGGCTATATTCAGCCCGAACTTTCTTAATTATACATCGTCCATCACAACTGACATATTTATACACAGAATCCAAAATTTGTACACTTGTAAACTGTACACTTTGTAAATAACATATCTGTACATTTATCTGAACAATTACATTTTTTCCTATACTTCTATTTCTGTATATAGTACATTATTTAATTTCTGTTTTTTCTTATATTAGTGTTATGGAATATAATATATATATATATATATATATATATATATATCCCTACTGTGTAATTCTATGCATGTCTGTATATGTCTGCACTGGAAGCTCCTGTCGTCGTCACATTCCTTGTGTGTGTAAACATACTTCACTCTTAATAATAAAGCTGCTTCACGATGCCACAGAAGAACCTTTAACATCTGAAGAAGCTTTCTGCTTCACAAAAGCTTCTTTGTGGTGAAAGAAGGTTCTTCAGGTGATACAAAGGTAAGAAAGAGATGCTTCTTCTGTGGCATCGCTGTGAAGAACCTTTTAAGCACCTTTATTTTCAAGAGTGTTGGTAATAAAGCTCTTCTGATTCTGATAACTGTCTTTATCACCACTTTTGATCAATTTAAAGCATCCTTGCTAAATAAAAGTAATCATTTCTATACCCCCCCCCCCAAAAAAAAAAAAAAAATATATATATATATATATATATATATATACCTGTATATATAGGCCTACTGTTACAAATGCTTTTTATTCCAGATAAATGCTGATCTTTGGATCTTTCTATTCATCAATTTATCATTTAAATATTGATAATAATAATCATAAATGTTTCTTGAGCAGCAAATCAGCATATTATTATGATTTCTGAAGATCATGTGACACTGAAGACTGGAGTAATGATGCTGAAAATACAGATTTGATCACAGAAATAAATTACAGTATAACACATATTCACATGTTTTAATAGTAAAAATATTTCAAAATATTACTGTTTTCGCTGTATTTTGGATCAAATAAATGCAACATAACTAACTAAAACCAAACTTATTAGAAAAACACATTCTTGAACGTATCAGCGTGATAAGAACTAGCTAAAATGACAGAAAGCATCTTTGGGAAAAATTAATTTGAAGAGTAATTTGATAAGTTTGGCTCACATCCATTCGTTTCTATGGAGAGGGCGGGGCTTATGGCAGACACCAGGAGGCGACACAAATATATATTTTTTTCAGACTAGTTAAACTCATAAAAACTGATAAAAATATGTATATTTAACTGAAATGGGAAATTTAAAATAGTTAATGACGTTTATTCGAAATGTATTATTTTATTGTTACATAGATGCAGTAGCGCTCGCAGACTTCATTTGATCGTCACGTGATGATCGCGTTGATTAGCGTGAACACACGTGCTGCCGTTATCAGGACGGGACAGGTAAGTGGTTCACCTGTCGCTCTGAGTGCCGCTGTGTGCGGCTGTGTCATCGCGCGGTGTGTGTCTCAGACAGCGGTGATGGTGAGCGTGGTGCAGGGCTTGATGTCGCGGCTGCTGTCGCCGCTGTGGCGCCGGGCTCCGGAGCACGAGGAGCGGCCAGAGGACGCGCGCTTTGACGGTCAGTGCGTGATTAACTCCTGCATCACAATGAGTGGAAAAACTGACTTTATAATATATATTAACTAACAAGGTTTGAGAAGTCTCTACACAGATTTTACCCAGCTAACGTTACAGTGTTTTTGAAGAGGTGTAAATCCTCACAGATATTTTGAATTCTCTAACGTTATCAATCGCGATGTGCTCTCTTTGTTTGGCTTCTTTAATATACGAAAAGATAAATTAATTAATATTTTATTATTACTTCTTGCCAAATTTCATACTCCCCACACATTAAATTCACTCATTAAAATCCTTTATTTATTATTTAAAAATATCCAGTAACTTATATCCAAACTATTTCATCTTCCAAGAATCTGAAAGCCGTTAAAACCGTTAATTTATTTCATCTTTTTAAGTTATTTTATTAGCTTTCATTTTAAATACACTTTTTTTTGTAGCTACATAATGTTGATATTTTCTGTACTTCTATCTTTGATACCTTGGCATTAATAATAATAATTAAAAAATATTAATTTTTATTACGACGTCATGTGTGTTAAAGTCACTTTGGTCAGAACAAGACGCAGATTTACCTTTAATACATAAAATTAAACTTTTTTTAACTACATACAAAATGATGAATAAAGAACTTGCATCATTGTGTTTTTGCCTTTTTCTGTTTTTATTTCATTTATAAACTGACTCATTATATATTCTATGGTAATCATACAATAATTAGTGCTGTCAAACGATTAATCACATACAAAATAAAAGTTTTTGTTTACATAATATAATATATGTTTGTGTTCTGTGTATATTATGTATATATAAATACACACACATATAGTATATATTCTGAAAATATTTATATTCCAATAATTTATATTATAAATAAATGTATGTAATATATAAACATATTTTTCTGAAATATATTCATGCATATGTGTGTATTTATATATACACAGCACACATGCATGTATTATGTAAACAACTTTTACTTTGCATGCGATTAATGGTGGTTAATCGTTTGACAGCACTAACAATAATATTTTGAATATGTATCATATATAGTTTTATTGTACATTACAAAAAACTATAATTTTATTAATTTCAACAAATTTACCATCAATACAGATGCTGCATATCTATAGCCGATACGATTTTCTTTCTAATAACTATAATTGACAGCATATACAAACAAAAACCTATGCAAATTTCAATGCAAAAATTATTTACATAATAAAGTAAATTATTAAACATTACAATTCCCCCAATCTGGACTCAGTTATGATTTTCTCTCACTTAAACAACTCTCAAAATAAAGTGCTGTGTGACTGGAAAGAGCAAGAAATAGTTAAAAATGAGTTGCTGTATGAATCAAAACATATCATTTCCCACTATGTTTATAAATGGTTATTTTCCCCTAACCTTATTAAATGTGGCATCTTTCACATCAAATGCATCTCTAATTTTTTCACTAACTCAGAAACTCTGGGCTTAAAGAAAATGTCAGGTTTTGCACTCATAAAAACAACTTTGTGGTGGCGTTCATGTGCGTGTAACTCTTAAATCCGAAGTATCCATCATGACTTGAAGGCAGGTGTGCACAGGTGAGGCTGAGCGCTGTGCTGTGTGTGCAGGTGCGGCACAGATCCGGCAGGTGCGGACAGGTATCGTGACTCATCTGTGTGCTGATTACGGCCTGATCGATCACGCCGTGTACTTCACATCAGGAGTGGTGCTAGGAGGAGCGGTGCTGTGTGTGGGAGACTCGGTGCAGGCTCTGGCGGTGCGGGAGGGAGTCCACGGACAGTGGAGGGCACTCAGGGTGAGAACAGACCACAACAATCATCAACAATAGCCAGAAATCACCTGCTGACTGTTGTGCTCACGAGTAGAGATCGACCGATATATCGATTTACCGATATTTTTCCCGATATTTAAGCATTTTTCCATAATCGGATATCGGTTTTGTAATATCGGATTTTCCGATAAACGCCGCCATCTTGTGGGCGTTTTAAGAATTGCACGCATGATCGCCATTACAGCGCATCTGAGGGGAGACGAGACAACGGCGTGCACAGGTAAAGTATTACTTGCTTTGCTGTAATTAGTACATTTTATTTAACATAACAGCCATTAATGCACAAATTAGATGTGATACATATGCTTGATGTAGTTTATGCAGCTTGGCTCTAAGAAATAGACGAGTCACGTAAAATAATCCGTCAAGTCCTGTCCCAATAAAGATGTAACTTTGCATGAATTAAATAATACAGCCATGAATGAGCGCAAGTTGGAAGTAAAAGCGCTGAATTAAATTCTCTCTCTGTTGTATGTTTGCTCATCATTAGTCTCGTGAAGCCGCTTCATATTGCTGTTCACTCAGTGGGTTGATGCTCAGGAAATGCTACAGCACGGCCACCGCATGTAACTTTTAAAAATATTCACGATTAAAACACCGTAATTATATAAACATTTACTATATAACCATCAATTCCCTAATACACATCCTAGTAAACACAACTCCAGTGTTTCCCACACATAGACTTTACCTGAGCGGGCCGCCCAGGTATATTAACGGCCGCCCAAGTATATTTGGTGACACATTTTTGTTTTTATTACTATTATTATCTTACACTTTTTTTTTTTTTTTTTTATCCGCCCGAGATAATGAAACCATCCGCGATCGATTAACTAGAGGAATCTCCCCTCGCCCGACGCGTTTCACACTGCTCGTTCTGTGTGCTCAAGAACTGTCCACACTCCCTCAGACGAGCTCTCTCTCTTTATTTGTGGCGGGCTGCAACAATATCCACCGCCCGCTGCCATCAGCTCCCGCCTCTCACACACAAGAGCGCGACTTTCAGTATTTAGCAACTTTCAGACCCTTTTGGCGGCTTTTTTCCCACAACAGGTACATACTGACAAACCTAGCGACTTTTTTTGAAAAAACCTTAGCTATGGTTCAATTGGAAGGTGTTTCCAGTAACGTTACTGCCCCGCGAGTGCGAGATCTGTCTCTCCCGGCGCAGTGTCATCTCTCTCGGCGTCTATTCTGAGCAGTGAGCGGCAGTGAAGCAGCGCATTCATTTGGCCGTAACGCAGCAAAATCGTCAGTAAATCATTTAAAAAACAGCGTTTCCAAGCACCTGTCGCTTACTGACTGTTTGGACTTTTAAATATGAACATAATTCATCTGAATATGCGTATAGCTTGTTACTCAGACGCAGACAGTGCGCTGAATGAGACAAAACCGTAATACAGCCAAAACCACCGCATATAGTCGCTTTTTAGTGTAAGTTAGATGTATATTGATTTTATCAGGCGATGTTGCGATTATAAATCAGGATTTAAGGAGTATAGTGAGAGTGATTCCTGGTTAACATGTAAAATTAATGGTTCCTGTTTACTATTTATACTTGTTTTATGTATGACAACAGAAAGTATAATGTGAACAGCTTTATTGGCATTGTTGTATTAATTACAGTATGTGACATTTAGAACAGATCTTAAGTGCCAAAACTCATCTGAACGCAAACTTGACACAATGACATGCAAATTAACGTGACGTCACCTGCCGCCACAAGTTTTATTTATTTTTTAATTGGTGAGAATTACTTTTATGTGCTTTATTTATTTTACCTGTTTGTTTGTTTACCTCATCGAAGATTTTATTTTTAAACAAAAACTGTTTAGTAACAGTGCACTTTTTTTATTTTTTGTACTCTCAGACCCCTCTATTTATTGGTGTATAAATAAGATTTGTTTTGTTTTCTATGCAAGGAGGGAGTGATTGTTATAAATAAAATGGTTTGTTCAGTTCAGTGGTGTTGTAATCATTGTGTCAAAAACACAAGTATAACAGTAAATAAATATCGGTTCTGCATATCGGTTATCGGGCACATAAACAAACAAAGTATCGGTATCGGTTCTAAAAAATCAATATCGGTCGATCACTACTCACGAGTGAACACTGTCACATATCTAGGGGTGAATTTACAGTTTAATGTCACGGAGTTTGTCAAAGTTTGGATGCATTAATCAAAAGTAGGTCACTTAAATCAAATGGTGATCTGGACTAGTATCTGATGTAAATCTGAATCCTGCATGTGTCTCTGTGTGAATGGAGCAGGGTTTTGTTTACTACATACACAGAGCGCGTGATTTCAGCGTCTGACGTCTCAATGAAGACATAAATACATCAACAATATCTCCAAAACTGATCAAAACCAGCATTTTACCATTTCATTTGAGTAAAACTAGTCATATCATATACACACAGAACTTTACTCGGCAACCCGTCAAAATAAAAGTCCGGTTTAACTAATAGCCAGAAATAGCTATATTACTATTATTTAGTAGAATGTACGTAATACTACTGTTGAAAAATAATAAAACTATTTTTAAGAAATAATCACAAAATATTTCTTCCTTGCTTTAATTTTAATAGTAAATCCCCTTTATTTGCCAAAAAATTTAATGTTTAGTTTTCATTAATTAAAATATAAATTAAATCAATGTTTTATGCCTTTATCTGATAATCAGTAAAATGTAAATACACAACACAGAATTTCTGAGGGGGGGGACATTTCATAACACTACTGTAAGAATAAATAAAAATAGTTTGTATGCATTCAAATAATTTTACGTGCTAAAACACAGAATTTGGTAATAAAACATAACGTGGAGAAAAAAATAAAACATTTCATACGGCCCTAAACATGTCATTTTTGTTACACTTTTTCATGATTTTAATTAATTAGACATGCTTTTTCATTAATGAAATTTAATTTGACCATTAAAATGGAATCCAGAAAAATTAAAACGGAAAAAACTGATTTCATAGAGCCCTACATATTCTCAGTAACGGAGGACATCATTTCAGAAGTGAGGGAAACTCTCAATTTTGTCTTAAAGGGATAGTGCACCCAAAAATGAGAATTCTGTCATTACTCTCCCTCATGTCGTTCCAAACCCGTAAGGCCTTCGTTCATCTTCAGAACACAAATTAAGATGTTTTCGGTGAAATCCGAGAGCTCTCTGACCCTTCATAGACAGCAACACAACTGAAATGTTCACAGGTCTAGAAAAGTAGTTAGGTTAAAATAGTCCGTTACATCAGGTGAACTATCCCTTTAATTGGCTGTTTATGTTTAAAACAATAAAACCGAAAGATAGAAAGAACACTTTTGCAAACAGACTAACAAGCACTTTTAAACACTTTCTATCTGCTTTCTGGTTGGTTTGTTCAAAAACATATAACTCAACATTAACAGTTACCATCTTTATACTAATTTATACAGTAGTTAACATATCTGTGAACAAAGATGAGCTCAAAGGCTGTTTGAGACCATTGAGCCAGAAGACGACTCTGTTGTTTAACATTTTAAACAAAAATCTTTGAGACGTAGTCTTTGATGAGGTCTAAATGCATACAAATACAAAAACTAATAAAAGTAGGTAATTATATCTGAAAACACTGTTCTCTAAGCATCTGCACAATCCTGATTATGCTTTAATATGGCAATACTGACATGGTATTAGATCTGATTCTGTTTATTTCTTAGCATAAATCTGCCTCTCTTTATTAGTTTTTAAATGCATTTGCTCTTTTTTTTAAATTTCTATTCTGTATTCATTGAAAAATAGTATAAAATGTTTTTTTTATAGAAATAAATAGTGTATAATTTACATTTAGTCATTTAGCAGATGCTTTTATCCAAAGAGACTTACAATAGAAGCAATCAAAACAACAAAAGAGCAATGATACACAAGTCTATAACAAGTCTCAGTTAGCTTAACACATACACATAGCAAGGCTTTTTAATTATATAATAAAAGGAAAACAGATATATACAGAATAGAATAGAGGGTCAAATAAAGATGGAAGAGATGTTTTTAGCCGATTCTTGAGGTTAATTTAGGGGTGAATATTGTTTACAAAAGAATTACTAAATATATCGACATTGTACATGTTTGTGCAGGTTAAATATTTTAATCACCATAAAGCTTGCAAATTATTTATCAAAAGAAATAGGCAGAGTTATATAAAGAGAAATGTGTAGCAAATTACTCGACTTCCAAAACAATTGCAATGACATGCCGAGGCAAACCTGCTCATTAATTTAATCTCAAAAGCACTAATATTATGTGTCTCTTTTATTTCTGGACTGCATTTCTAAAGAGTAAACAGTGCTGTTTTCTGTTGTTTTGAGGTGGAGCGACACAAGGACGGCTGGGAGAGCGGCGGAGCCGAGGCGCTCGCGCTGGACACGGACAAACTCAGGCCTCTGATTGGAACAGTGACGTCATGTGATCGAGACGGAGGATACATCAACCAGACGACGTATTTCCCGCGATCGGCTCTCTGTGAAGGTCAGAATCAGTGGCTGTGACGCTCAGCAGTCTGCTGTGAGAGGTAGGGCTGTCGCGATAACCGCAATACCGCGCTATTGACGAGCATAACCGCAGCAACCGCGATATTTGAGTGTTTTCTTTTTCGTAAGGTTACGCCCTTCTTGTTTTACACTTCGTGCATGTGTACTGAATATTAGTAATGATAACATAATGTGTACCATGCTGATTTGTACAGAGGCTCAGTAAATTTGCACTTAACAAGCCTAAACAGACAGCGAATGAGAGAGATCGACTGAGCGCGTGCGATTACCTGAGTCTGTCCTTCAGGCCGAGTCATGTATGTTTGTGAAAACAGGTCGTCATGTCCAAGGAAAGCGAAATCTGTCTTAGCATCGACGCTCTGCTGGTCAGCGGAGCCTTTAAAAGTGTTGCTCAAAGTTAAAATGATTTCAACAGCGTGTTTCATTACATATCTCGAATGAATCAGCGTTTTTGAACGTGTAGTTGAATGAACGGTTTAAAGACCCACTCAAAGACAGTCCCATGATGCCGCCTTGTGGCGCAACAATGAAAGTGCATTGACTGACTGACAGCCGTCTAGAACATGCAGGTGAAATATTAACAGAGAAAGTATATTGTCAGTCAGATTCGAGGATCAGAACTGTTTTATATATATATATATATATATATAGGCCAACAATAGACTAACAATCTTATTGTCAGGTTTATGTTTTATGTGGACCGTTATTTTGTCATTCTCTTCTGTTTACTTCACTTCCCGTTTCAACGTGATTTAGTTGAATATGACCTCGTTACATCATAACACATACACATACAGATTTTATATATATATAAATAATATATATACCGCATACCGCGCTATTGAGCCACTCAAAATTACCGCAAGGGAAATTCCTTCACCGCGACCATAATCTCAGTGTATGAATATATTAAAAGGGCTCTTGTCATGTATTAGTCTTGCAGTTCATTGCACGGTGTAAACATACTGTACGTCCTCCCCAGTCTGAAAAGAGCATTTAACCTATTTAAATTACAAATCGCCTCTGTGTCATGACAGAGATGAATGCATGTGAACACAACGGCCCATGTCAATGACACACTCATCCCCAAACTCGTATTCTGTAACACAAAAGAACATTTGTAGTAGCCTTTTTATGTCAGTTATAGTCATGTTCCTGTGGCTCAGTGGTAGAGCTTTGCGTTAGCAGCGCAAAAGGTTGTGGGTTCGATTCCCAGGGAACACATAGTGATAAAACATGTATAGCCTGAATGCACTGTAAGTCGCTTTGGATAAAAACGTCTGATAAATGCATAAATGTAGTCAATGGGGTCCAACAGACTCGAGCTCCAAAAGGGACATAAATGTGAAGAAATGTAATCAATACAGACGTAATCAGTTGCTGTGATGAACAGAGAAAAATTGCTGTTCACTCTCTAAAATCAAGGTTACATAATGTTGAAAATCTTTTAATTACTAATAATAATCCATCTTACCATTTGTCAAAATGCATTTACACTGCAAATACAATTACATAAGATTAATCTTTTTAAATACAATTTTGTGATTATAGAAATATCAAATGATAATGTTATATATTACCCACCAGTAGGTGGAAGCAAGCGTTAAGTGAATCAAAGAATCATTAATTTAACTGATTTGTTTAAACTAATTCATTCATAATCATGAACAAGCAAGTGACCGCTGTCTTTGTGAATGAGTCGTTGAATCATTGACTCACCCGATTCAATCAAAAACACTGAATCATTCAAAAACAAAATACCATTCTTTATTGCTGCCAAATGCAACTGTGAAAATGGCAATGTTGTCTAAAAATTGTCAATTAATTGTGCTGTCAAACGATTAATCGCATCCAAAATAAGTTTTTGTTTACATAATGTGTATACTGTGTATATTTATTATGTATATATAAATACACACACATGCAGTATATTTAAGAAAAATGTTGTTTATATACTAAATTTATATATAATAAAAAATATGAATATATAATATGAGTATAAACATAAATATTTTCCAAATATATACTGTGTGTTTTTATATACATAATAAATATACACAGTACACATACATGTATAATGTAAACAAAAATTTGATTGTGGATGTGATTAATCGTTTGACAGCACAATTAATATAAATAACTTAATTGAACTAGTGTATAAAATCACGTGCTGTCTATATTCGAAAAATATTCTGAAAATTAGCACTCTTGCTCGTGTGATATTTCTTAACTATATTATGTTATTATAAGCACAAAAAACAAACTCGCACGGGACAATTCATATATTGAATGTTGGGGCTTTTTTATTTTATTTGGCTTTCCTGACTTTGCATGATGCTATTTTATGTAACAGAGTAAAAACTGAAATATGACACAGACCTTGGGGGGGAAAGCATTTAAAACCAATAAAGAGATGCAGATTTATGCAAAGAAATAGAGTAGAATAGTAAAAAACAGAATCAGATCTAATACCGTGTCAGTATAGACATATTTATGCATAAACAGGATTTGTGCAATCCTTAGATGCTTAGAGAACAGTGATTTCAGATATACAGTAATTACATACTTTTATTAGTTTATTTATAATGTATAAGAAAGCTGTGTGTGTGTGTGTTTCAGGGTTCGAGCCGGTGAAGGGCGACTGGGTTCTGGCGCAGTATTTCGTCTGTCCGTCTGAATGGAGCAGTCAGGCTCGAGCCGTTTCTCCTCTCAGATACCGCCGCATGGACGGGGTCAGTCACGATCGGTCGTGTGTGATTGCTCTGAGAGATGTCCTGACCCGTCTGAATCACAACACCTCTTTCTAGGGCTGGGCGAGAAATCGATAATGATAATTATCGCACGATATAAATTTCCTCGATATACGATAACAAGAGTTCGATAAGTGTTCGATATAATGTTTATGAGGCAAAGGCGGAACGAAAGAGCACTAGTCATTTGAAGCGTGCCACGTTTATCCTCTCGGGGTCAAAGTTCAAACGGCAGCACGGCACGAGCTTCACTAAACAGTGCTGTGAGATCTAGAGTTCAGCGAGGAACACAAATAACTGTGTTTACAGCCAGACGATGCAGCGCTGACACACTCTGTGTGCAATGATACAATCAGAAGGCTTATAAATCTACAAATCACCATAATTTACCATAGATTTACTGTAGTAACACTAACTGCACCATGGTATTGTGTCAGAAATGTGGGTATTTGTGTTGAATTGTATTATATTATTAATGCAGACATGTATTAAATGTATTGACAGAGTAGTAAATGTAATATAATTACAGTATATTTTGATTAAGCTATGGCGTTTATACTAAATGCGTTTATGCAAATACCTAGAAGCCATATTATATTTCTACTAGGGCTGCACAATTAATCGATTTTCTAATCGCAATTACAATTACAGATGTCACAATTATGCAATCGTTCAAAGTGACAATTAATCGTTCAAAGTCCACTTATGTTATCCTGCGTGCTTAAGATGTGTTTTTCTTTCTACAGTTTATCTTAAGGGTTTTTCCATTGTTTTAATTTTAGTTTTAGTATAACATTATAATAGCATTCACAGTTTCGCTTTTCTTTATTTAAAGCATAAACCAATCTGATGTATAATTCACATTTGAGGCTTAATAATATAGAAAAGCAATAAAGGTTTTTCAAGAGTTTGTTCATGTAAAAATATGGTATGCAGTTGCTTCAAACAATGGTATAAACATCATTCAGTGTAAATTTTGATAATCGTAATTAATAATCGCAATTACAATTTTAAGGGAATAATCGACAATTATGATTTTTGTCATAATCGTGCAGCCCTAATTTCTACCATGGTATTGACTTGCTATATTTGTGGTTTTAACTCTGATTATCATGATTTAAATGCATGCTACTATGAAAGAGCAAAACAAAAACACTTCAAACAGTCAGAATTATTCAATTTCTCCATAAAGTGAGGTTGCTACAATTTTTACAGATATAACTGATTTTGATAATAAACATAAATCTACATCTGCATCCTAACTCAAGCTACTATCAAATGTGACCCTGCAGCACAAAAGCAGTCATAAGTAACACAAGTATATTTGTAGCAATAGACAACAATACATTGTATGAGTCAAAATTGATTTTTCTTTTATGCCAAAAATCATTAGGATATTAAGATCATGTTCCATGAAGATATTTTGTAAATTTCCTACCGTAAATATATCAAAACTTAATTTTTGATTAGTAATATGCATTGCTAAGAACTTCATTTGAACAACTTTAAAGATGATTTTCTCAATATTTAGATTTTTTTGCACCCTCAGATTCCAGATTTGCAAATATTGTCCGATCATAACAAACCATACATCAATGGAAAGCTATTTATTCAGCTTTCAGATGATGCATAAATCTCAATTTTGAAAAATGTACCCTTATGACTGGTTTTGTGGTCCAGAGTTACAAATGTGTATTTCTAAGAGAATGTTATATTATTAATATTGTCAGGCAACACAAACCTGTTTCTTGATTTGAAACCATATTACTCATAAGAACATGCAGAACTAAGAAATTATTATTTTTTCTATTAAGATACTTAAGGAAAACTGACTGGAAAAGTGTAACGAACTCAAAAACGAAGTCAGGTTCTGACCGTAAAGAATAGTTTAAAACCACAATTAACCGTCTGGTTTTAACAACTTTCACATTGGAGCCAAAATCTGCCTTTAAACTTGAAATAAATACAAATTTGAGCTTTATCGTGATAATTATCGATATCAACTGATGTGGAAAAAATTAAAAATATTGTGATATTTTTTTGGCCATATCGCCCAGCCCTACCTCTGTCCTAAATCAGCAGTGACTGTAAGTGTGTGGGTCAGAAGTGTGCTGTGTGTCTGTAGGTGAGCGTGACCATCCTTCACGGCCGCAGCGGTGTCGTGGAGGACAGCGTGTTCTTCAGTCTGGACGCTCTGATCGTGCCGCCGGGCTTCAGACCCGCTCGAGGAGATGTGGTGAATGTGGTGGTGGTGGAGAGCAGTCAGTCGCTGTACAGCTGGAGAGCTCTGTGTATGACGCCCCTCCAGCACAGGTGACACTCTCTATATGAGAACAGATTTGGAGAAGTGTGTGTCTGCATCAGTGTCTCAGCAATGGATGCTCTGCAGTGAATGGGTGCCGTCAGAATGAGAGTCTGATAAAAACATCACAATAATCCACAGCACTCCAGTCCATCAGTTAACATCTGGAGAAGACAAAAGCTGAAACAAATCCAGCATTAAGATGTTTTTAACTAAAATATGAGTCCATAATAACTCTTCCTCAGTGAAAAAGTGTTCTGGTCTGAATCAGGAGAGAAATCTGCTCAGATGCCAAAACAGCTCTAAACAAATATGTGGCTGGATTTTAATGTGAGAGACAACAGCAGATGCACTTTTTCACCGGAGGAAGAGTTATTATGAATTATGGACTTGGATTTTAGCCGGAAGCAATGGTTAAAAGCTAAGTTATAAGCACCTTAATGATGGATTTGTTTCATATTCAGAATGAATTTTATTTGATAGCCCTAATAAAAGCTGACTTATTCTACATGGACTGATTCACAATGAGAACCATAAAGTATTGCTTTAGCCGTATTGGTCGAGTCAACACTATTAACATTATTAAAGGGACAGTACACCCAAAAATGAACATTCTGTCATGTACTCATCCTCAAGTAGATCCAAACCTGTATGAATGTGTTTGTTCTGAACACAAAGGAAGATATTCTGAAGAAAGTTTGTAATCAGGCTGTTTTGGGGCACCATTGACTTCAATAGTAGAAGAATAATACTGCTCTGTTTCCCTTTTTCTTCAGAATATCTTCCTTTGTGTTCAGAACAAACACATTCATACAGGTTTGGATCTACTTGAGGATGAGTACATGATGACAGGATTTTCATTTTTGGGTGTACTGTCCCTTTAAGAGTGCTGCTGCTTTACTCTGCAAGGAGACAGTTAGACCATTAATTGCAGTGTCTTGTACAGCTTTGTGGTCTCCTGTGTTTCTGCCAGTGTAAACGCGGCGGAGCTGAATATGCCAGACGACGAGGTGCAGAGATTGCTGGAGGATAAAGGTGGGCTCCAGGTCAGCCGGGAAAACCACTTCGGGTCTCTATTACTGGGAAACCGCAAGGAGCTGCAGATCTGGATCCGGTGAGTTACACGAGGAGACAATATCTCTGACTGAGAAGAGATAGCTTAAATATGCTTTTAAGAATAGTTCACTCAAAAATGAAAATCCTGTCATTTATTCACCATCATTTTATTTCAAACAGGGCTGTGCAATCCTGACAAATGATGTTTTCTGGGATTGTGTCTGGTGATAATTAGACGATAGTTTGTGCTGATTTAGGCCTGATTACTTCACAGCAGTCAACTTTTTAAGAGCTAAAACGTGTCAGCTTTAATTACAGGGGCATTTTACCTTTATGAGCATTTTCGAATAACCTTAAATTTTTTTTTTAATGTTTAATCAATAAACTGTGCTAGAATAATAAGACACTATGGTTTTTAGCAGTAAAACGGAAACAGTATCTGTCTTTGCTCTGCAGAAGCTGCACCTGGATTTAGATGCATTTACTCTGCAATAGTTGCATAAATAATGTTGTTTTTTTTTAAAGATGAATTGATGTTTTAGATCTAATTTTAAGACTACCAGTCTTTGTCTTAATGAGTGAGTTAATTATTCAACCGATTTGTTCAAACTAAGAAATTAAGCAAGTGACAGTCTTTATGAATGAACTCTTGAATCACCGATTTGTTCAAGAACGTGATTCATTCAGAAACTAGTGTATTGTTGCAGCCTTGTTTGGATGTAATGGAGTAAAAACTTAACTTCTTGAGTATCGGGCTGTTGTATAAAATCAGTGTAACTTTTACAATCATGCTGATATTCGTGAAAAATGACACTCTTGCTTATATGATATCGCTAAACTATATTATACAAATATAAGACAAAGTCATTTTCCAGTCATCTATTGAATTGTGGGCTCATACTAAGTGCATTAAAATCTGCATCACACAGTGAAAGTGTGCACTATCAATGCGTCTGTTTGATTGCCACTTTGCTGAAAAACATAATCGATAATATCTGCTTCCACACTGTTAAAACAACAATTACAGTATAATCGTAGATGATGCATATCACACATCTCTAGTTCCAAACACTGCTGTGACGTGTGTTGCTGGGCGCTATCAAATCCATCTTAGTTTTTCCCAAATTCAGTTTTATTTATAAAAAAAAAAATTCCATTTTAAATTTCTGGATTGTTTTTAATTTATTTTTTGTTAGTTAGTTTTTTTGGACTCCTTTTAATTGTAAAATAAAATTGTATTAATCAAAAAAGCATGTTTAATGAATTAAAATCATGAGACTTATACAATTTCACATCAATTTATTAAAAGTTTAACAAAAAATACATGTTTAAGGCCCCATGAAATGTTTTATTTCTTCTCTCCGTATGTTTTACTGTCACCAAATTCTGTGTTTTAGCATATCTAATTATTTGAATTCATAAAAACAGCTTAATTGATTCAAATTTATTCTTAAAATAGCCTTATTTTTTTTTCTCAGAAATTCTGTTGTGTATTTAAATTTTTCTGGTTATGAAATGAAAGCATAAAACAGTAATTCAATTTATCTTTTAATTATTGAAAATTAAACAAACTTTTTTTTTTTTTGGAAAACAAAGGGGATTTACTATTAAAATTAAAACATGTAAGAAATTTATTATTTTCCTTTAAAGTTTTAGTAATTTTAGTAGCAGTAGTAGTATGTACATTCAATAGTAATATATTTCTGGCACAATATCTTCAAGTTAAACCGAACTTTTATTTTGACAGGTTGCCGTGAATACCTTTGAGATTTCAGTGTGTGTGATATGAGGCTAGTTTTACTCAAATGAAACAGTAAAGTGCTCATGAAGTGACTCTCACAGCAGTTGTGGAGATGTTGTTCATGTGACGGCAGACGCTTCAGTGTGTGTGTAGTAAACAAAACTGTGCGTCTGTGCCATTCATTCACACAGAGACACGCAGAATATACAGGATTTATAGTTAAATACCGTATTGACCCGAGTATAAGACGACCCTGATTATAAGATGACCCCCCTTTTTCCAGATGTACCTTTTGGAAAAACGCTTTTTGAAAACCAATTTTTTTTTTTTTTTTTTTTTTTTTTTCATATTGCATATTTTTCCTATTTTAATTTGTTTTGAGAGTATGGTAAATACTGGTAAAATGTACCAACAATGACATTTAAAAATATACACTTTTTGATAACCCATAAAAATAACAGGTAGCCCATCTGAATTATATAACATGTAGTCCATCCATCTCATAGTAGCTACCAAAATTTCATTATCAGTAGAAGTGAAATCTTATTGTAGTCTTCAAATCTGGGTTCTGTCTTGTTTTAAAATCACTTACAGATGAAGTTTGGTCACATCAGACACGACTCATGCTGCTGTAAGCGTTTCTTTTTCTTTATTTTCACTCTTTACAACACATTAAATTACATATTTCATAACACACTCGTTTGTGTATTTGGCGCCACCTATTGTTGTGTGTGTTATTGACATGTCAAAGTCTAGACCCTGAATATAAGACGAGCGCGTTTTTTCAGATGCATTTCCAAGAAAAAAACATCGTCTTATATTCGGGTCAATACGGTAGTATTTTTGTGGCTTAATAGTCACAGATACAATCCATATTGTGATTTGGGTTCAGTCTAATGACCTACTTTTGATTAATTAATTCATAGTTTGACAAATTTTCCGCGTTATACAGTAAATTCAGCTTTTATGACTGGATTCTGTCCGTGTTTTCCACATGACGGAAATCATAGGGTGCTAAAGCTGTAAATTGCTCCTGAAGCGTCTGTTGCTCGTCTCTGGTTCAGAAACAGCGGCTCTGAGCGCCAGCGGCTGAAGTGCTGTGAGTTTGCCGGATGGGACTCGGCTCAGCAGTTCTGCCTCAGATCCGTGTCTCTGAAGAACAGGCCGGAAGAGGACGGTGCTGATGAAGAGTCTCAGACGCTGGAGATGGATCCCGGGGAGAGAGCGTCTGTGACCGTCTGCTGTCAGGCCAGGCGAGGGCTAACACTCACTCATCATACTCTGTGTTCAGAGACATCTGTTAGGGGTTTAAAGAAGCATCTTTTGCTTATTAAAGCCCCGTTCACACCAAGGACGATAACTATAAAGATTCCGATATTAGTGTCATTATAGCTGACAGCATACATTATAGCATACAGCTCATAGCAGGATGGATTCTGATTGGCTGTCAGTGTTTGTATCGTTCATCAGTTCTGAAAATGATTCCAGCGATATCGTTTCTCTGAGCCTTTATCGTTATAGTTGTGGTGTGGACTATTCTATAATATTGAGAACAATTTTTAGAACTATATCTTTATAGTTATAGTGCTTGGTGTGAACGGAGGCAGCATTTAAGTGATCAAAAATAGAAAAACGACCATTTTCTATTTTAAAATGTTAAATAATTTTTTTCCTGTGATGCAACGCTGTATTTCCAGCATCATTACTCCAGTCTTCAGTGTCACATGATCAGAAATCATACTGATTTATCAATATGCTTATTTACCATCAATGTTGGAAACAGCTGTGCAGCATAATAAAAAAAAAAGTGATCTTTTTTCAGGATTATTTGACGAATAAAACGTTAAAAAGAACAGCATTTATTCAAAACAGAAATATTTTCTAACAATGCAAGTCTTAACTATCACTTTTCAATTTAACACATCCTTGCTAAATAAAAGTATTAATTTCTTTTAAATTCAAAAAAAAAAAAAAAAAAAAAAAATGCTGACCCCAAATTTTTTGAAAGGCAGTGTGTGTATGTTCTGTGTGCGTCACATAGATGCAAACTCCTCACCTTTCAGTAGCAACTCACTTTTTTGAGATCAAAATAGGTCACCTGTGAGATTAGCTTAGATCCAATGAGAAAGTCTTACAAGGGTACTTGTGATATTACGAGGGTAAATAAAGTACTGGTTGTTTCAAATAAGTTTTGCATAGTATTTTCTTTACTCTTTACTTCAAAAACTGTCTAAAAAGGGTAATATTTGATGTATTTAAGGTCTGATGGTGAAGAGAGAGAGAGAGAGGGAGGGCAAACATTTAGTATTTTAGCTCAGCATCAGCCAATATTGTCTTTAATAGCCTGCATAGCACTTCATCTTTATAACATGGGATTTTGACCAAATATATTCAATCTTGATTTTTGTAGAATGTTGCAATGTTGTTTTTTTTTTTTTTGTGAAAAATTACAGTTTTGGACATTTAATACAAATATTTTTAAAAATACCTTAAAGCAACTACAAATGAGCATGTGAAGCAAATATCTTTAAAATAAAACCCGTGTGCATCTCTGGTTTCAGAGTGAAGCGTGACTGTGTTTGTGTGTCATGTTCACTGGTGAAGATGTGTGTTTGCTGCAGGACTCTGGGTCGCTCCGCCGAGCTGCTGCTCCTGCACTTCTCCTCCTTCACCATCGGGAGGCGTCTGGAGGTGTCTGTGAGCAGCGTGGAGGAGAGTCTGCTCAAACCCAGCGTCCCGTACTGCGGTCTAACAGCTCCACCGCCGCAGCAGCAGCCCCTGCAGGTGCTCACGGTCACGGCCCCGCCGGCCCCCATCAGGTGAGACCCGCACACGCCACACGGGACCACACAACCAGGCATAAGGGTCCGTTTCTGAAACTGAGATGTATGCATCATCTGAAAGCTGAATAAATAATCTTTCCATTGATGTATGGTTTGTTATGATAGGACAATATTTGGCTGAGATACAACTATTTGTAAATCTGGAATCTGAGGGTGCAAAAAAATCTAAATATTGAGAAAATCATCTTTAAAGTTGTTCAAATGAAGTTATTAGCAATGCATATTACTAATCAAAAATTAAGCTTTGATATATTTACGGTAGGAAATTTACAAAATATCTTCATGGAACATGATCTTAATATTCTAATGATTTTTGGCATAAAAGAAAAATGGATAATTTTGACCCATACAATGTATTGTTGTCTATTGCTACAAATATACCTGTGTTACTGATGACTGCTTTTGTGCTGCAGGGACACATATATCATTGATTCTGGGCTCAGATGCTTTTCCTTTCTTGCTAGTGTTGTTGAGTCCATGTTTGTGTTTTTGAATTGTTCAGTCACCAGATATTAGCTGCAACTCTGTTTTAAAGGATAAGTTCACTTCCAGAATAAACATTTCCTGATCATTTACTCACCCCCGTGTCATCCCAAGATGTTCATGTCTTTCTTTCTTCAGTCGCAAAAATTTTTAGTTTTTAGAGGAAAACATTCCAGGATTTTTCTCCATATAGTGGACTTCAATGGTGGCCAACGTTTCAATGCAGCTTCAAAAAAATTAATATTTATCCACTTTTTAATCACAAATGCTGGGCTAGCTTAGGGCTGGACAATAATTCAATATCAATATGTATCGCGATATATTTTTTTTCAATAACGGTGATATGATTTTTAAACACATTTCCGATATTTCGATATACATTACCAGTGTTTCCCAGACATTGATTTATATGTGCCGTTTGACTTCGTTGAATAAACATGAGCACTACACGTTTCGAAATCAAAACTTGGCACGGGTGTTTTATATGAATGTATCTGTGAAGGAAACCGATTGTCTTTAGAAAAGTTTCGATGGCATTTTCATTTTATCTGATAAAGTAGCTTTCATGAGCGGAGCTGCTTAGAGTACAGCCGTTACTGTGGAAACCACTACTTGGGGAAGTCGTGGCCTAGTGGTTAGAGAGTCAGACTTGTAATCCAAAGATTGTGGGTTCGAATCTCAGGTCCGGCAGGGATTGAAGGTGGGGATTGTGAATGAACAGCAGTCTCTCCACCTTCAATACCATGACTGAGGTGCCCTTGAGCAAGGCACCGAACCCGCAATTGCTCCCCGGGCGCTGGAGCAATGGCTGCCCACTGCTCCAGGTGTGTGTGCACTTGGATGGGTTAAATGCAGAAGACCAATTTCGAGTATGGGTCACCATACTTGACAATACATCACATTATTTTTTATTTTATTTTATAGTTCTCCCGCTCTCTCAGCGCCTCCTACTGGCAGAGAATCAGATTGCGAGACACGTCATTTCCTTCCACTAAATGTCCACACATGTAGCAGAATGACAATAAAGCTCGACTTGACTTGACTTATACACTATTCCATTTAAAAGCTTTGAGTCAGTTTTATTTTTTAGGGAAAGAAATTATCGAAATTAATACTTTTATTTAACAAGGATGCTTTAAATTGATCAAAAGTGATGATAAAGACATTTATAATGTTACAAATTATTTCTATTTCAGATAAATGCTGTTCTTCTGAACTTTCTATTCATCAAAGAAACCTGAAAGAAATTCTACTCAGCTGTTTTCAACATTTACATTTATGCATTTAGCAGACGCTTTTATCCAAAGCGACTTACAGTGCATTCAGGCTATACATTTTTTTTTTTATCAGTATGCACTGATAAAAAACATAATACTAAATGTTTTTTTGAGCAGCAAATCAGAATATTAGAATGATTTCTGAAGGATCATGTGACTGGAGTAATGATGCTAAAAATTCAGCTTTGACATCACAGGAATAACTTACATTTTAAAATAGTTTCACATAGAAAACAGTTATTTTTAAATAAATTAAAAATAACATTTATAGTAAAAATATTTCAAAATGTTACTGTTTTTGCTGTATTTTGGATCAAATAAATGCAGGCTTGCTGAGCAGAAGAGACTTTTTTAAAAAACATAAAAATCTTATGTTCAAAAACTTTTGACTGGTAGTGTATATTAGCCCATAGTTTGAAGTTAAAGATATTAATAAGGTGAGTCCGAGATGTTTATTTGACAGTGATTTCACATTTCTTGTTTGTATGAAGGCTAAAACAAATAAAAGGTGAACATTAATTTATTTGTGCTGTTTTTTTTTTACCTAAAATATACACTTTTATAGGAGAAGGTCTCATAGACTTGGCAAATTCATTTTTCATAAGTTTTTAGGCACAGACTGTTGTGGGCATTCTTGGCAGTTTTTATGAGGCTTTTTTTTAAGTGTTCATATCGATATCGGAATTATATCGTATCGACCAAAATTAAGAAATATATCGTGATATAAATTGTGGCCATATCGTCCAGCCCTAGGCTAGCTCTGTGATGCACGTCTTCACATATTACGTAATCCTGTTAGAAAGGTCATGTGCAGTTAGTCCCCTTTAAAGTTCAGGTACAAGTCAATTTCTGACTTTTTTCAGACATAGCAATAATATTATATCGTGGACTTCATATCGAGATATTATCGTATCGGGAGATTTTGATAGTTACATCCCTACATGTACAAAGCACAGTTAACTATTTCTATAAAAATATTATTGCACCACTAATATTTTGCATAGACTATGTTGTTTAACAATACTATTGCACACATAACTATATGTATTTATTACCACTGTTCATACTGTACATATAACCCTACATTTGCACTTTTATTTATATTCTGTACATACTCTGTTTAATATTGTATATAGCAGCTCCACTGTACATGCTGTAAGTTATAGCTTCACTAACTCTGCACTTATCTGTATATAAAACAATATTCTTGCACTTCTGGTTAGATGCTAACTGCATTTAATTAGTTCACAAAGTTGAATCTAATCTAATCTCTAGTGCATCCCTCTGAACATAATTTGTGTATTTCATTCCTGCGTGATTCATGACATGCAGACAAAAATATATTTATTGTGGCCACAAATTAAGAATTCATGTTTATGGCCACATTGAAGCCTCATTTTAATTCAATCAAAATGGATGAATGAATTAGTGCAACATGGCCACAGTTTAATAAAACAAGGGAATTCATTTTTAATGCATGGCTACAATACTGCAAATATATATTTGTCATGTCATATGCGGTTCCATACTTCAAGCTTTTATTAAAAAAAATTAAAGTGTAATATAAGCGAGTTTGTCAGTGTTGTTTAATGTTGTGAGAATAAGAATGACTCCAGCATCCTCTAGCATTGGTTTTGTTCAAAGAAAGAGAAAGATCTATTGCTAAAGAGTAAGCGTGGCAGATCCTGAGTGTCACTGACGGATATCTTGTGAAAGCTGTGCTGTAATGGTCATCTCGTCTCTGGTTGTCGACAGACTTGCACGGCGGCATCTTCCAAACTTCTTGGGGAACTACGGTGTGCCGCAGGCTCTCAGAGATTGTGTGGAGGGTCAGAGGGACGTGTTGATCGCTCAGCCGGCTCTGGCGGAGGTAATGACCTCGTCTCACACATGCGGATTCATGACGCTCATTGCTTGTAGGGATGAAATCCGTTTGATATTCTCACAAATTATTTTTTTATATTTCTGGGTTCGTTTAATTGTTAAAGTACCCTTATTATGAATTTTTGATAATTACCTTCAATGCAGTTTCTAAAACATTTTAAATCTGAAAGTCTCTCTCAAAAGAAAGAGTCGACTCTGAATCTGTGAAACAAGTCATTTTTAAAACGAATCCCTGTTTGACGTCACAATTCACATACTATCCGTCCTAAATAGTATTCGAAAATAGAATTAGTGTGTCCCAAATCATAGTATGTTTAAAGTATGCCAAAGATTCCCGGATGGTCTGCTTCTTCCGGTTAGAATTGGAAGTGCAGCTCTATGCACACTCTAACGGCTAATATTGCCCTCGCGGTGGACGAGGATTCGATTAGAACTACAAACACGCATAAAAAGTGTTAAAAAACTACAAACATGGCGGATATGCGCTACCGACGGACAGGTAGAGAAAGGGATTTGAGTGAGAAATAATGTCTAACGTGATGAAAAAATATTTATTTAATGTTATCCAATTTATATTTCATCTGAAGCAACACTGTGAACTTTTATAATGATACGTTTGGTCGTTAACTTTGAAATGCATCATTATGCAACACATGAGCAGAGTTCTCGGCATGAAAGACCCACGATGCTTCTTTATTTCTCTCCAATACGGTAGGAAATCAAATTAAACGAAATGTGGATGATGTTAACTGTGACAAGATGATTGACAGCAGTTTAAACAGTTACAAGATGCACGTAACTAAGCAACAGAGCGTCCCTTAAAGACGCAGCTATGAGGAAGCAAAGCTTGCCTACTATTCTGCTACATACTCAAAAGTATGTACTTTTTCTTCACAAAAACAGTACCTACTTTTAGGGCATAGTATAAGTAGGCGAATTGGGATGAAGCAACTGCTTTAAATGAAATCGACCAATCCGCGCAGATTAGCATCACGCAAAGTAGGTGCTTTGGAAAAATGAATCATTGAGCATGTAAGGTAAAAATAAATACATATTATAAGAAAATTAAAGTGTTTTTGATCTTGCATGCATGTCAATCTGTTGTTGGGGACTCCCAAAACCACAATATGAACCTTTCATAACCCATAATAGGGGCACTTTAAATTACATTTCAGTCATCTAAAAGCATGTCTAATTAATTTAAATCATGAAATGTGTGCAATTTAACACAAATGTATTAAGTTGAACAAAAATGTAATTGGAAATCAGTTTTATTTTTCCAAATTCTTTGTTTATTTTTTTGTTTCTGTTTTAATGGTTTAATTCAACTTTAATAATCAAAAAGCATTAATAAATTGAATTAATAACTTATTAAAACAATTGAATTTTTTTTTTTTAATATTAATGGCACCCTTTGAAATATCTTGTTTATAAATCCTGTGTTGTCTGTTTTCATTTTTCTACATTTATGATATAATACAAATTTATTATCAAAAAATTGGTAATCATTGACATATGGGTCAATGACATGACACCTACATTTTCTGTCCGATTGCATTTTTTTATTTTATTTTTTTTCAGTAAAAAATTGGTTTAAATGCATAAATAAAAGATACCATATATATGAAGTAACTCTCCCTTGTATGTACTCACTTTAGTTTTTCAAAAAACATTACTTATTTGTAATTTTTCTCTTATTTAAAATGTCAAAACATCATGTGGTGCGACCGTCTGGCCATAACGGCTGTTTTGGAAACATCTTTGAAATTACCCTAAATTTATTCAGATTAATTTTCTGCACTATTTGGCATGATTTCCAAAGTGTTTTGTAATCCTGTACAAAATTGCAAAGCATTTGTATTTATATTTCCATCATAATATACAAACAAACATTGTCCGATGATGTCCATTTTATGAAATCTCATCTGGTGCAACCATCAAGAAACTACCACTTTGGGACTTTTATGTTGAAATCCATTCAAAGATGGGATGTAGCATTATATACCAATTTGCCAAGGAACCATGAAAGCATCAAACAGGTTTGTAACTTTCATATTTTGAAAAAAAAATAACCTTATTAATGGCAGGTATGTAGTTAACACATTTGGATATCATGTGGTATGACCTCAAAAAAAACGATGAATGTCAAGTTATTTCTACAAGTATTTATTTTTATTATAAATTTCATAGTGACCTTTTGTGGGAAGCAAGCTTGTTTTGTTTAGGTGACCAAATCTGTGCCTGTAAATTTGGACTGAATTTGAAAATATCATGTGGTGCGACCAAATATCATGTGGTGCGACCAAATATCATGTGGTGCGACCACTGCAGAGTGCTACGGCACATTTCATCTAGATGAAAAAACACTAAAATCACTTAATTTTACATTTGTATAAGAATTTGTGTGCACAACATTCTTACTGTTTGAACAATTACAATAGATTTTTTTTTTTTTTTTTTTTTTTTTTTTTTAAAAATTGGCCTGTCGAAAATCTGTCAATACGTCATTGACCGATATTATTAAAAAGTTGGTAATTGTTTGACTGTTGCAGTTGCATATTGTTTTTTTTTTTGCAGCATCTTGTGCATGAAACGGCATCTAAAAACACAGAGCTCAAGTTAAAGGAATAGTTCACCCAAAAATGAAAATTACCCCATAATTTACTCACCCCCAAGCCATCATAGGTGTATATGACTTTCTTCTTTCAGACGAACACAATCGGAGTTGTTTTAAAATTTCTCCTGGCTCTTCCAAGCTTGGTAATGGTGGTGGATAGTGGCTATTATTTTGAAGCTCCAAAAAGCGCATATCTCCGTCGTAAAACAGATCGATGGGTTTTTGTAACAAATATTTCTATTTTTAAAATTATAAACTCAAATCACTGACTTCCGGCAACGGCCGTATGCGCTTTCGTGAGAGAGTCGAGTTCCAGCTTCTTGGCTGACCTCTGACTCCACGTATGACGTAAGCTGCATCCGTAGCGACTCACTCGCGGACTCTCTATTCATTTAAAGAAGCTCATCTGGCATCTCATAAGCTTGTTTTTGTTCCACCAGGATTGGTTGAATGCCGCCAAACTGACACGCATCACCTTTTAATAAAAGCTGTTTTTGTGTTGTGTTGTTTGTGCAGCCCTTGAGCCTGTCGTGGATGCTGCCGCGTTTCTCTGCTCTGCTGTGGCTGGAGGAGCTTCAGGCCGAGAGGGAGATCCGAGAGTTCAGTCTCACCGCCGCCATCCTCAGGAAAGGAGCCGTGTATCTACACCTGGAGGTGCCAGGCCTCGCCGAGGGCCGGCCGAGCCTCTTCATCGGTCAGGACGCTCTCTTATAATCTAGGGTTGGGTATCGAGGACCTGTTCCATTTTTGAACCGGTTCCAGATTTCCAAGAACCGGGTATTACGCTTAACGTTTCCTGCGTCCGCATTTTAACCCGTTTAATCCCAAATTTTTCCCAGACATGAAAATATCCAAATGATGTGCCTTTTGAAATAATCAATTTTTTCGGAAAAGTGTGAAAAATTGTTTTATGGTCTGTCACAATTGTGACCGGTGGGTTAATGATACTGAATTAACATATTTCTGCAGTCATCAAAATTGTTATATATCTCAGCCCAGCTATTTTAAACAGTTTGATCACATTCTAGGGTTACTATTATGCATAAAAAACCTTATACAACACTGATAGCAATACTAAGATAAAATACAAAAAAAAATACATATTTCAAAATTGTTACTTTATTGTAACATATATCATAAAATTATTATATTAGTGCTACCAGTATTGCAACATCAATATTGTAACTTATTTTTACCATTTTAACTTTAATTTTAACAATTACAATTGTATTTATATTGTATACCTAAATTATCCCAGCGGTCACTATTGTGACCATCTACATGTTTACTCACTCTATGACCACACTCAACAAAACTGAATATATGTGAATTCATATATTAATACTAGACACCTTAAAGATAATGTGAACCAAAAATCTTTGTCATATCTTTAACATACTTTGATGCAGTCATCATCATCTCAAGGTGCAAACAGTAAATAAACTTGATTTCAATTTCTGTTCCTGAAATTTGTTCGGTTGTATTTATTTATGCTATTGCTAATTAATTATTTTTTTCCTATTATTGCTGACTGTTTCCTTGTCTTTAACAATTTAATGTTTGAAATGTATATTAGTCTAGTTGTTTTTGCTGTGGTATTTTATTAATTTGTTGTTGTTGTTAAAACCATAGGCTAAAGTTCCTAATTGTAATTTTTTTTTATCAGATTTTTTTTTTAAATATTATTAAAATCAAAACTAGGAATCGATAAAATTCAAACAATATCTACACCTTTTTAATATTTAATGCATGCATTTACAAAACAAAAAAAGCATGCATTTTAGTACAAAAAAAGTAGCAGGACAAATACAGAAATGCAACTTAATCACTGATAATAAAAAATAATACTGGGTGAGAATAACATGAAGATGAGTACATGCCGGGGAAAAAAATCATTTTTGCACGAACTATTCTTTTAAAGAAGGAACAACTGTAACATTGGTGATCCATAAAAAGAAAATGATTGCATCTGTTTGTGAGAATTGTTTGGTGTAGATGCTACTGAAATCATGGTTGTTTATTCCTCCTGTAGGTGATAAAGTTGTTCTGAAGAAGCCCTGCAGTGGAGGAACTGTTATTGAGTACATCTCCTATGTCACGGAGGTATCATGATCATTTATTGTAAATAATTTATTTATTTAGTTTCTTGCGTTTAATAACCATCTCGAACTCGAGCAGAAAGTTTTAAATTTATGAAGTCATGGCATTAAATGTTGCATGCACTGCAAAATATTTTTCCCAGTATTTTGTGTTGTTTTCCAATATAAGCATCTAAACATCCATAAATTTAAGATGTATTTTCTTGAGATGCAAAATTAATATATAAAGTTTTCAGAGATACTGAAAGTGAAGTGAGTTTATGCTTAAAACAAGAATATCTGTCAATGAGGAATTAAAGCTTGTTTTATAACTTTTTATCATAACTTCATTTTGATAATTTAAGTCATTTTGCTTCTCAATTAATATCTTGGTTTAAGGATCTTTAGTCATTTGCACTGGAAAACAAGACAAAATACTGAGAAACAGCATCGTTTGTTTTGTGTGATCAGAAAGTACAGTAAAAGCTCTTTGCATATTTCATTTAGGCTGTTTTTGTAAAATGAATTGAAAAGCAATGGAGATCGTTGGAAGTTGTGTTTTCAAACTTTGAAGTTTTTGTGTTCGACTCAATTTATTGCTTAAATGTTCTTCTCTTGCTCTTAAAAAGGTCTTAAAGGCCTGGTTTCACAGACAGGGCTTAGACTAAGCCAGGATTAGGCCATTGTTCAATTAGGACATTTAAGTGATTTTTATAAATGTGTCTTAAGAAAAAACATTACTGATGTGCATCTTGAGACAAAACAAAGGCACTGATGTATTTTAAGATCAATCAGAGCAAGTTTCTTTCAGCTGAAACAGCTCAGACATACACTTTAGTCTAGGACTAGTCTTAAACCTTGTCTGTGAAACCGGAGGAAAGTTTAATAAAGCCTGCAGAAACCCTGTATCAGCTGGTGGTTGCAGACCGATATGAATTTCCTCTGTATTGGACGTCATGTGGAAGCCGTGTTGTGATTGATTGACAGCTGTCAGTCAAACGCTCTGTGCTTGGACTCTCAGATCAGCGACGAGGACGTGAGTTTACGAGTGAACGCTGATTTCCAGAACAACTACCTCGGAGAGCCTCTGGACGTGGAGTTCAGCTTCAACAGGTGCCGCTGCTCGCTCCAGCTTCAGAAAGCCCTCGTTTCATGATTAAACCAGCAGTCTTACAGGAATGACCCGCTCTGTGCAGGCTGACCATGAGGCGGTGCCACTGCGCTCTGGAGCAGGTCAAACATTTCGGAGACAACAGTAAGAACACACTGTACAGAAGTGATTTATCCTGCGTTTTTGATATCATAACTAATCAAACTCATCTAAAATTACAGTTGCTAATAGATGTAAATGGAAAAACGGGGGTCGTATGTTGAAGCATAGATCTTTCTTTTTTCTTTTTTTTTTTTTTATAAAAATAAATACAAATATGCATTGATTAAATGACAGCAAACATAAAAATAGGTCACCGTGACATTTAAGAAAACATTTAAATATAAAATGTGACCTGTGCTGGCAAAATGAGTCACAATGAGCAAATTTTCAAAAATGAGTTATTTATATTTTATTAAGACCTTAAAAATGATGTACGAGTTGTTGGAATATGATGAAAAATGACTTGTTTGAAGTCAAGAGTCAGTTCTGAGAAAAATAGAGTTAAAGGTTCCAAAGCAACATTGCATCTTTTCCTCCAATTCTGTTCTTAATAATCATTGCTATATTAATAATCACAATATAGCTATTTCTATTTCATCGATAAATAAGAACAGATGCAAAAAAGAACAAATAAAAGGAAACAAGTGTAGTATATTACTTTTTTAATTTTACTAAAAAGCATTCAAGTAAGAAATACAATCAAATGTAAAAATTAGTGTTGCCAATCGATAAAAAAATTAACTAATTAATCACACATTTTTTCTGAAATTAATTGCGATTAATTCCACCTAACATTAATTTTTTTATTGCAATAATTTCAGTCAATCCTTAAATTAATGTACAAACAACATAAAGGCAGTATATATTTAATATTTGTATAATGCATCTTTTTGACTGAAGGCCAGCATCACTGATACTGATGTCTCTATGAAACCGTTTTTTTCCCCTAATATTTACCCATTGACTAGCCATTCAACATTACAGTATAATTAAGAGCTATCAAAAGTTATCAAACACAACATTTTAAATTAAATATACTGTAGATGAATCCTTAAAGCTACAAAAGTTATCGATTTCCTTTTTTTTTATGAACAGGCATCACAGCAGCTGGTTATTAGTTTGTTTGGCTGTTAAAGAGACGTGACGCAGATCTGACATGCATTTTTATTTTCTCACATCTCTGTACATTTTCTGACCCACTTCAGGTCTTCAAGTCTCTACTAACGAGCTGACGAGTTGAATCGAGTGTGTTAGATGAGCGAGACCACTGCGTTTCAGAGACATGTTCTTAAATGACGTGCACACATACACCGTTTTAAGGCAGCTTTAATCGCCGTTTTGGTAACTTCATGATTTAACTGATGTGTCTGAAACATCTCCGGTTTGATGTGATCATAAAGACGTTCTGCATTTAAATAAATTTATTTTATTTACATTGAGACAGACGGCCTATATTAAGACATACTGTAATGCACGGATCTACTATAATGTTACACATCTGATGTTTTTCCCCAACAGTTCCCCAAACGTTCACTTAAAATATAACAGATTATGTTTGCGTGAACACTTAAAAACTGTAATTCTGTGTATATTTATCAGGATCACACACTGTTTGAAGTGTCTTTATGTGTGAGCGAGCGGAGAAAAGGTACTCCTCTCAGAAAACCTACAAATAAAGATACTTTTAGATGTTTAATTACTATTTGGAGCAGTAAGATCGCTAGACGAGGGCTTAATGAACTCATTTTTGTGAAAACCTCAAATTGGAGTAAAATCTACATTTTTCACTTTTTTTTGCCCGTGCACATTCACACTCGTGTGTCCAGCACAGATCACAAATGAAGGAACTTGAGTTGGTTTGTATGGAGAAGCAGTAGTTCAGATGTGTTGTGTTGTCTGGGTTGAGTTTTGTTTCCCAGCATGCCCTTGCAGCAGCCGCCCCAGTGGAACGGAGAGTGGAGGGAAGAGGATCAAGAGGAGGTGTGATCATTGATTCATTATAGAGTCTGTAGTAAACGATCATGTGTTTGACGAGTCTGTGTTGTGATTATATCATCAGGAGGATGATGAAACCCAGAAAACAGACGGCTCCTCGACTGCAGAGATGGTGTCTGTGGCCACACAAACTAAAACAGGTGACTGGGTCTCACTAGATATTTTTAAAGGGTTTTTAAACAACATTGGGCTGTAGATGTTTTGATTAGTTGTGTTTTATGGATGTTATTTGTTAAACCCATGTGAGCTGTGTTACTGTTAATCGTGGCCAGGACGCTCTTGTAAAAGATTTTTTTTATCTTAATGTGCTTTTTTCCTGGTAAAATAAAGGGTATAATAATAATAAAACAATTTTTTTTTTGCTCTCCTCCTACAAATCTTGTCCAGAATTGGCTCAGATTGTCTTTGGACCACGCCGCATAAAAAAGACTGAACATATCTTTGATATTCACTACTTTTCCAGGAAATCGTTATATATTAAATAAGTGGCAAGAAGAGTGGGATACATGTACAAATAATAAATTGCATGAAATCCATCCTGAAATTTCAAACAGATTTTTAATCTCTTAAAGCTAGATTTGAGTGGTATTTAGCAGATGGTCATACAAGACTTTTGTCAAACATGTTTTATTGGACTGTCCTGCTTTTAATGCATGTAGAAAACTCTTTTATAAACTCACTTAAAGAGATAATTAGTATGAAATTTTTTGCATTTTTATCAAATGTAAACATCTTGTTATATAACGTGTGTTTGGTTGTTTGCTGGTTTTTATTGTATTTGTTATACTTGTATTTTTTTAATTGTTTTTGCCATGAAAATAGCCTAAGATGCTGACATGGCATTAAATAATAATATACTAGTACTACTTTTCCAGTGTGAGTTTAGCTGAACCATTCTCTGTCCAGTGTGGCTCTTTGGCCCCACAATTGCTGCAGCTATATTTCCTTCTGAATTTGATATTGTGTGATTTCCAGATGTATGTGTGCCGTTTCAGATTTGGCAATGACATCGAAGGGCATCCCAAACCCTGGCCGGTTCTTCAACGCTCAGCTGAATCCAGCGCAGAAAGGGGCGGTCAAGCGGATCCTGAGTGGAGAATGTCGTCCCACGCCATACGTTCTGTTTGGGCCTCCTGGCACCGGCAAAACCATCACGCTCATAGAGGCTGTTCTGCAGGTACAACACACAGGGGTCCTACAAGAAGTATTTGTGTTTCCAGACGTTTGCCCCTTATTTAGTTTTTTATAATAGAAAATTAAGAATTTATTGAAAATATATTTATTGTACAAGAAGTCAGTCAAAATATGACTGAATGAATTCAAGGTGCAATTTTACATTATGCAGGATATAAGCATTTGGGTTTCTTCTCACAATATTCTTAGCACTGCATTACATAACCTTAAGGACCTTTGCTAATTTTATGCAAATTTTATGACTTTTGTGCACACGAGAAACTTAGCATATAGGACAATGCACACTGAGCCACATATTGCACCATCAGCCCATTTCACAGTGTGGTTTCTTGGCCTCCACAAAGCATGCATTATAGAGACCTAAGGCCTTGAAATATGGCATACTGCCCTCACAATAGCCAAATTTTAAACGGTACCTGTCTTTTTTTTATAAACCCTTGAACTTGCCATCAGCCCATTTGGTGTCATGGTTTGTGTGCCACCACAGAGTTAAATTGGACATTAGGCCTTGATATTAGAGGTACTACCATAAGAAAATAAATTGAGCAAATAGATGTTAATTCATGTGCATCCATGCTCTTGTTTTATTCATCATAAGATGGCAAAATAATGTGTGCAAAATAAAATGATGCACAAAGGAAGTTTGTTATATAAAACTAGAAATTGTAATGCGTAAGCATGCAAAAAATTCCCATACGCATGTGAATAGTTTCTCGAGGGCACAAAAAAGTTTGTGTACTTGTAAAAGTCCGGTATTTTTTTTTTTGTTTTTTTTAGGGGCTCTGTATGTTGTCACTTCGAGAAAATAAATGAGAAAAAAAAAAAAAAAACTGAGAAAATAAAAATATTTACAGATGACTGTACTATATACCAAATATAAAGCTGAAAATAATGCTCTATGAACCATTTATGTTAAATATGGTCTGAAAATCTACTGAAAAGTTTGGAAATTTGAGTCTGGAAAAGTATGGAATTTTGAAATTGAAGAAAAAAAATATTCGATATTTAATAATTATACAAAGTTTGCACAATTCATCGCTAAACATGAGTGTATTCTCTTCAACATTAATTTAGTGCTGTCAGCACAAATGCAGGGAATATAATCCGGTAATCGTCTTGTGTTTTTATTTGCGGTCATATTTGCCACTTCATAAGAACATGCAGACCAGGATTACATGACCTTTCCCCTCACATTAATCCTCTGGTGCTGCATAACAAACATTTTATGTTTTGTTTTGTTTTTTCAGAATGGTACAAAAGTACTCTGTGAACACAAGAAAAAATCAAATCATGGGCATGATTCACAAAGTTTAAATAGTCCTAAAAATAGTCACACTTTTGTTTCCAATGTGGCCATTTTTGACCACAAGGAGTAAATTTCATTTAGTAAGCATTAAAGGGGATATAACACAGTTTCACCCAATCTCATGTTAATCTTGAGTACCTATAGAGTAGTATTGCATCCTTCATATCTCCAAAGAGTCTTTAGTTTTATCATATTTATAAAAGAAAGATCCAGCATTAAGATTCTCTCTGAAAACAGCCTAAAGAGTGACGAGCACTTGAGCGCCGATTGCCAACAAAACACAGACATTTGATGCTGTTTCACTTATCATCTGCAGTTCTGAATCATGACCGGGATCTTTTACAGCTGGGACCGCTTCATCTTTCAAATCATTTTTTAAAACTTTGGCCATGTTTGGCATGAGAATCCAACTCTTTAACAGTGTAAATAACTCGACATGCATGAAATAGCATTAGACCCCCCCTTTAATGTTATTTAGTAATATAAAATTCCTAAAAATTAAACATCATTGAATTAGAAGTACATTTGATTTAATTTCAAGTCATTTTTGACCGAGGAGCACCAGAGGGTTTTAAAGAGATTCACAATAGTGTGCTTTTCTAGTTATTTCTAAATCCATTTACCAGGAGGGGTACTTATGAATAAACTATAAACTTCTTTCTTTGTCTCCATAAGGAGAAGGTTGTTTCAAATACGTTTTGCATAGTATTTTCTTTACTATTTACTTCAAAAACTATGTATTTGAGGTCTGAGATGTGGGAACGGGGAAGAATTATTTTTTTTTTTATGTCCAGTTCTGGACATATAAGGTAATACAAAATATTCTTAAAGTAACTACAAATGAGCATGTAAAGCAAATATCTTTAAAAGTAATTCTGTGTGGAGCATGCCCTCGATCGGTTTCCCCCTCACCTGTGTGCATCTCTGTAGTGAGTGAGCGGAGGTCAGATGGTGTGTGTGTGTGTGTGTGTGTGTGCAGGTGCATCACCGCATCCCCTGCAGTCGTGTGCTGGTGTGCACGCCCTCCAACAGCGCGGCGGACCTTGTCTGCATGCGTCTGCATCAGAGCGGATTCCTGCACACCGCCAGTCTGGCTCGAGTCAACGCCACCTGCAGGCCAGAAGAGGTGCGGTCATGCTTGGTTTAGAGGCACAATATGTACACTGCCCTCCAAAAGTTTGTAAACGTCCTAGAAAATGGGGTTTCCTCTTCAAATAGGATTTGCACAGCTTGGAAGTGTGCTTGGGGTCCAGCTTGGAAGCGTGCTTGGGGTCAAGCTTGGAAGCGTGCTTGGGGTCAAGCTTGGAAGTGTGCTTGGGGTCCAGCTTGGAAGTGTGCTTGGGGTCCAGCTTGGAAGTGTGCTTGGGGTCCAGCTTGGAAGTGTGCTTGGGTCCAGCTTGGAAGTGTGCTTGGGGTCCAGCTTGGAAGTGTGCTTGGGGTCCAGCTTGGAAGCGTGCTTGGGGTCCAGCTTGGAAGCGTGCTTGGGGTCCAGCTTGGAAGCGTGCTTGGGGTCCAGCTTGGAAGCGTGCTTGGGGTCCAGCTTGGAAGCGTGCTTGGGGTCAAGCGTGGAAGCGTGCTTGGGGTCAAGCGTGGAAGCGTGCTTGGGGTCAAGCGTGGAAGCGTGCTTGGGGTCAAGCTTGAAAGGGTGCTTGGGGTCCAGCTTGGAAGGGTGCTTGGGGTCAAGCTTGGAAGTGTGCTTGGGGTCAAGCTTGAAAGGGTGCTTGGGGTCCAGCTTGGAAGGGTGCTTGGGGTCCAGCTTGGAAGGGTGCTTGGGGTCCTGCTTGGAAGGGTGCATGGGGTCAAGCTTGGAAGCGTGCTTGGGGTCAAGCTTGGAAGGGTGCTTGGGGTCAAGCTTGGAAGCGTGCTTGGGGTCAAGCTTGAAAGGGTGCTTGGGGTCCAGCTTGGAAGGGTGCTTGGGGTTCAGCTTGGAAGGGTGCTTGGGGTCCAGCTTGGACGGGTGCTTGGGGTCCAGCTTGGACGGGTGCTTGGGGTCCAGCTTGGACGGGTGCTTGGGGTCCAGCTTGGACGGGTGCTTGGGGTCCAGCTTGGACGGGTGCTTGGGGTCAAGCTTGGACGGGTGCTTGGACGGGTGCTTGGGGTCAAGCTTGGAAGCGTGCTTGGGGGTCAAGCATGGAAGCGTGCTCGGGGGTCAAGCTTGTAAACGTGCTTGGAAGTGTGATATCGTCCAAAACCCCGTTTTTCTAGTGCGTTTCCAAACTTTTGGAGGGCAGTGTAAGTTTTTGCTGCTAGAGGTCGCATTTTCAAAACAACAAAGGTGAAGCTTGATGACGCTATGAAGGATGTTCACAGAAGAGGTGATGATTTATTACCTGTTCCTTCCACAGTTATTCAAACAGTGAATAAATTATCAGTGTTGGGGGTAACATTACAAGTAATGCAAGTTATGTAATCAGATTACTTTTTTCAAGTAACTAGTAAAGTAATCATTACTTCTTAATTTGCAAGAAAATATCTGATTTACTTTTTCAAATAAGTAAAGCCAGTTATTTTGTTTTCCTTTTTTTTTTTATTGAAAGCTCTCATGTTGAGAGAAATCATAAGATGTTACTTTAGTTCTAGAATAAATGTGAACATAATTCATCTCTCTCACAATAAAACAGATTCAGTGTTCCTCAAAATTAATAAAACACTGAAATGCAACTCAGAGTGTGACACAAACGTGCAATAATTAAATGTTAAATTATACAAATATCCTTTATGCATTCAATCCCATTTTATTAATCAGTGTCTTTGCTGCTGAGCTTCGATTAGCAAATTCAACCATACTAATAAGCAAAAATTACTCAATTAATTAATTGTTCTTCTTCTTTTTTTAATCACTGAAGATGTGTTTACTTGTCCTTCAGTCTGAAGCTTTTTGTGTGAAAGGGCTTTTAGATTTGCCAAAAATATAACTTTTTATATTAAAAACAAGCAATATTGTAATGCGTTACTTTTTAAAAGTAACTTTTCCCAACACTGTAAATTATACAGTTTATTGTCCAAGCACATTATGAGTGACTTCAGTCTAGTTTAAGCACTCTCAAACACTCCCATTATAATCCATAAAGCTGTCTGTACACGGTCTGATGAATTAATCTCTTAATGACCAGGACGAGCCATTATTAAAAATTTGAATTTCTCTGGATTTACAAATCATGAACTTTTTGGATAACATAAATACACAACTGCATGAAATATCACACTGTGCAAGTAGTTTTTGGATATTTTATTACGAATATCTTACATATTGTGCTTTTAAAGGGAGAATTGTAACCATTCACTCACCCTCGTGTCATTTCCAAATGTGTTGATTATAGAAAGTGCTCCTATCTCTTCACAAGACTTTGATTAAACTGCATATGGATTCATTTTATGATCCGTTTTTGGATCAAGTTTTATCTGGACGTTCAATGTAGGGACAAAAACCTAAACGCATCTTATTCCAGAAGATGATGAAACAAACTCTTATGGGTTTGAATGACATGAGACTGAGTAAATGACTCATGTTTGGGTGAATTAACTCTTTAATGTGATTCCCGTCTGGTTCAGGTTTACTCCACAGGCCTTTCTAACTTTGATTAGAAACATTATATAATGTGTATTAGATCATTTGTTATTGTTCATGCAAATATTTAAAATGTATAACAATTCTGTTACTTTATTTGTGCATTTATGATTTATTTGAATAGGGACAGTTCTAATATGCATATATAAAACGGCCGTCTAATATCAGTAACAGTGTTTATAGCGAGAGCTAATTTGAAACACTTGTCTCTAGAAGGGCTTTTATAAAGTACAAAAAGTGTAAGGAAAAGAAAAATACATAAAAATAACCCTACATAAACTCCGATAGATAGATAAAACATTGTCTATTTGCTAGGGCGTTGCTATATGGTTGCTAGGGTGTTTCTATGCAGTTGCTAGGGTGTTGCTATGTGGTTACTAGGGTACTCAGGTTGTTACTAGGTTGGTGTGGAGTGTTGCTATGAAGTTGCTTTTAAGTATAATCACAGTGTTTCAGAATGGGGTTCCAGATAGGGTACTCTGGGTAGTTGCTAGGGTGTTGCTATACGGTTGGTAAGGTACTCTGATTGGTTGCTAGGGTACTTGGGGTGTTTGCTTAGGTGTTATGTGGTTGCGGGTGCCCAGGGTGGTTGCTAAGTTGGTTGCTGTGCAGTTGCTAGGGTACCTGGGGTGGTTGCTAGGATACTCGGGGTGGTTGCTAAGGCCATTGCTTGGGTATCTGGGGTGGTTGCTAATGTTGATGGATCGATGGATAGGGTGTTGCTATACGGTTGGTAAGGTATTCTGATTGGTTGCTAGGTTGATGCTATATGGTTGCTAGGGTACTTGGGGTGTTTGCTTGGGTGTTATGTGATTGCGGGTGCCCAGGGTGGTTGTTAAGGTGTTGCTATGCAGTTGCAAGGGTACCTGGGGTGGTTGCTAGGGTGTTGCTTTGCAGTTGCTAGGGTACTCAGGGTGGTTGCTAAGGCCATTGCTTGGGTACCCGGGGGGGTTGCTAAGGTGTTGATGGATGGATGGATAGATAGATAGATAGATAAAAAATCTGATTTTAGATAATTGCCTGTTCCTGGAATTATAACATGACAGAGCATTTTAAATTGAGTAATCATATTTTGTGTTCTGCAGTCTATGCCGGAGGAGCTGCGTCAGTACGCCAGAGCTGGAGAAGATATCCGCCACGCCAGCTTCCATCGTATCGTTGTTTCCACTTGTTCCAGCGCTGGGATGTTCTGCCAGATCGGTCTGCGGTGAGACAGAGCCTTACATCACACACACTACATAAATATACTTTATACAGTGCATGCATAATTATTATGCAGGTCGAAATTCTGATCATATTTTTTTTCCAAACACAATTGACCAATTCCAAACCACATAAATCTTAACTATTCATTTTACATATAATGATTAATAAGTTACATATGATTGTTAACAAGGGCTGGAAGCGAAAAACATTCAGGTGTGCATAATTAAGCAGGGTTATTTTTACAGGCCAAACAAGAGATTTAACTCGGACTGAAATGTCTAAAATTATTAAATGCACATAAGAAAGATGCAATACTAATGCAAAATTAAGGTGCTCCCACTGGACGGGGAGACTCTCATTGGGTCAGCAAGGTCTAAAAACAGTTTGAGAAGAAAAGAAGCATTAACTGCAAAATACTTAAGAATTGAGGTGAAGAATTAGGTGTGAAACATCAGGATTTTTAGGATGTTTTACCCAAGCAAAGTCTCTGAGAACCTGACACACTGCTCTTCTGGAGACTCTAGTTCTGGAAAATGGTGGTGCTGGAGACTAAATGGCTCCTGATGGTTTCACACCTAATTCTTCACCTTAATTCTTAATTATTTTGCAGTTAATGCTTCTTTTCTTCTCCACCTGTTTTTTCTGACCGTGTTGACCCAGTGAGCGTCTCACTGTACAGTGGCTGCACCTTAATTTTCAATTTCTAATATTGCATTAGTATTGCATCCTTCTCATGGGCATTTAATAATTTTTGACTTTTCAGTCTTTTGATTTCTCTTTATTTGGCCCATAAAAAAAACTGCTTAATGATTATGCACATCTGAATTTATGGCAATTTTCATTTCCAGCCCTTGCTAACAATTTTATATATAACTTATAAATGATTATACGTGACCCTGGACCACAAAACTAGTCATAAGGGTCCATTTTTTTAAATTGAGATTTATACATCTGAATAAACAAACTCTCCATTGATGTATGGTTTGTTATGATAGGACAATATTTGTCTGAGATACAACTTGCATGTGATGTTAATGATGTGCTGTCGCTTGTTTTAAAGATAAGGGTGTGTTTGTGTGTGTTTTCAGTGTTGGTCACTTTACACATGTGTTTTTGGATGAGGCCGGTCAGGCCACTGAACCCGAGTCGCTGATCCCTCTGAGTTTACTGTCTGAGAGCAGCGGTCAGGTGAGAGCGAGCAGGGCTTGTGTAGAAGCACTGGTCACTGCAGACTGCTTCACGAGCCTCTGGGTTTCTCCCACAGATCGTGCTGGCCGGAGACCCCAAGCAGCTGGGGCCGGTGGTGAAGTCCAAGCTGGCCGCTGTGTTTGGACTCGGTGTGTCTCTGCTGGAGAGACTGATGGGAACGCCGCTCTACAGCTGCAGCGAGGGAGGATACAACCCCCTGCTGGTCAGGACACTGCATCACACGGGGTTATGGGCTGATTGTGTTATTATAAATCAAATATTATGAGATAAATGCAGCTTAAGCTTTATTTACAGGACGTTTGACATGCTGTCAGTTACCACAGTAAATCATTTAGACTACAGAAATTGATCTATTTTTGTGAAAACATACAATTTTTCAGGAAAGAACAGTTGTTGATTTTTAATGCTGTCAAACGATTAATCATGATTAATCACATCCAAAATAAAGGTTTTTGTTTACTTAAATATACACAGTACACATGTATATAAATACACACTCATACTGTATATATTTTGAAAATATTTACATTAATTTACGTGTATATTTTTATTTATATAATTTATATTATATATAAATATATTTAATATCCAAATATAAATTTTTTCTTAAATGTGTATATATATATATATACACATGCATACATACATACAGTACACGCATATATTATGGAAACAAACTAATTTTTTTTAATTGGTAAAGCCGTTGACATTGTTACATAAGATTTATCACTTTTGATCAGTTTAATGCATCCTTGCTAAATAAATGTACTCTTTTCTTCTTCAAAAAAGGAAACTTATTGACACACACAAAACATTAAACCTTAAAAACTATTATACTAGATAAAACTTATTTAACATGGATAAAAAGTTTTTTAACGTTGGAAAAAATTATATCACCTTTAAGAAAAATGCACATTTCTGATTTTATACTCCCTATGCAATGACTTCTTGACCTTTGTTGTAAACGGAAGTCTCTGCAATTTTTTAGCGTGCTGTGGTGATCGACACAGAAGTTATGATAGAACTTAAAGTGCCTCTATTATGCCATTTCCAATATTGCCTTTCATGCAGTGTGTCATGTAGCTGTATGTGAATGCAAACGATCTAAATCTGAAAGTGCACGATAAATAAACTTAATGTCTCCCAAAATAAAGAATCTACTCTATACAGCCTAAACGAGTCATTAGTAACTCGAATCCCATTTGCATAATTCCCACCTATGTTCTACGTTGGTCACAACCTGTAAGTATGATAAATAATAGATGCTTATATTTTCTATCACGTGTTCAAAATACAGAACTATGACAATGGGCTATCATTTCTGATGCGCTGTACACGGTAGACCAATCACAACAGACTGGGCCATCTGACCAATCAGAGCAGAGTAGGCTCACGGAAAGAGAGACTGAATCTTAGAATTGCTTCGAACGAGTCGTTTGAGAATCGCGAAAAAATGAGGTGATATTAAATGCATATTTTGAGAAAACAAAAGCGTTTTTTCACATTGCATGCATGTAAACCATGCTATTGTAGGAGACTCATGAAACAATATTAGGAGCCTTAAAAATGGCATAATAGGGGCACTTCAACTAACTAAAATACTAAAAAAAAAAAAAAATTTTTTTATTATTTTTTAGTAATTGTAAAAAAAATATATATATATATATATATATATATATATATATATATATATATATATATATATATATATATATATATATATATATATATATATATCTTTATAAATATATATATATATATATATATATATATATATATATATATATATATATATATATATATATATATATATATATATATATATATATATATATATATATATATATATATATATATATATATATATATATATATATATATATATATATATATATATATATATATATATATATATATATATATATATCTTTATAAATGTACATTAATTTGAGCAAAGCTGTAATAAGGACTTGGAGAATCACACCATGGCAGAAACATAACCATAGTGATATTAAAAATTAAATGTATTGATATTCCACAGGTGCAAATTCAGCAAACAGAAGGTGTTTAAGTGCAAAAATAAAAGGGTTTTATTACTCTAGACTGATTTCAGTATTGAAGTAATCACCGTCTCCTCTCTATCAGTTAGCGGCTGGAGATTGTTGTCCTCCAGAAGCCTTTATTGACGCATCATGATTTAAAATGAAATCAATAAAAATATTTAAGGGAGAATCATTAAAGTAGCTCAGATTTCCTCCATTAGTTAAATGATTATCACTTTCCATCACTGCAGCATCCTCTAAACCTGGTAACCGCTATTTAATAATGATTATTTTTCTCTGATCCCAGAAGCCTCCTCTTTGAGTGATGTGTTGATGCTTGTGGTTTTGTAGGTGACGAAGCTGGTGTATAACTACCGCTCGCACGAGGCTCTGCTGGAGCTGCCATCACGTCTGTTTTACGCCGGAGAGCTGTGTGTTCGCTCTCAGAGGGCCGTGGTGGACGCGCTCTGTCACTGGAACAGACTGCCCACTAAAGGCTTCCCCTTCGTGTTTCACGGCGTCCGGGTGAGTACAGACTCAGTTGTGTTGAATCACACTAGAGCTGGTTGTGCGGCTGTGAATGCAGCAGTCGCTCTCGGGTGCACAGCAGAAGCAGAACAAACAAGCTCGTCTCATCTCGTGATGAGAAAGCAATCCGACCGAGCGGTATCATAATTCATAACAGGAAATATGTGACCCTGGAGCACAAAAGCAGTCATAAGTAACACAGGTATATTTGTAGCAATAGCCAACAATACATTGTATGGGTCAAAATTATACAGTTTTCTTTTATGCCAAAAATCATTATGATATTAAGATCATGTTCCATGAAGATATTTAGTAAATTTCCTACCATAAATATATCAAAACTTAATTTTTTATTAGTAATATGCATTGCTAAGAACTTCATTTGAACAACTTTAAAGATGATTTTCTCAATATTTAGATTTTTTTTGCACCCTCAGATTCCAGATTTTCAAATATTGTCTGATCATAACAAACCAAACATCAATGGAAAGATTATTTATTCAGCTTTCAGATGATGTATAAATCTCAATTTCGAAAAATTGACCCTCATGACTGGTTTTGTGCTCCAGAGTCACATATGTTATATAAAAAGCAGCAGTCATTGTCTGATCTTCTGAGTGAGAATATTTGTTATTGGACTTCATATTAAAACGTGTAATTAATTGCTCTTCTCCACACATTACAAGAATGCTGTCCGGACGAAACCTTGATTCCTTCTGACTGTAACTGCATTTATATATATATATATATAAGTATATGTGGAGTTTATTTTCAAAAATGGATAACTGTTGTTTTTTATTTTTTTATTATGTTATGTTTTTGTATTTTTTTTAACCTAATCAAAATAACCCGACTGCAGTTTGATTGAGATTAATTGGAATGCACAATAAAAAATATGACTTTTGAAAATTGTTAAAAGCAGACTTATCTGTTTTTGCAAATGAACTCTTCATATATAGACAATATAATTATATATAGGTAGTTATTCCATGGTCTGTCTGAATACTGGATTCTGATTGGCTGGCAGGTATGCAGTATAACAGTGTAATGCACAGGTAGTTCCAAGTCAGTTTAATTACTGACCCATATTAATGCGCTGCTTTAATAGATGCACACTAATCAACACACATCACTCACGCCGTGCAGTTTTGGCGGTTTTCAAAACATATCATTTGTATAGGCTAATTAGTTAACAAACAAGCCCAAGTGTGCATATATAGCCTACTGCATGCATCCAGTCAGTCATCACAACGTTACCAAACACATGCACACTGCAAAGATGGCTGATGTTGACGTCGCAGCCGCGCTTTTGCCAGGACGGCTATAAAGCCACAATAAGCCCGCGGAGCGAACATGTCACTCCATCTTGACAAATGACGCAGAGGAACATAAGCAGGACCAATTAGAGGACAGCTTTACTCACATGTGATTTGCACGAACACAGTTTGGTACGCTGTGCAATGTTGTCTTGTGAAAGCGAACCGAACCAAGAAAATGCAACATTGTAACTGTGTGTGTGTGTGTGTTTGAAGGGGACTGAGATGAGAGAGGGCAATAATCCGTCGTGGTTCAATCCCGCTGAAGCTGTGCAAGTCATGATGTACTGCTGCCAGCTCGCGAAGAGACTCTACAACCCCATCGCAGCCGCAGACATCGGCGTCATCGCTCCGTATAAGAAACAGGTGAGTGTCTGAGAGCGCATGCATACCTGCTGAACAAACTCAGAGATTCAGAGCTGACAAATCCAGCCTGGTTTAGATCTGGGGTCTGTACCATGAACCCGGTTTTAGCTGGCTAGCCAGGTAAGTCTCAGTTTAGTTTGCACCAATCCTGGGTTTTAAGTACCATGAAAGTGGCTTGGCTTTTAGCGGCGTTCATCACCAGAGTAACTTACACTCCACAGATAACTTGCTCCGGGGTTAAGGCTAGAAGCCATACAGCAAAAACTACAGGGCATGCGCACATCAATATAGAGTATTATTTGTCACACTGTACAACAATTAATATTTTTGCATTATTGTAAGGGGTAGGTTTAGGGTTGGGGTAGGTGTAGACATTAATAAAATACAATCTACTAGGTAGAAAATTCAATTTATTGTAAGCTTCAGGTTTTTTCAGCTTATGTTATGAGTTACAGATCTCAAACTGAAATTGGACCAATCAGATGTGAGCAAAGTGACACGTGTCTGACGCAAAAAAAACAGTCACGTTTCTCTTCCTACAAATTAAAGGTCACTATAAAGTACCTTTGAAAAAATTGCAATAAAATTGTCTGGCTTTAATGATAATTACAATTTGCATATGATTTATATACTTATAATATGATTTGTGTTATTAATCCATTACACACAAGCACTTTTAGTTTAACAATTATTATAAAGCATTTATTTTAAATGAATATTTATGTGTCAAAGATGAAAAAGGGTTATAAAAACAATGTGTAATACTGCTTTAAATTGTTGTTTTACCCCAATTTTTTTTTTTTTAAGTTTTCTGTTTAATTTATTTGCAATTTTGTTTGTTTTTCTGAGCAAAAAATAAATATCATACATTTCTCCCTGATTTACACTAAAATGTCATTCAGTGTAACAATCTTGTCAGGCATATTTACAACAAAAATCAATTTATGACACATTAAAAGACTAATTACTTTCACCCCAGATACTAATTAGTTCTAATTTTACATTTTTTTAAATTTGTCACGATTCTAGCTTTCGCCCATTTGTCAGTAATTTTTTACACAGTAATATTTAATATGCTCCCTTATTCTTTTATATATTTTAATATGTACAAGTCAGAATAAGCATATTGTTAGAATTTTTACATGAATATTGTGTCATTGAATGACTGTAACTTTATTTCAACCAAATTTTGACATTTTATTCTCCAAAAACATATTTGAAACCTTAAAAGTCTACACTTTACTTGCATGTAATGTGCTTTTATGGACATAATCACTTTTGTAAATTTCTTTTGATGCAGACATATTAACGTCTTTGACCCATATACAGATCATATGGAATATGTGACTCCTTTTAGTTTTTATCATATGTGACCCTGGAGCACAAAACCAGTCATGAGGGTCAATTTTCTGAAATTGAGATTTGTGCATCATCTGAAATCTGAATAAATAATCTTTCCATTGATGTATGGTTTGTTATGATAGGACAATATTTGGCTGAGATACAACTATTTGTAAATCTGGAATCTGAGGGTGCAAAAAAATCTAAATATTGAGAAAATCGTCTGTGATTTCACGCTGTCCAATAAAAACATAACATCCTCCACAACATCAGTCGAGTGTTAGAAATACCTTCCTTTTGTGATCTGATGTGGCTTCTTATGAGAGAATGATGCAGAAATGTATATTCTGTACTGTAATAAAGGCTGTCGATTAGCAATGGCTTATAAACGTACATAATTATGAAACTTCCCGAGCTGGCTTTAAGAACACAGATAAACATTGCTGCAGTTAAATGTGTATTGTCTTCATGTTTCATGCATCTTATTTTATTCAGTTACAGTGATAGATCTTATGATGCTTCAGGAAAGCCCTAATATGGAAGGCATCCAGCTGTTACTTCTGTGATGCACATGTGCTTTATATAGTGCTCAATAATGACCAATCCATGAAAATAATACTTCTCTCAAAATAATTTTCAAGTAGTCGTATGATAATCCATTTTTTTCTGCAGTGTACTGGAGTTTTTTGTTCTTCTTTAAATAGCATTTTAAATGGCAAATTGCAAAACAAAATACTCGTGTCACGTCACACTGATGGTACGGTAAGGTTGGCAGGTGTGTGCGTGCAGAAACCCCTCAGACACGGCTTCTGTTCGTCCGTTTCCATGCATGCAGATGCTTTAATCATAATCAGTTTGTCAGAGAGCCAGCAGTGTTGAGAGGACACAATGACTAGATTAGAGTAAACCAGCTCAATTGTCAGTCTGTCTGTGGTGATTATGTAACTCAGGTTTAATCAGCAGACGGCTCTGATGCACACACACGTGTGTGTCTTGGCTGGAATCGGTCTGTAGCATCGAGAGGTCATGAGATGTGTGTGTGGTCAGGTGGAGAAGATCCGTGTGCTGCTGCACAGAGTGGGTCTGGGAGAGGTCAAGGTGGGGTCAGTGGAGGAGTTCCAGGGCCAGGAGTTCCTCGTCATCATCATATCAACGGTAACCAGGGCTTTCACTTCATTACCGGACTTTACCACAGTATTTTCATTTCAAGAAACTTTGACTTTTATTTTGCTACAATCCAAAGCATGATTTCGTACTTTTTACTCCACTACATTCCTTAAAAAAACATGTCGTTCTTTATTATTTTGTAAATTATAGGTCCGATCCAACGAGTCCTTGCTGAATGAAGAGCTGCAAAGCATGCTGGGATTCCTCTCCAGCCCGAAGCGTTTCAACGTCGCCATCACACGAGCCAAAGCGCTGCTCATCGTGATCGGAAACCCACACGTGTTAATCAAAGTGAGGTTTAAACCCTCTTCACGTGATATAAACATCTGTGTAGATATTCATCGTTGATCATCAGGACTGATCTGGAGCTTGCGATTTTAGACCAATGTTTTATTTATTTTGACCTGGAAAACATTTAATAATTCATATTAATTTCTATTAAACAACTTGAATTGATGGAATTAACTCCCAAATTACAAAAATCATTCCTTCCTATTTCCATGTGTGACCCTGGACCACAAAACCAGTCATAAGAGTCATTAAACTGATATTTGTACATCATATGATAGGATAATATTTGAAAATCTGGAATCTGAGGGTGCAAAAAAATCTAAATATTGAGAAAATCATCTTTAAAGTTGTTCAAATGAAGTTCTTAGCAATGCATATTACTAATCAAAAATTAAGTTTTGATATATTTACGGTAGGACATTTACTAAATATCTTCATGGAACATGATCTTAATATCCTAATGATTTTTGGCATAAAAGAAAAATGGCTAATTGTGACCCATACAATGTATTGTTGGCTATTGCTACAAATATACCTGTGTTACTTATGACTGCTTTTGTGCTCCAGGAACACATATTATTGCACACGGTAACATTAGAGTAATAATAATTGTAAGGTGGTGCTCCGCTCAGACTCTGAAGTGTGTTTGTCTGGATCAGGACCCGTGTTTCAGCGCTCTGCTGCAGTACTCGTGTGATAACAGAGCGTTCCTGGGCTGTGATCCTCCGGTCAGTCTGCAGGCCTCACCAAGGTTCGAGTACGTTTGGTCACTTTCATCAACTAGTTGTGTTTGTAGATCAGGAGAACATGGTTTCATCACTTAATGCTGTTCTTGTTTTTCACAGGATCCTCTCTGAAGACACTTAGAAATGATCAGCACAGTGTTGCGATGTTTATTCTATGATTGTTCTGTTAAATAAATAATAATGTCATCTAGCAACTTTGTGTGCTTGTTAGCGTCTAAAGAGCTGGACACTGGATCTGCACAGACCGACAGAAGTGTGTTTGTAGTTCCAGCACTTAAACTCTTGTGTTCCTTCAAACGTGTTACAGAAGATTAAACTCGTTCTCATTTAAAGTGTTCTTGCCACTGGATTTCATATCTGTGAGCTTGAGAAGGTGATCTGGTAACACTTTACAATAAGGTTCATTAGTTAACATTAGTAAACATGAACAATACTTCTACAGCATTTATTAAATCTTAGTTCGTTAATTTCATCAGCATTTACTAATGCATTATTAAAATCATAAGTTTGTTAACATTTGTTCATGTTAGTTCACAGTGCATTAACTACTCTATTTTCATTAAATAATGTAATAAATGCATTGTTCAGTGTTAACAAATGACACCTTATTGTAAAGCGTTATCTCTTAATATTATCATGACTCCAGATTATTTTGTCTGAAGTAACTAAAAACTCCACTTTAACATGACATATGCATGTTACTGTAATGTAAACAGTTGTAGTAATGTAAAGTATTACATGATTAAAATTAAACGTGTACGTTTATATTGGCTCAGGTCCATTCAACATTAACAAACAATGAATAATTGCATTTTCTTTCTTTTTCAAAAGCAGTGTTCAGACAAAGAATAAAGTTGAGTGATAAAATCATGAATGACTTCTTTCTGCAGTGAAACACTTATAGATGACAGTATTTTGGTAAGTATTTCTTCTTGTTCTGCACCGTTTGATCATTTCCATGCTGTTCTGTCATTGTCTTGCATGCATTAAACAGCACGGAAACTTACTACAACTCTGATGCTTTTCCAAGGTTATTTTGATCTTTTCTACACTCAAAAATAATTATTAATTGGATGAACTATTTAATTGAGGGCAGGATTCCCATCCAATAAATGTGTAGCCCCAACTCATAAAAATCAAATGCATGTGATGAAATGTAATTGAGTTGGGCTCAATTTGATTAAATGAAATTGATACATTGAAGTGATTTTATGCTTGTTGAACTCTAAACTAAAACATTTAACCGGAAAATCACAAACAAAAACATTGGATTTACTTAACTTTAGGTATTAGCCAACTTGTTAGGCATAGCATAAGATGATATTGTTACATCCATGGCATACCCATAGTTATTTTTTTATTATTAAAACAACTTTGCTTCATGTTAGCAGGTCCTCAACCCAATCACATGCTCTACTTTACCACAGTGGTAACCCTCCAGACACTAACATACCAGAAACTCTTTAAAATACAAACATAAGAGCATTAAACATGTCTCCCAATTTTATCATCTAAATAATGCCTAAAATAAAAAAATTTCAAGATTTACTCTCCTTATCCAGCCCGGTGCAAAGCATGATGGGAAGGGTAAATCCACTTCCTAGTTACACAAGTAAAATCATTTGTTCTTTCAAAATGAAAATATTGAGTTGAGCCAAAACGCAACTGTTTCGAGTCAGTTTAACACGATGCAATTGTATAAATGGGACACCTGACATAATGGTGTTAAATGAAAATGAACTGAACAGTGTTGAAGAATCATTTTTTTTTAGTTCAGGTGTCTAAGCCATCTTTCAGAATCATGTGGCTTTGAAAAATCAAAGTTTTTAAGAGGTCTGATTTGATATGGCAATCAAACAAAATTAACACTATACTGCATTTATTCCAATGGCTGTGATTTTACTGTAGATGCTGTTGTTTGACATCTCCCTTTTATACTGTGCTTTTGACCATTAAACTGAACAATGAAGGCCTGTGACAGACAAACAGTGTCATTCAAATGCACAAAGAACCCAGTTTTGCTAATATATTCACCGCAGTGAACTGTTAATTACATAAAAAGGTCCGTGATTGTTCAGTCAGGTTGTGTTTCTGTGATCAAACCCACTGATCAATGATTTTTCTTGGCATTTGCGTTCATGTTTTTTGCCAAGTTGATCAAAACTGTCAGATGAGCAGTAAAACTCAAACGAATGAATGCATATACAAATGTATTTCACACACAGCCCTATATAACCTACACTACATGACGAGTCACACACAGCCCTATATAACCGACACTACATGACGAGTCACACACAGCCCTATATAACCGACACTACATGACGAGTCACGCACAGCCCTATATAACCGACACTACGTGACGAGTCACGCACAGCCCTATATAACCTACACTACATGACGAGCCACGCACAGCCCTATATAACCGACACTACATGACGAGTCACGCACAGCCCTATATAACCG
>CM041800.1:6935979-7010979 GCA_023376895.1 Aspiorhynchus laticeps
CAAACGTGATGATAAAGACATTTATAATGTTATAAAAGATTTCTATTTCAGATAAATGCTGATCTTTCTATTAGGGGTCGACCGATATGCGTTTTTCAGGGCCGATGCCGATACCGATTATTACAGACCAAGTAGACCGATAACCGATATTTTGAACCGATATATGTCTGGTGGCGATACAATTAATGTCAATTAAGAATAACAAGGGCTCTGACAAAAACTGCCTTCCCTGGTGTTGGTTGCACTTCTTACTCTTGTCTTCCTCCATGCATCTGTAGGGCTGCACGATATATTGCATGCGATTGTCATGCGCATCTCTTCAGTAAAGCCGGTTCTGTGATTAGTATTAAATCTCCATCACCTGCTTTCCAACCTGCTGTGCCATTCACATATGCAGAGACACGCAGAACATGCACAATTCATATTTAAATAGTCTTTTTGCGGCTTAATGTTTACAGATACTAGTCCATAGCACGAGTCGATTTAAGTGTACTGACCTACTTTTGATTAATTCATCCAAACTTTGACTTGAGAGACAACTGATGCGTGATCACTGAAGCAAGCAGCTCCGGTTAGCAAGCGCTTTCGGTGTGAGAGTGCCTTTAGTCTCCCACGCTGATTGGTCGGACTCGTGACTCCCAACAAATCAGGGCCCGTATTCATAAAGATTCTAAGAATCCTCTCAGAGAGCTCCTAATTTAGCTTAAAAATTTCTATCTAGGAGTCTTAGCTTAAAAGTGATTCAGGACCAATCTGAGAGCAACTCTGAGCGAGGAAAAGACAAAAACTTTTATCTTAGTGAGTAGTGTTGTCAAAAGTACCGACCTCGATACCATTCGGTACTGAAATTTTAAAAACGTCCATTTCCCGCTAAGATTTGAGCGCTGTTGAGCGGATTCTTAAACAGCGCTGATTGGTCATTGTTCACCTGCTCAACAGATACATCTGTGATTGGCTTCAATTATCAATGAAGCGCTCGGTGAAGAGCGTGAAGCGATGATCAATGAAGCCAATCACAGACCTATCTGTTGAGCAGGTGAACAATGACCAATCAGCGCTGTTTAAGAATCCGCTCAACAGCGCTCAAATCTTAGCGGGAAATGGACGTTTTTAAAATTTCAGTACCGAATGGTATCGAGGTCGGTACTTTTGACAACACTATTAGTGAGGAGGCGGGGCTGACCCCGTTGCTAGCTATGACACAGTCTTTTGAAGACTGTGATTGGTTGGTTGTCCAAGAAGGAAATAAGAGTGCTTTTAAGAGTAGGGTTTATTATAAGCCTTCACTTTGAAATTACAAGCGTAATTTTTCCTGTTTTACTGTACTCTCTCTCTCTCTCTCGCGCACACACACACACACACACACATTATATTCTTTATTTTTTTATTTACCATGCTGTCATACTTAACGTATTTTATAGGAAATGAACAGCGACACAATAAGGTTCTGAAAGAGCTGTAACAGACCCAAATCATCGCTGCTGCATATCTGCATTTTTCCAGTTGCCAAATATGTTAATGTAGTGATTACGTCCATTTCTGGCGCTATGACATTTCTGCGCAGTGTCAGGGATGTTAACATGTCTTTAATAAGATCTGTCTCAAACATGATCCCTGCACGATCTAATGTGTAGCGTCTTATTAACTCAGTCATGCATTGTGTGCAACACATTTCTTCATGTTTGGTTCATTTTCTCCGCTGCTAAAGAAACTCTGAAGCCTCTTAAAAGTCCTCGTCCGTACTCCTAACAATTTCAGACCTTAAGACCTCTTTTAAGGGTTAAGATGCTTTCTGAATTACTTTTTTCTTTACTAGGATCTTTTCTTTAAATTTAAGAGGAAACACCCACATTTCTTAGAATTGTGTTACTAGGAGCAACTCTGAGCGCTGAGATTCTTCATGAATACGGGCCTGATGCGCGGTGGGCGGAGTCTGCTCTATCCCACAGCGTGCTGAGCTCCGACAGGCTGCGTCAGAGCCACATAGAGTTTCAAAATTAAATTATTTTATCGCCACATCGATTCTGAAAATGGCTGATACCGATAATCATAAAAATGCTTAATATCGGCGCCGATAATCGGTCGACCCCTACTTTCTATGCATCAAAGAATCCTGAAAAAAATGTACTCCGCTGTTTTCAACATAATAATATATATATAAACAGCAAATCAGCATGATTTCTGAAGGATCATGTGACTAGGGTAATGATGCTAAACATTCAGCTTTCAAATCACAGGAATAGATTACATATTAAAATAGAAAAGTTATTTTAAATGATAAAAATACTATAAAATGTTACTGTTTTGCTGTACTTTGGATGAAATGAATGCAGGCTTGATGAGCAGGAGACTTTAAAAACGCTGAGCATACACTGGTAGTGTATCTAAACGGACTGCAGCTATAGAATAGTTTAGTTGCTGTCACCAGCCGCTGCTGCAGACACGTATAGCTGCTTTGTGTTCAGACGGAGTGAAGGCTGGACACCTGCGGTCTGCTCCCGGGTCTCCTCTGAGCCTCTGAGCGGGTCCAGAGCACTCACATCCACCAGCTCCACTTTAATAATCTCCATCTTCTCCTGTGTGTTGAGACGAGGATCAAACCCAGAGATAATCAACAGCACTCATCACTCATGACCGCGTCTTTTACCTCAGAGCTACCGACACTTCAACAACAGCCAGCATTCATCTCGCGTTACTACAGGACAACGCTTTCAGGAGTGTTACTATGTGTTTGGAGTATAAAGCGAAGAGAAACCTCAACGTTTAGTGTCGTTTTAGACACCTAAAATGCTGAAAAAACACAGACCTTTATGACACAGGAGGAGGCGTAGGGCTGATGACGTCACGACAAACGCGCCGTTCAGAGGATCATAATAAAAGTCCCAAGAAAATAAAATACAAAATTAAAGACCTTTCCTTCTTTTTTTTTTTATATTTTTTTTTTTTTTTTTTTATTTAAGAAACATATGTAAATATACAAACACATTCAGGAGAACATAGAAGAGGTAAAACAAAAGACAAAGTATACAGAGTAATTACAAATTATATACCTTACCCTTTACATAAGGAACAATACTAACAAAAGATAATGATATATATAACAAAATTCAAATAATAATAATAATACAAATAAAATAAAACAATATATGACATAAAGCTGTTTAATCGTGAATATCAGAGCCATTACAAAATAATTGTTCATATATTTTCAGGAATCTATCACATTTTTTATTGCTAGTTAAACTAAAAGATTTAAGCATTGAATCTACTTCAACCAGAAAATGTGAGAAAATAGGAAATGATCCCATAAATTTCTGTTTATGGATAAAAAATTTGCCAAATAAAATAAAAAAGTTAAAAATGTATTCTTTGGATGTGTGGGAGTCAGTATAATAACAAATAATATCTTTCAAATTAAAAGAGTATGCATGAATGGGGGTTTTATTTAAATGAGAAAATACGCTAGACCAAAATTTCTGAACCAAATTGCAAGAATAAAATAAGTGTACTAATGTTTCATCTTCATCACCACAAAACGAACAAGTACTAGAAATATCAATATATTTGGACACCGTTGCATTAACAGGATAAATCTTATGTAATATTTTAAAGTGGACTTCTTTGGTCTTGTTGGGAATAAAATATTTATGTGGTAATAACCACGCTCTTCTCCATTCAATATTACCAATAAAGGCAGCCCAATGGGATCTGCCTCTAGGGTAAATGAAATCTCTTTTTTGAAGAATCTGGCGAATAGACCTTTCCTTCTTCTTTTTATTGGGTTACAGACGGTTACATGTTATACTGCAATGTGTAAAGTCATGGCTTCATTGATCTCTTCTTAAATTCTCCTAATAAGGTCAGTTTCGTACAAAAATTGTTACTTATCTTTATGTTGATGCTCAGACTTTAAAAACCAGTGCTTAATCAAATGATTTGTTGTGGGAAAATAGCATTACGTGTTGAAAGTTAATTTTTTAAATAAAATATCTTAATTTTCTCAGCTTCACTCCTCGAAAATATATTTTTTTCTGTTCGAAATAATAAAATAAAATGTCTACAAGCTACATGTACAAGCACATGGACAGCTAGGTGTAGTAAGGGGACTTTTAATTTGCGTGTCTGCGCCGCGGCTCAGTCACAGCAGATGTGTGCTCGAGCGCTTCAGTGTTTATGGTGAATAAAACAACACAAACCGGTCAGGTCAAGTGTTTCTGAAAGACAAGCTCCCAGCAGCAGGATCATAGTATTTAACGTATGGTTAGTATCATAAATGTCAAATAATTAAAATAATTATTTATTTAATATTTTAATGTGTTGATGTCGTGAATGTTGGCTAATTTTTATTAATCATTATTTTTAATTTTTTTTTCGGTGCGTAAAGCAACTCGAAAAGGGAAAGAGTGATTTACGAGTGTTTCTTTTTCTTCACAGTGAATATTTCTATTATCTCTTAACACGGTGAAGGAAAAAACTGCAGGTGTAACTTAATAATTCAGCTTCATACTGTTATAAACATACAGCTTTTAATCCAATGTGCATGGCATGTGTTTTCAAGTAATGCCACATCACACTTTTAATTTTTTTATAAAATAATAAAAAAAAAATACAATTTTAACTTTTTTTTTTTTTTTTTTTTTTTTTTTTTTTAAGAGATATAGAGAGAGATTTGAAGTTTAATCATATCACCTCGGTTTGATCACATATCAATAAGCAGACTAGAATGATCCCACTGGTTTAAATAATCTTGCTTTGTTCAATAATAAACCTCAGAGTGCACAATGCAGTTGTATGGAGTTAAATGAGTAACAGCGATATCATGTGGATATGTGTTGAATGGGTGAACCTGAGAGAAAAATAAAGAACAGTCTTTTATTGTTAAAAATATCCCTCAATTTTCTGAGGAGTTTAGCTCATTCCTGATCAGATTTGTCAGCACTAGAATACATCTGCTAGCTATCCTGTTATTGTTTGTATTTATGTGCATTGTTTTTAATTGATCCTATTGTTTTCAATAGACGACTGTATGATTTGTATTGTGTAATTATTACATTTTCTAGTATGTATTTTTAATAACATGTTCTTTAGGGTGACTTGTAGCATCTTGTCCAGGGGCTACGGATGAAAAATAGCCTTTGGTTAATTCTGGTACATTTACAGGAATGTTTTATTAATGTACAATGTCCCTGTCAACTAAATAAATAAATAAAAATAAATTAAAAAATCAGACACACCTGCCTGCAGCGGTCAAGAGGACAAACCCTGCAGGAGTGCAGCTGTAATCAGCGAGTGTGAGTCAGTATAGATATCTTTCTGAACACTTTCTTATACACTGAGCGAGTTCTGCAGCAGCTTTACAGACGTCAGACTTCTCTGTCGGTGTCAGGGCTATACAAACTAACCTGCTACTGTAAATAAATATAGGCCTAGTAAAACCATATTTCGATTTTTCATTGCTCTGCTGCACTATGATGATAAACCTAACATTGATCTGTAAATGTGCAGAACATTTAATACATTCATTTAGCAGATGCTTTTCGAGATGACTTAGAAATCATGAAAGTTTCAACAGTTAAGTTTGTTGAAATATAAATGTCGCCCACATTAGCAGACTCCTTCAAAATAATGTTTTATTTTATTTTAGTATCAGCCTGAAACTGAATTAATCAGTATTTGACATCACTGTGTTTTAACATTATGATTATGATTCTGAAAAAAATCTAGAAAAATATCATTAGGGGTGTGCGATACTGCAAATTTTGGTTTCAAGTTTTATTTGTCACATACACGACTATACAGAGATTGTATAATCAGCAGTGAAATGAGAGTCGGGTTCGCTCCATGGACAGTGCAAATATTGAAAAAAACAACACAAGGGAAGTATACATAAAATAAAATGAATAAAAAATAAGATATAAAGAATGTGCATGACAGTATGCTGTAGAATTAAATATTAAGATAAGCATGACTGTACAGAGAGGAATGTGCAAACAGGTTATACATGGTTGACATGAAGCAGCCAATCACAAAAAAATAAAATAAATATAAAAAATAAGATAAGATATGATATCAAGACACAGAGAGTGTTGTGTGCAAATGAGCAAATGACACTGTCAGTATGAGGTAGTTATGAGGTAGAGAGTAATGAGTGTGTGATTAGTGATTTGAAGTAAGTCAGATGATGTTAAGAGGCTGAGTTTGAGTTCAGGAGCCTGATGGCCGTGGGGAAGAAACTCCTCCTGAGTCTCTCTGTTTTTGCCATCAGGCTGCGGAAGCGCTTACCAGATGGCAGCAGAGTGAATAGACAGTTTCCAGGGTGATTTGAGTCCTTGATGATTTTGTCAGCTCTGCCTCTGCAGCGTTTGATGTAGATGTCCTGCAGAGAGGGGAGAGCAGACCCAGAGATACGCTCAGCTAAGCGCACAACTCTCTGCAGGGCTTTGCAATCTTGGCTGGAGCTGTTTCCATACCACACTGAGATGCACTGAGTCAAAACACTTTCTATGGTCCCTGCATAGAAAGGTTTCAGGATTGTTGGTGAGACCCTGAATTTCCTCAGCTGTCGCAGATGGTACAGTCTTTGCCTGGCTTTCTTGACCTGTGTTTTGATGTGTGTAGTCCAAGTCAGGTCCTCGGAGATGTTTACTCCGAGGTACTTGAAGCTTCTTACTCTCTCCACAGGGGTCCCGCTGATCACAAGAGGAGTGTAGGGCAGCAGGTGTCTCTTTCTGAAGTCCACAATCAGCTCTTTGGTTTTGCTCACATTCAGAGAGAGACAGTTGTCCTGGCACCATGATGTAAGTCTCTCCACCTCATCCAAGTATGCGGTCTCATCATTGTTGGAAATGAGGCCCAGAACCACAGTATCATCAGCAAATTTGATAATAGAAGTGGAGCTGTGAGAGGACACACAGTCATGTGTGTAGAGAGAGTATAGCAGGGGACTCAGAACGCAGCCCTGCGGGGCTCCTACGTTCAGGGTGATGGAGTTGGAGGTGAACTGGCCTACCTTCACCACTTGAGGTCTGCCGGTGAGGAAGTCTTGAATCCAGTCGCTGAGTGAGGTGTTTAGGCCGAGGCCTGTGAGTTTATTAGTCAGCTTGATGGGGACTATAGTATTGAAAGCTGAGCTATAGTCTATGAATAGCAGTCTTGCATAGTTCCCATTGCTGCTATCAATGTGTGTGAGGGAGGAGTGAAGTATGTGAGAGATGGCATCATCAGTTGATCTATTGGAGCGATAAGCAAACTGAAGAGGGTCCAAAGTAACAGGGATGGAGGAGCTAATCGATCCGAAACCAAGTATCGATCCGAAACCAAGTAAATACAGGGCCAGTATCGCCGATACCGATACTTGTGATTTAAAAAAAACATACATTTAAATGACCAACAACAATTAAAAAAATTAACAATAACTAATGTTGATATGACTAATATTATATTCACCTTAAAGCTACGTGGATATTATTTGCCTTTCTAAAAGGACTTTGCAGGCAGAGGAGCCCAGAACATGAAAGCAATGCGCAGTTTCCTGTTAAGTATTTTCCTCCCATAGAAAAGAGTTATAAAAAAAAATAACGTGGCTTAATAAATTAAGAACGTAATATTAAAAGACAAAACTCAGTATATACCTTATTAATGTTCAAACTAGATATGCAAGTTAGCAGATGTGCCCAGAATATGAAAGCATCGCTCAAAGTTTTCACATTATGCATTTTCCTCCCATAGAAAACCATTATAAAGAAAAGTATAACGTAAGTGGCTTATTGAATGAAGACAGTGATATGAAAAATAACTATTAAACCATAACTCGTTTATTATTGAAAGGATTTTCGTATGTTATGTACGTACTGTATTTTCTGTTTGTTTTATACATACTGTAATATTCATTTGTTATTATTGCAATACCCATCATACAGGCACATGGCTTCTTCTCCTACCATTGCTACGCCGATGACACACAGCTCTCTCTTTTCAACCAGATGATCCAACGGTAGCTGCACGGATCTCAGGCTGCCTGGCGGACATCTCGGCATGGATGAAAGAACATCACCTACAGCTCAACCTGGCAAAGACTGAGCTTCTTGTCGTCCCTGCCACTCCGACTCTACAGCATGACTTCTCGATTCAATTAGGCACATCAATAATTACCCCATCAACTTCGGTCAGAAATCTTGGTGTAATCTTTGATGACCAGCTGACCTTCAAAAAGCACATTGCAAAGACGGCTCGATCTTGCAGGTTTGCGCTACACAACATCAGAAAAATCAGGCCCTTCCTGACAGAGCATGCTGCGCAACTTCTTGTCCAGGCCCTTGTCGTTTCTAGGCTGGACTACTGCAATGCTCTTCTGGCTGGACTTCCATCAAACACAATCAAACCTCTACAAATGATTCAGAATGCAGCAGCACGACTGGTCTTCAATGAGCCCAAAAGAACCCATGTTACACCTCTCTTCATCTCACTGCACTGGCTACCAGTGGCAGCTCGCATCAAGTTCAAGACACTGATGCTTGCATACAGAACGACCACAGGCTCAGCACTACTTCCACTCACTATTACGAATCTACATCCCCACCAGAAGTCTGAGATCTGCTAGTGAGCGACGCCTTGTGGTACCATCACAGAGAGGCTCAAAATCACTCTCCAGAACATTCTCATTCACCATTCCTGGATGGTGGAATAATCTTCCCCCCCCTATCCGGAATGCTGGATCCCTGTCAATCTTCAAGCAACAACTGAAGACTCATCTCTTTCGGCACTACTTGACTTCATCCTAAACTTGTTCATAAAAAAAAAAAAAACCTTTCCCTTTATCTTTCTCTCCTTCCCTTGCTAGCTTGTACTTATTTGAACAATGACTGAGACTTGGTGTTACGAGCACTTCCTCTGTCTGATTGCCTCTTCAAGATGAATCGCTTTATGTACTCCCCAATTGGAAGTCGCTTTGGATAAAAGCGTCTGCCAAATGATTAAATGTCTAAATGCAATAAAAAACTATGATATGAAAAGGCCAAATTCGGTATAGTTTATAAAAATATATAGGCCTACTATGTATGTACAGGTAAGCAGATTAACCCAGAACATGAATACAACACGCTGAATTTCATTTTCTCTCATTGCAATATAAAAACAGGTTACACTTTATTCTGATAGTCCACTTTAGACATTCTACTAACTATAAGTAACTTTGTAACTACATGTCAACTAATTCTTATTAATTTGCAGCTACATGTCTACTAACTCTCAGAGTAGACTGTTAGGTTAGGTTTAGGGTTATTAGAATAAGTTGACGCTTGCAAAGTTTCTGATAGTCAGTGTGTTGTATGTTGTGGACTCATCAAAATAAAGTGTTAGAAGTTATTAAACAGACAGTCTATTAATACTCTAATGACTGCTGACATGTAGTTGCAAAGTTACTTACTGTTAGTAGAATGTCTAAAGTGGACTATCACAATAAAGTGTAACCTAAAAACATTTAACATGGTGCAATGGAGGAAGACAGTGATAAAGACCAAATAAAGACTAAATTCAGTATACAGTTTGTTAATAAAATATAATATGTTGCAAGCAGCTGAGCCCAGAATATATATGCAAACATGCTAAATTGCAACATTTAAACATAAAAACATTTAAATTGGCTTAATGCATTAAGAAATAATATTAAAAGGCCAATACTGCATGAAAATGACAAATTCGGTATACAGTTATAGACAATATGCACTATCTGAAGGATTTCCTTCCTCCCCTTTTCATTTCTTTTGTAGCTCGGAGTTCTAGCGTTCCATCTCTCACTGTATCTGCTCGCGCTTGGAGCCGCTGAGTCACGTGATGCATGACAACAGGTGTGTTCGACTTGAAGCAGCGCTGCGCAGAATGATCACTGTGTGACATCAAGTACCGCGAGAGCGATAAGAGAGCAGACGGATCCTATGCATTCGAATCGCTCTCGCGGTACTTTGATGTCATACAGTGATCATTCTGTGCAGCGCTACTTCAAGTCGAACGCGCCTAAGAAAACAGCGTAGCAGGGGAGGAGCAGCGACGTTTGCATACGAGATGTGAAAAGAGCGGAATATACACCCACAGACATGTCTACACTTTGTTGAATGTATTAAGCAATGTATTAAGTGTATAGGAGAAAAAATAACCTAAAGTATCGATCTTATCAGGCTAGTATCGATCCAATACCAACGTGGGTATCGATACTATCGATATTAGGATCGATACGCCCACCCCTACCAAACATTAGATTAGCTCAAAATAAAATACAATAACAAGAATGTGTGCATTTGCTGTGAAACATGTCATTTGTCTCATGCTTTGTTTTTGATAGAATGAATAAAACAAGCAGCATTATTAGGTAAGTGCACTTATTAGGGTCACTCCTCTAAATGACTATCATGTTGTATAGCAGTTGTTTATTAATGTTTGATGGCATTCACATAAGAATGAGATTGCTTTTGTGACACTTAATCTTTTCAATGTTGATTTCAGACCTGCTGGAAGTGAAAGAGGAAGGTGAAGAACTGAATGACGTGCAAGAGAAGCATCAGTATTTCATAACTGTGGAAGAATCTCTTACACTGGTGACCTATGTGTGTTTTCTTTGCGGAAAGACTTTTTTAAGGCTTGGCCTTTTTAAAGCGCACCAGAAAATACAAGCCCGGTCTAATGAAAATACGTATAAATATCATGCCAAAAAAACCCGAAAACTCATGGTATTTATTTGCAAAAATGGACTTTGGCGTTTATATGCTAAGCGCGTTTTTGGCGTGCATATAATACGCAGTTTTCGCGTACATATGAAACGCATCTACACCACAACCCTAATCCTACCCATCGCGTAGCATAGACACGCCAAAGTCCATTTTTGCGTATCAATACCACGAGTTTCGGTTTTTATTTGACGTACTATTTATACGCACTTTCATGAGATCGGGTTGAATACACAGCGGTGTGAAAAATCATGTGTGCTCCGAATGTGGGAAAGTGTTTAGTAGAGCAAGCCATTTGAAACAGCACTGAATCATCCATACTGGACTATCACCATACAAGTGTTTGCAGAAAGAGTGTTTCTTATTTGGCAACCCTGAGACGACATGAGAGCAGCTGCACGCTGGAGAGAAACCAAACAGATAATATGAACTTCCACAGCTCACGGCTGGACTAACCAACATCTGTCTCACAATGATTTTGAGTTCTACATCACAGTATTGTGTGCCAAAAACATATGTTTATGTGAAGAGAGTCCAATCAGTTGACAACACTGACACGTGCAGAATTTGTTTTTTAATACAGTTGTCAACTTATTCAAACACTATTTTAACAATGGAGGCTATATGTTCCCTCACCAATTGAAATAACTTAAAATACAATAGCTTTAATAGAATTATTTCAAATGCAGCAGGTTTACTGTCTACTATGATACTGTCACGCCCCTGGACTGTTTTGTTGTGTTTTTGCTCCACCTGTTCTGTGACCCAGTTTCTCCCTCATGTCTGATTGTTTAATTTGATCCCAGGTGTGTCTCCGTAGTTCCCTCGTTACCCTGTCTTTAAAAGCCCCAGTCCTTTCAGTTAGTGTTTGTTGGTCCTTGAATGTCATCCCATGTGTTTCTGTGTCTCCTATGTTCCCCACTGTTGGATTAAAGTCTCTCGTTTTTGTGAACTCCACGTCTCCTCGTTCCTTGCTCCAGTGAACGTGACAGAAGGACCAACCTGAAAAACAGTTACCTCTACGTCTACCCTCCATACAAGACTGTTCCTTGTGTTAGCTCACACCACCAGCTATCCGGACGACACGCTCTGCTCATTCTATGACGCAAGCCTGAACGCCGCGTGCAGAGCGCTGTCGTCCGAAGATGGTCCTCGAGCGGAATTCGCCGCCTTCGTGGAGTGGACTCTGGTGAGAAACGGATCACTTGAAGTAGCGCTGCGCAGAATGATCACTGTGTGACATCAAGTACCGCGAGAGCGATAAGAGAGCAGACGGATCCTATGCATTCGAATCGCTCTCGCGGTACTTTGATGTCATACAGTGATCATTCTGTGCAGCGCTACTTCAAGTCGAACGCGCCTAAGAAAACAGCGTAGCAGGGGAGGAGCAGCGATGTTTGCATACGAGATGTGAAAAGAGCGGAATATACACCCACAGACATGTCTACACTTTGTTGAATGTATTAAGCAATGTATTAAGTGTATAGGAGAAAAAATAACCTAAAGTATCGATCTTATCAGGCTAGTATCGATCCAATACCAACGTGGGTATCGATACTATCGATATTAGGATCGATACGCCCACCCCTACCAAACATTAGATTAGCTCAAAATAAAATACAATAACAAGAATGTGTGCATTTGCTGTGAAACATGTCATTTGTCTCATGCTTTGTTTTTGATAGAATGAATAAAACAAGCAGCATTATTAGGTAAGTGCACTTATTAGGGTCACTCCTCTAAATGACTATCATGTTGTATAGCGGTTGTTTACTAATGTTTGATGGCATTCACATAAGAATGAGATTGCTTTTATGACACTTAATCTTTTCAATGTTGATTTCAGACCTGCTGGAAGTGAAAGAGGAAGGTGAAGAACTGAATGACGTGCAAGAGAAGCATCAGTATTTCATAACTGTGGAAGAATCTCTTACACTGGTGACCTATGTGTGTTTTCTTTGCGGAAAGACTTTTTTAAGGCTTGGCCTTTTTAAAGCGCACCAGAAAATACAAGCCCGGTCTAATGAAAATACGTATAAATATCATGCCAAAAAACCCCGAAAACTCATGGTATTTATTTGCAAAAATGGACTTTGGCGTTTATATGCTAAGCGCGTTTTTGGCATGCATATAATACGCAGTTTTCGCGTACATATGAAACGCATCTACACCACAACCCTAATCCTACCCATCGCGTAGCATAGACACGCCAAAGTCCATTTTTGCGTATCAATACCACGAGTTTCGGTTTTTATTTGACGTACTATTTATACGCACTTTCATGAGATCGGGTTGAATACACAGCGGTGTGAAAAATCATGTGTGCTCCGAATGTGGGAAAGTGTTTAGTAGAGCAAGCCATTTGAAACAGCACTGAATCATCCATACTGGACTATCAGCATACAAGTGTTCGCGGAAAGAGTGTTTCTTATTTGGCAACCCTGAGACGACATGAGAGCAGCTGCACGCTGGAGAGAAACCAAACAGATAATATGAACTTCCACAGCTCACGGCTGGACTAACCAACATCTGTCTCACAATGATTTTGAGTTCTACATCACAATATTGTGTGCCAAAAACATATGTTTATGTGAAGAGAGTCCAATCAGTTGGCAACACTGACACGTGCAGAATTTGTTTTTTAATACAGTTGTCAACTTATTCAAACACTATTTTAACAATGGAGGCTATATGTTTCCTCACCAATTGAAATAACTTAAAATACAATAGCTTTAATAGAATTATTTCAAATGCAGCAGGTTTACTGTCTGCTATGATACTGTCACGCCCCTGGACTGTTTTGTTGTGTTTTTGCTCCACCTGTTCTGTGACCCAGTTTCTCCCTCATGTCTGATTGTTTAATTTGATCCCAGGTGTGTCTCCGTAGTTCCCTCGTTACCCTGTCTTTAAAAGCCCCAGTCCTTTCAGTTAGTGTTTGTTGGTCCTTGAATGTCATCCCATGTGTTTCTGTGTCTCCTATGTTCCCCACTGTTGGATTAAAGTCTCTCGTTTTTGTGAACTCCACGTCTCCTCGTTCCTTGCTCCAGTGAACGTGACAGAAGGACCAACCTGAAAAACAGTTACCTCTACGTCTACCCTCCATACAAGACTGTTCCTTGTGTTAGCTCACACCACCAGCTATCCGGACGACACGCTCTGCTCATTCTATGACGCAAGCCTGAACGCCGCGTGCAGAGCGCTGTCGTCCGAAGATGGTCCTCGAGCGGAATTCGCCGCCTTCGTGGAGTGGACTCTGGTGAGAAACGGATCACTTGAAGTAGCGCTGCGCAGAATGATCACTGTGTGACATCAAGTACCGCGAGAGCGATAAGAGAGCAGACGGATCCTATGCATTCGAATCGCTCTCGCGGTACTTTGATGTCATACAGTGATCATTCTGTGCAGCGCTACTTCAAGTCGAACGCGCCTAAGAAAACAGCGTAGCAGGGGAGGAGCAGCGATGTTTGCATACGAGATGTGAAAAGAGCGGAATATACACCCACAGACATGTCTACACTTTGTTGAATGTATTAAGCAATGTATTAAGTGTATAGGAGAAAAAATAACCTAAAGTATCGATCTTATCAGGCTAGTATCGATCCAATACCAACGTGGGTATCGATACTATCGATATTAGGATCGATACGCCCACCCCTACCAAACATTAGATTAGCTCAAAATAAAATACAATAACAAGAATGTGTGCATTTGCTGTGAAACATGTCATTTGTCTCATGCTTTGTTTTTGATAGAATGAATAAAACAAGCAGCATTATTAGGTAAGTGCACTTATTAGGGTCACTCCTCTAAATGACTATCATGTTGTATAGCGGTTGTTTACTAATGTTTGATGGCATTCACATAAGAATGAGATTGCTTTTGTGACACTTAATCTTTTCAATGTTGATTTCAGACCTGCTGGAAGTGAAAGAGGAAGGTGAAGAACTGAATGACGTGCAAGAGAAGCATCAGTATTTCATAACTGTGGAAGAATCTCTTACACTGGTGACCTATGTGTGTTTTCTTTGCGGAAAGACTTTTTTAAGGCTTGGCCTTTTTAAAGCGCACCAGAAAATACAAGCCCGGTCTAATGAAAATACGTATAAATATCATGCCAAAAAACCCCGAAAACTCATGGTATTTATTTGCAAAAATGGACTTTGGCGTTTATATGCTAAGCGCGTTTTTGACGTACATATAATACGCAGTTTTCGAGTACATATGAAACTCATCTACACCACAACCCTAATCCTACCCATCGCGTAGCATAGACACGCCAAAGTCCATTTTTGCGTATCAATACCACGAGTTTTGGTTTTTATTTGACGTACTATTTATACGCACTTTCATGAGATCGGGTTGAATACACAGCGGTGTGAGAAATCATGTGTGCTCCGAATGTGGGAGAGTGTTTAGTAGAGCAAGCCATTTGAAACAGCACCGAATCATCCATACTGGACTATCAGCATACAAGTGTTCGCGGAAAGAGTGTTTCTTATTTGGCAACCCTGAGACAACAGGAGAGCAGCTGCACGCTGGAGAGAAACCAAACAGATAATATGAACTCCCACACACAGCTGGACTAACCAACATCTGTCTCACAATGATTTAGAGTTCATTTTTCTGCATCACAATATTGTGTGCCCCAAAACATATGTTTATGCGAAGAGAGTCCAAGTCAATACTGACATGTGCAGAATTAGTTTTTTAATACAGTTGTCAACTTATTCAAACACTATTTTAACAATGGAGGCTATATGTTCTCTCACCAATTAAAATAACTTAAAATACAATAACTTTAATAGAATTATTTCAAATGCAGCAGGTTTACTGTCTGCTATGATACATTAGTCACCTGTAAATAACTGTAAATGTAGGCATAAATGTGTCTGTAAGTCTTTGTTCACACCAACTGTGCAGCACTCTTCTTTGTTATATTTTGTTGTGTGTTGACCAGTTTTGACTGCAGTTGTTTTGAGGATATGAAAACTGTTCTCATCGCATCCGCTAGTTTGAGAAAGTGTTAACAGCTGATGGTAATATCTATGGCCTTTTAAGACAATCATCTAACCTACTGTATATAGTTATATTTGTTGTTGTTTTTTTATTAGATTTTCATATCTTAATGTTAGTGAGAAGAAGAAGAAAAAAACATCAATCTGACATTATATCAAACATTATATAAGTCTGCATATGTGATGAGCATCTGTTATGATCATCTTTGGTAGCACCTCTGAAGACATCAAGTAAAACACATCCATATTAACATACAAAACATACAAACATGCAAAACATACCAAAGACCTGAACCAAAAGCAGTGCAACCTGTTTCACAGAATAAAGAAGTTATGTTGTGCATAACCCACGTCATTGTGGCTGTTTCATGCACATCTTTGGCTAAGTGTTTTTGGATTTGTGTGCTTTAATCATCTTGGTGTAATGATCTTGGTCTGGCTACTGATTTTGATTTCCTAAATTATGTTGGATTTTCCTGCTATTCAATAAACTGACATGTATAATCATTTATTCCAGAGAGCTGCAAGTAAATGACCGAGTTCATTTGTTAAAACCTGTGACATGAGAAGACGTGTGCATGTAAATGCAACATCTGTTCTGATCTTTATCTTGGACTCATAAGCAAAACAAGCACTGGGAGTATTGTTCCTCAAATGGCTAAGAACTGAATACAACACTCAACCCAAAGTGATAAATATTTTAATGTAATGTATCATGAGTGTGGCAAAAGAGATTATGAGAGATTATGATGCAACAGAGTTTATGATGCTGCATTTTTTTCTCCAAGGGGAAAGTCAATTTCAGTTAAAGAAATGAAACAAAAGAACCAAGTAAAAAGAAATGCAAGATCACATTTAGTGAACTAACAGAAATTCGCTATAAATTTGAATCAAAGCAGCTGAATACACGTAATTTCTATGTCATATTCTGTGTTTACACTTCAGTCTGCACTGAAGCAATTAGCACGTTTCTGGCATCTTCTGCTATGTCATTCAGAGCTTTCTTCAGCATTGTTGAGACTGTCATATAGGACATTCCTCCTGCCACCACAGTGCCAAGTAGGGGTACGAGACTCACAGCATACTCAACTGTATTTTCAGCCACAAACAGAGATGCAGCACCTGCTAAGGATAATATTGAAGCTGGGTTTATCCCACCACTCAGTGGTGACTTCATAAGACTTTTGAATTCATCAATGGTCTTCCCAGATCTTTCGCAGATCTTCTGCAGGGATGGATCATCTAGACCAAAGGTACTGTAGTACGTTTCTATCTCCCTTTTAACAATGGCTATATCCACAGCAACTGAAAGACCAGGAATAGGGACTGTAGCCACCAAAGCAGACAGTAAGGCAACTTTTACAATGTTTTCCTCTAGAACTTTCTTCTTTTTCTCATTGATCTCCAGTGTGATATTCGGCAAAGCCAGCATCAGCACACGTCTCTTATGCTGTGGAAGCTCTTGCTCCATTCTCTCCTGCAGCAGATTTAAATCATACTTGCCGAGCTCAAAGTTAGAGATCATGAACACGACAGGATCCTCTATACCAATGCTTCTCAGACCTAGACAGAAACAGGAAAGGGCATCATAAAATAAGTCATTAAATATTTTATAATAATTACATTATCAAAAAAAAACATTGTCATGTGAACTGAATAACCAACCATTTTCACAGTCCTCTCGGATGATATCCAGTGTCCTTTTCTGGTCAAAGCTCTTCTTCCTTTTCTCAGCATCAATGACTGAGTCAATCTTGGAACGCACAAAATAAAACATTTTCCCCATTCTCGTGATCTCTTTGGCCAGCTGAGTGTGGCATTCTCTGAACCGATCTGAAGCGATGATGATGAAAAAATCATAGCGTTCAAACTCAACCAGTTTAAGGTACTTATCGGCTTTGAAGTTTGGTGTTCCAATGCCAGGAAGATCCCACACTTTCACATTATTGTATTTTGGGTGAAGATAAGCTTCAGGCTTCATAGTGGTTTCTACAGGGCCAGTTTGAGCAGAGCCCTCTTCTTCATCCCCTAAACCCCTGAATGCATTGACAAACGTGGATTTTCCAGAACCGGACTCCCCCGTCACACCAACATTAAGTTCTACAAGATCCTGTCTTTCAAGGAATTCTTTGATCGATTTTACTGCTGTTGGGAGATCCTGAGTAGATATGGTTTCTTTAATATCTTCCAGGTCCTCCTGAGTTATCATATAGAAATCATCCATCATAGCTATCTTAGAAGAAAATAAATAAACACAAAATCATGTCAAGTTCAACAGTGTTATAAAAAGAAGCTCTTGAAAATATGTAGCAGAAAAAAACAACAACTAAATGTCGGAAGTCCCTTTCTCTGGCCAATTTCAGCTGAGACTTAATGTCCTTAGGCTTACGATCCCAAAAGCATCGTAAGCCTAAGTTTATCATAGCTCCATTGGTTTCAATGGGTCTACGATGTACTTAAAGGAACACTCCACTTTTTTGGAAATAGGCTCATTTTACAACTCCCCTAGAGTTAAAAAGTTGAGTTTTACCGTTTTTTAATCCATTCAGCCGAACTCCGGGTCTGGCGGTAGCACTTTTAGCATAGCTTAGCATAGATCATTGAATCGGATTAGACCATTAGCATTTGGTCATCAAAAATGACCAAAGAGTTTCGATAATTTTCCTATTTAAAGCTTGACTCTTCTGTAGTTACAGTGCACAGCATAAATGAGTACACCCCCTCTGAATAAATATAAAATATGTATTTTCTTAATGATCACAAATAGAATTCATGGAAAGATGGCAAAATTGAAATGTATTAAACATATACTTAATAAAAACGACAAAATATATGCCAACATTTTCTGTAAGATAAGTAAATTAGCCAATTTATTTTAAATGAAGGACTGCAGAAATGAGTACACCTTAGATTTAATTCAGCAAATGTATAATATTTCTAGTACTTAGTATGTCCTCCAGAACTTTAAGTATACTGCTCTGACCCTTCTTGGCACTGAGTGTACAAGTTCATGACAAATTTTCACATCTGTCCTGTTTAACTCCTGGAGGACGACCTCCTTAAATGCTCTGGTCTTTAATGGCAAGTTTTGCTCAGCTCGTCTCTACAGAATCCCCCACAGCTGCTCAAGAGTGCTAAGATTGAGTGAAATACATGTCCACTGAAGGATTTTCACCTTGGGAGAATGAATGTCTTCATTGTCATGCTGAAAAAATGCCCAATAATGCAGGGAATGAGGGGAGGGTAGCATCTTCTGTTTCAAGTTTTTGTATTCCATCACACAGTAGTGTGTGAATTCATGACAGCGTTGATAAAGCACAACTCCCTCACACCTTCAGCACTCATTCATCCCTATTCAAGAGCTTTACTACCACTGAACGTCACTGTGGGTACCAAGCACTTCTCACTGTACTCCTCCTCTAGCAACAACAGAACATTTTGGATGCTTTTGGATCTGAAATGATTGACTTGGTCTCTTGAGACCAGAGTATGGATTCCCAGAAATCTCTATTTTGTAGATATGGGCCTTGGAAGAGGTTAAATGAGTTTATTTTGCTTTGGCTACAGTAGGGTAATTCTAGTGGTGACAACAACCATGCATGTCACTTCTGCAGGCTGCGTCATACTCTGTGAGATAAAGTGTCACTCTTTTCATAGCTTTTGCCGGCTCTGAGACACTTGCATGTTATTTCTCCTGCTCTTTTTCTAGCAAAAATTCACTCATCACTAAATGAAAACTTAAAGTAAAGACCTGATTATTTCAGGAGCCTGTCACAAGTCCATTGTTTTTGAATGTCTGTGCTACTTCTGCTATATTTTGACACTTAAAACAATAATTTGGTATTCCTCTTGTACCATTATCCTCTTATGCTAAGCAATAAGTCACCTAGTAGTTCTCTCCCAACTGGTTCCACTGCTGCCAGCATTAAGTCTGAGTATGATTCAAAGGACTATGTAACACTTTTAATTGCCAGGAAATTACTGGTCTTTAAAAGTTTTGGCTCAATATACTCACCTGTTGATCAAAAATAGCCTTAAACATTTTTTTAGTAACTTTCAGGAGGGTGTACTCATTTTTGCAACACAACATTTTATCACTTTGATAAGAAAATCTTATTTTGATGAATAATTTTAAAATTCTTCTTTGGTAATTGATCAAGCAGGCTTGTTGGAACATTATATCTCCAAAGAAACCTAACGTGTCATCTAAGTAAAGAGTATTTGCTCAATTTGTTAAGTATGCTGTGCACTGTACATCGTGTACTAAGACCGATGGAAAATGAAAAGTTGCGATTTTCTAGTCCGATATGGCTAGTAACTATACTCTCATTCTGGCATAATAATCATGGAACTTTGCTGCCGTACCATGAGTGCAGCAAGCGCAATGATATTACGCAGTACCTGAAAGTAGTCCCCAGCTAAGTAACTAGTTATGATATAGCTGGGGACTACTTTCAGGTGCTGCGTAATATCATCGCGCCTGCTGCACCCACATAGTTTTACAAAATATGAACCTTTCATTATCCATAATAGGGGCACTTTGAGCTTACCATGCTTTTGGGAAATGCAGCCCAGTTTCTTTTCAAAACATCCACACATAACCACGCTATGGGAAAACTCCTGTTTACTCTGAACGCTGAAGCCTGATTTGTTAATGTTCCTGTAGCTGCACGAACAAATGGCATTTCAGCCTGCCATAATTGTTGGAGCCGACTGCCTGTATAAGTTGGTGCCGGATGCCATTTCATCAGAATTTCTTCCTTCAGCATGAAGATCATCTCCCCGCTGGAAAAAGACATTTGCTTTGAATGTCAAGCCATGAGTGTGGCTTGTGCAGAGCACCCCTGCACACTTCAGATGGGCACAGTGAGTACATCACTTGCCTGCCCACAACGAAGCTGCACTCACTGAGAAAGACTGTTCTCACTGCAAGAGCATGAGCCTAAATCTGCTTTGCTTGTGGATCGCCTTCTTCCATGAAGGCAGCCCTGTCCCTCCCACTCTCCCATTTCTTATCTCCCAAGTTCCTTTGAGGAAGAAATTCAAGAAACAGTGGAGTCATGGGTCTTAGCAGTTGAGCTTGAGGGATCTCATCTCATGTCGACACAAGGAACTCGGCTTAATATGGTCGGCTCTGGAAGAGCCTGCCCATAGCCACCTGGACAAATAGTTCCTTCCAGGATATCGCCAGTGAACCTCCCACCAAGGACTGACACCCTTCTTACCGGACATTCACTATGAACTCACCAAGTTGCGGCGCTTCTGCCTCTACTGCCCTCGCCTCCATTTATGGCATTGAAGAGAAGGGATACGACAAGATCCCCACTCTGGAAAAGGCGGGTGCTACATATTTCTGTCCTCTGTGGTCCTGGGGCTAAAAGCCAAGGCCATGCACCCACCCAAGCCTTGCATGACCACCTCGCCCATAGCGGGCAGAGCTTAATCACAGGCTGGCCAGACTGGCACAGCGCTTCACACAGTGGCTGTGCTTCAAGTATTTCAAGCCAAACTCCTCTGCACCATGGACAGGTCTGGCCCAAGTCCCGATTCTTTATGGAGCTGTGCACAGCAACTGACCTGGCTCTACACTCTACAAAAGTATGCTTGGACGATTGACAAGGCCAGGTCCAACTTGGTGATGCTTGAGCACCACCTTTGACTGAATCTTAAGGAGATCAAGGATGTGGTCACCTTTCTTGACTCCCCAGTCTACCCACGGGGTCATTCGGCCCTGCCGTAGACGGGTTCGCAGAGCACATCACTGTAGTCTCAGCCTCATATGTCACACCCACGGACCGTTGGCTAAACGTCTGATGCATATGTCACACTTATCTGGAAACACTTCAGGAGTGTCGAAGTCGTCGTTGGATTGGTTGAATTCTACAGGATTTCCGGGAGACTTGTATGTCGCGTTCTTTAACGTTCCGCCTGGAAACAAAGATGCAGTGACGCCAAACCCCCTCACGAAAGAAGAAAGCCGCCGTGTTTACAAATGTGATGACGAGCGCTTATCAGGATCAACTAAATGCTGGACTTTCAAAAGTATGTGAATTATTTAAATAATTATTATTTTGTTTGCGGCATAGAATCTTTAAAATACGTCCGAGAGTTTCACACACCGGTCTGGAATTGTGGTGACATTTCCACGCACGAAACGTGATGCTGAACGAAACGAACTGTGATTGGTTGTTCGACATGTTGGTCAAACGGCCTCATGGGCGGGCCTTGGCCAATAAATGCTGCCATCTATTCCAGACCTTCAGCCGTCAGTCTGAAGGTCTGGCTACGTGAGACTAACATCACTGTTGCACAGATGTCATCACAGACCATGCACATTGAGATGGAAGCATTGTTCATGCTTGGCCCTTCCTTCCCACTTAGCATGTGCATGATTAAATTACCGCTGTGATAGTGGACCCACCTACTCAAAAGAGCACTTCTCCTCTTTATGACAGCACGGATGTCAGTTCCCTGCCTCTGCACAGTGACCTGCCACTAGAAAAACTCAGACCACCTGCCAACCATCTCCAGGCTTGGGAAGCCATCCCGGGTGTGTCAAGTTGGGTTCTGCAGAATATAGAATGAGGCTACTCACTCCAGTTCAGTTGCAGACCCCCTCGTTTCAGAGGTGTTATTCAAACTTCAGTACAGGGCAATGTTACACATATTCTCTAATCTGAAGTGCAAAGTCTTCTAGCAAAAGGCTCCATGGAGACGGTTCCTCCAGTAAACAGCAAGTCAGGCTTTTACAGTAGTTACTTCCTTGTTTCCAAGAAATATAGTGGGGTCAGGCCCATCCTTGATCTCAGACACCTGAACCATGCCCTAATGAGATGCCCATTCAGGTCGTTAACTTTGAAGCAGATCTTCATGCAAATATGCCCAGGGGATTTGTTTTTATCACTGGATCTGAAAGATGCTTAATTTCACATCCAGACAGCATCTCATCACAGACCATTCTTGAGATTCCCATTCAAGGTGGTGGCTTATGGACTTGCCTTTTGGACTGTCTCTGGCCCTGCACACTCAATGATTCCACAGGCCCTGCTTTACATCCGGTCCCTTTAACTTTGGCTCAAAGCCTGTGTACCGTCTCATGCTTGGCACCTGGGATGCCATCACCTCAAGGTGACCCACTCAAGGTGACTTCCCTTATTTGTATCAGACAGGCGTTTGATTGGGATTGTCCTCCAGAAGGAAGGTGGTCATGACAGATGCCTCCAACTCGGGTTTGGGGGCACTGTGCGTGGGCAGAGCGGCATTCAGCTCCTGGTCCAGCCTGGAGCAAAGCCTACACATCAACTGCCTCGAAATGATGGCAGTTTATCTCAACCTAAAAACCTTTCTGCCAGCCTTAAGGGGCCAGCACATCCTTGTCTGTTCAGACAACATGATGGTGGTAGCCTTTATAAAACAACAAGTCTCAGGTCATGGTCCCTCTACAGCAGGGGTTCCCAAACTTTTCCATTCCACGACCCACCTAGACAAGTATAATCTATTTCAAGATCCACCAAAATATTTGAGATAAAAAGACAAATTGACATTACTTTAATCTTAATCTTAATTAAAGGTTTTATATGGCAGAAATTAAGTATTTAAGAAAAATAACCATTTTATTTTATAGTACAACTGTAAAATTTCCCTACTAATATTTAAGTTTTAATTTCTTTGTTTACAGACGTTAAAATATGAAACGTGTCCATAAAAGCTCGAAACACTCAATCCGGCTAACTGTAATCCGCACTGCGAGTGTTGTTAAATTCATCTCTGGGTTCAGTGCAGAAAATGCATTCACGATCCTTCCATGTGTAGGGGAGAGCGGAACACAACCAACGTTTTTTTAGCAAAGCATAAGAAGCGAAGCAGAACTATCTAAAACAGTTTGGAGATTAAAATAATTGTGAAATAATTAATAAACAGATGTCTCATTTTAAATAAACACTAAAAACCGAGATGACAAATTTACATCAGTCAGAATATTTACTTTTGCAATGGTTAAATAAATGTTCAGCAATATCTTTAAAAGATTTGTGAACTTTGGCACATTTTTTTCTCTATATAGAGATGATATGGCAAAGAAATAATTCAAAATTTTGTAAATTTTGTTATGTGGAAATGTTTAAATCTTGTAGTGTTACAATTAATCCTGCGTTTGTGCGCTGTTCACCCCGTACATGTGAAATGCTTTTTACAGACCGTTTCCTTATTGGTAGGTAGCCAAATGCATATGATGGAATGAAAACAGTGCCAAGTTTAAACAGACGATAGAAATTAATGAACATAGCCTACCTGAAACAATTTTCGTAACATTTGAATTTTCTGGTGTAAGCAATCTCATGCAGAATACAGCGCAGTGAAGTGAGCAAGTTTCTTCTCATTAATAATGTGGACCGATCGAGCCTTTTAATAATAACGTCGCTCTGAGACCCTCACTGTTATTACAGCTCACTCGCGCCCACGCTTCAAAAGACACAATGCATGTTTTATCACATAAATTGCATACTTAATTGCGATTCTAAAATTGTACTAAGAATATTGCAATTCGTAATTAATGTCGGTAGGCTATATCGTGCAGCCCTAGACTGAACTGTGTGTGTGTCACTGAAATGCAAATTCAGCTGCAGCCAAGTGACATTGTGCGACCCACAGTTTGAAAACCCCTGCTCTACAGGATGGCAAGATGCCTCCTTTTATGGGCACAGTGCAACCTGTGCTCACCGAGGGCAGTTCACAGGCTGAACCAAGGAGCGGACATGTTGGGAGAGTACACCCCCAGGTGGCTCAGATGATATGGGGTGTCTTTGGGAGGGCAGAGGTGGACCTCTTCGCCTCAGAAGACAACTCTCACTGCCCAGTATATTTCTTGAGAGGAAGGAGATGCTCAGTTCCATGAGTGGCCCAGCAATTGCTTGTATGCCTACCCTACGATTGCCCTGCTCCCTCAGGTCATCAGATGAGTCAGCAAAGTTGGATGCTTTGTCTTACTGGTGGCCTCACTCTGGAGGTACCAGACATGGTTCCCAAAGTTAATTCAGCTGCTGTAGGCAGCCCCCTGGCTAATTCCATTGAGGAAGGCCCTCCTCTCCAAAGCGAGAGGCATTATTTGGCATCCCCAGCCTGAGCTGTGGATCCCTTATGTTTGGACCCTCGACAGGAGTCTTTACAGCTCTCTACGAGGGTAACTAGCATCATTTTGGAAGCTAAAGCCCCATCTTTGAAATGACTCTATGCCCTTAAGTAGTCTGTGTTCTCTTGCCAGTGTGCAGCGTGGAGCGAGGACCCGTCCTCCTGTGACGTGTCCTCCATGCTAACATTTCTACAGGAGCTGCTGGAAAAGGGGTGCACCCCATCCACACTCAAAGTATATGTGGCAACTATTATTGGTGAATCATACTCTCATAGCTGGACAGGCAGTCAGCAAAAACGACGTAGTCGTTAAGTTCATGGGGGGAGCTCAGAGACTTAATCCACCTCGTCCTCTTACTTTTCTACAGTGCTCAAGCTCTTTCAAGGTCCACTCCATTCAGAGCACAGATTATCATCATCCTAGCTCTTCCTAACCCAGAGGATGAGCAGGGTCCTAATTTACTCTACCTGGTCTGGGCTCTTAAAGTTTATGTAGAGTGCTCTAGCCACTTTTGCTTTCTGAGCAGCTCTTTGTATTCTTGGAGGCTGCTCTAAAGGGGTGCCAGTTATGAAGCAGAGACTATTCTGTTGGATAGATGATCACATAGCCCTGGCTTACACCTCAGTGGACATACAGTGTCCTACTGGAGCGAGGGCCCACTCCACCAGAGGAATGGTCTCCTCCTGGGCTTGTCCCAGTGGAGTCTTGATCGAAGATATCGGAGCAGCAGCCGGCTAGTCTTCACCATCTATCTTCACTAGGTTTTATAACCTGGATGTCCCTGACCTTCAGGCACAGACCTTGTCTGTGAGTGGAAAGTTTTTCTTTTATGTAGTCCCTGGGCTCTCACTACGGGTGCCCCAGGGCTGGGGCCTCATTTATAAAGTGTTGCGCAGAAACCATCCTAAATTTCATCTTATGATCATCTCTCAAATATGCGTACGTGTGATTCATATAATGAATGTACGCACAGAAAACGCACTTATGCGTCTGTTTCAGATGTGAAATCTATGAATCACAAATGATCTTGAACTTGCGTGCAACTGAATGGTTTCAGTTCTCTGCCTTGTAAACGACTCTTAAGTAATGTCATTAACATATAAAAGATCACCAATCAAATCCTTTAATTTAGAACAGCGAGCTGTAAGAACAGCTTACATTTCCAAAAACATGCAGTACTCCAACAAGAAAAAGTGCGTACGTCTGCTCAGACCCTGACGTGACGCTAATCACTTTCCACGTCAAAGACAGTTTTTACAAATATGAGTGCTGGCGTGGATTTAAGCATACGCACACTCTTAGATCAAATATGAGCATACACATGCTTTATAAATGAAGACCCTGGACTCGCAGAGAGGCTTTTGTTTTGCACTTATTTGTAGCATGGCGCTATTGGACTCGCTCCCCATAAAGTGTTTACGCTACACAAATGTGATCAAAACAGGCTTCAGTGTTCTGAGTAAACAGAAGTTTCTCCACAATGCTCGTTCCCATTATCTCAGTGAACTGAGGCTACTTTAATAACTGTTTAATGTGTTGGGACATCAAATGGACCAACAAATCAACAGTCATTTATTATGTAGATTATTTTGCAGATCTCAGCATTTTCAAGCCTATCAAGACATGATTCTTTCATACAGTATTTTCAATACTTTCCTATTAAAATATAAATCATAAAATCATTTCACTAACTTTTCAAGTTTCATAAAATTATTTGCCCTGAACACATCAAGGGGTATTGTGCTTCTACAAAGCAAACATGTAGACATCAATCCAAAATGTACATCTTAAATGCACAAATAAAGCAATGAACTGGTATGATCTGAAAACTGACTCTTACATGTTTCTAATCTCACCTTTATGTTTCAGAGCATGAGACGCAGGATGAATTATTAGACAGAGAAGACAAGTGCTGTTGTTTCCTTTACAGATGTGAAATTCACTGCTGTACAAAGACAAGTTTGAAGTACATTCAATCAGTGCATTTTAATGTTAGAACAAGCTTCTAAAAAGCATTTTACATTACAACATTGAAGAAGACTTTAAAGAAATTTACACTAAACGTGACCTAAACGATAGACCTCATTTTACAAGATATTCCTGTCAAGAGTTTTCAAAAGTTCTTTAGACATTTAGAAGATCAGTGAAACAGTAAAAATAAATTGCAAAGGAGCCGATTAGCCTGTATATTTCTTACCAAATTCTTCTGAGCAGCAAGAAGACCCTGACAGCATATAATCTGAAGTGAAACCTGTGAAGCCCGGACCTAAACTTTTCTACTTTATGCAAAACAATAGAAGAGCAAGACCCACCCAAGAAATGCTTTCACTTTCACTGCTATGAATCACCACAGTAACATAATGAGAGATTTTGTTCATATCTGTGCATTAACACCCAGAGGCATCGCTAGACTCATTTTTACTGCAGTGTATATGTACCGAGAAGATTCTGGTCCTGTCTGTGCTTGTAGATTTTTGTCACAGCAAATAAAAGACCAGCAACAGAAACTGAGACAGGAAGGCTACTTAATATTTGCATAGATTTCTTCCCCACTAATGTCTAGTATGATATTCAGCAAAGCCAGCATACTTTAAATCACTATCAAATCATGTAATCTCTTGAAAAGTGTTGAATGAGTCACATATGTTAGGAGGTTATTTGTGAACTTTAGTTCTGCGTTTAATACAATAGTGCCTCATAATCTGGTGAACATGCTCAGCAACCTAGGACTAACCACCACGCCTCTGTTCATGGATTTTGGACTTTCTGACTATCACAGATTGTCAGGGTGGGTAATCGTACTTCATCCACTCTCACCCTGAATACAGGAGCACTGCAGGGTTGTGTCCTCAGTCCAGCCCTTTTCACTTTATTTACACATGAAAGTACACCTATCCACTCCTCTAACGCTATAGTGAAGTTTGCTGACGACACCACAATAGTGGGGCTGATATCAGAAAACCACGAGACACACTATAGGGAAGAGGTTCAGCATCTATAGTTGAGTGGTGTTCGGATAATGACCTGGTTCTGAACACCACTAAAACAAAGGAGATCATTGTAGATTAAAGGAAATCCAAGAAAACAACACCTCCCCCGCTCTACATAAATGGAGAGGAAGTTGAAAAGGTTAACAACATCAAATTCCTGGGTTTGTTTATCACAAATGCTGTAACATGGACTGTTAACATGCACTACTTGGTGAAGAAAGCTCAGTAGAGGCTTTTCTTCCTGAGAAAACCAAAGTATTTTCATATACTGTTATATTATAGTGTGATTGTTTATATTCTGTGTATTCTTATGTTTCTTCAATGCTGCTGGTCTCTCGAGAGCTACCAAACAATTTTTGTTGTATTATTATAATGACAGTAAAGTTTCTTATCTTGTCTTATCTCAGAACACAGCAAAATGTGACCATTTTAAATTAAGTAAATGTGTGAGTTGCATTAAATTAATGTGATGGCACTGTTATACTTAATCTCATTGATTAGAAATATGATAGAATGAACTGATTAATTCAATACAGGTTTTATTCATATGCATAATGATACAGTTACAGTTTCAAAGGAGTTAATGGCAACCCGAAAATTTGAAGATTTCTTATTTTAACCAGATGTATTCCTGTCAAGAGTAAAAGTATTGCAATGGTGACAAGTGACAAGAATTCTTACCAAATTCTTCTGAGCAAACCACACAGTAAGAACACACTTACAGCACAGGCACCTGGTATTTCTGCCAGTGGGAGCTCACTCTCAGCAACACCCTCCTCCTCTCCCCACCTTAAAACACATGTACACTGCATGTTTGCTTTGATTGTTTGTTTCTAAGGAAACTTGCAAGTGCAAATACAATTTCAACCATAAAGGGTTGAGAAAATGATAACTGAGCTCTTTGCAGAGTACAGAGTCCATTGAAACCAGAGAATAAACCAAATAATCCACACATAAGATGAAATAAACAGATGCACAAGTATATTGAATGAAGCCCTTGTACATAATGTATAGCATAAAATAGCACTGAAGCATACTTCCATAATAATTTTATTTTTTGGTAATTGAATTTGGAAAATATCACAGTCATGGAAGTATGGAATGAAAATCAAATGCAAGCAAGTATCGACCCTGACATTGTTTGAGATTACTGGCTGATTTGGGGAACTGATAGAACAAAACCTAAAATTTTCCACTTGACAGAAAATGGAAAAAGCAATTCATGCTTTTGTATGTCAAAAGACTTAATTTTAGCTTAATAGCTTAAAAGCAATCAGTTGAGCAGCGGCCAACCAGGAGGTTCTTGAGCACCACTACCATAAATTTAACAGAGATCAAGGATGCTGATAAGACAGGACTCCTCAACTTCTTGGTATTCCCCACAGGCCTATTTGACCCTGCAGTGGGCAGCTTCGCCGAGTGCTTTACTGGAAGTTGTCACAAGTCATGTACCGCCTCCTGCGGAAACATTCTAGCTTGGCTGCTGCTTCAAATTGCCAGAGGGCCTTGTTGACTAAGCAGTCTGCCAAAGCAGCATCAATGACTGCTCAGCCTCAAAGAAAAGCAGAGTCTGAGGTCAGACAGCGCTCTCATAGTGCCAAGCACTACCCACTTGCTGAGCACCAAGGACCTCATTCAAAGATAAAACAGGAACCATATCCAAAGATAACACTGCAACCTGAGTCATAGACGAAGCACTTCTGATGCATCATGAGTAAAGAAGGGAAGGTTGAGTCTGCCGTGACGGGACCTCCTTCCAGGAAAGCTTGTATATGCCTTCCAACCCCAAGTCCAGATCCCGGCCGGGTCAAAGCACAAGCTCTGTGTACACAGCCAAGAGCTACTTGTCTCCTTGCCAATCGCTTTCCTAGGGATGATTCTCACCTTGGCCCAGAGGTGAGTCTGGCTCGTGCAGGAATGTTCACTGAAAATTCAGCGGTTAGCGGCATCATTCAAAGTTGGAGTTTCTTATCTCCTCAGAATATTTCAGGGGATGCTGGGCCTAATAGGGGCCACTTCAGTGGTTCCAGTGGGCCTGCTTGACATGGGGCCCCTTCAGTACTGGCTAAAAGCACACATCCCATCCTGCATTTGGAGTCTGGACTGCCTCCGCATCAAGGTGTCCCCACCGATGTGTCACCGCTATGGCTCCTTTCTTTTACCAGACAGGTGTCCAACTAGGACTGACCTTCAAAAGGAACATGGTCACGACAGATGCTTCCAACACAGGTTGAGGAGCACTGTATGAGGGCAAAAGCCTTAAGCAGTGCCTTGTATTGTTAAAAGCGCTATATAAATAAGGGTGACTTGACTTGACTTCATATTAAGTGCTTGGAAAATATGGCAGTTTTTCTGGGCCTTAAAACTTTCCTTCCAGTCCTACAAGGGCACTGTCTTTGTCCAATCGGACAACATGACAATGGTGGCCTTCATAATCTGCCAAGGCAGTCTCAGGGAACGAAAAGCACATGAATGGCCCAGGCAACGCCTGTATGCCTTCCCTCCGGTCTTTCTGCTCCTTTAGCTCATTAGATGAGTAACCAAGGTCAGATGCTTGGTCTTTCTGGTGGCCCCACTCTGGTTCTCCAAGTTAGTACAGCTGCAGTCGGCAGCCCCATGACCAATTCCACTGAGAAAAGACCTGCTCTCCCAGGCGAGAGCAATGATTTGGTACCCCCAACCCCAGTTATGGAGCCTTCATCTATGGCCTTTCGACAGGAGCCTTTGCAGCTGGTGTGCAGTCTGGGACAAAGACCCGTCATCTTGCAACGTGTCGTCCATCTTATCCTGCTTACAAGAGCTGTGGGATAAGGGGTTCCATGCTCAAAGTATACGTGGGGGCCATCACAGTAAATCGCACTCTCATGGCCGGCCAATCTGTAGAGAAGAATGACTTAGTCTCTAAATTCTTGAGGGAAGCCAGGACACTGAATCTGCCTAGCCCTCATACCGTTCCAACCTAGGACCTATTCACGGTCCTCAGGGACCTTCGCCACCCCCGTTTGAGCCAATTAACTTGGCTGACTTGCGACCCCTGTCACTTAAGACTGTCCTCCTGCTGGTGGTTTCAATAAGTGTTTGAGTTTGGGCCTAACGACTGCAAAGTCATCCTTAAGCCAAGGCTATGTGCCTAAAGTGCTCTTCACTCCATTCTGAGCACAGGTTATTAACCTTGTAGCTCTTCCTGCTTTAGAGGAAGAGCAGGGTGCAAATTTACTCTGCCTGGTCCAGGCTCTTAATGTACATATAGAACGCTCGAGCCAGTTACAGCAATCAGAGCAGCTCTTTGTGTGCTTTGGAGGCCACTCTAAAGCACTGCTATTTATGAAGCAGAGATTATCCCACTGGATAATAAATGCCATAGTACTGGCCAGTGTTGGGTAAGTTACTTTCAAAAAGTAATTAATTACAGTTACTAATTACTTAATCAATATTGTATTTAAATTACTTTACTAATTACTCTGTCTGGAAAGTAACTTAGTTACTCAATAAGTAACTTAATTATTCAAATTGCTAATTAGGCTACATCTTAAAATCCCTATAAACCTTAATAGAAATTAAACTCTGTATTCTTTCAATTTGAGTCAAACATAGAATAGTTTAGCCTTTTAGCTTTAAAACAACTGTAATACTTAAACTTTTTTAATAATTTTTTTTTACCTTCTTTGGTTAGCAACAGAACAAAAAAGCTTAAAAGTTAAACGATACATTTCAGTTTGGCAAGATGTTCAGGAAAAGCCCAACTAGTAAAATCCGTACAGATTTATGTAAAAATAACATGTTAACTACGTAAGAATAAATTACAGAAATGATTTGGGTGCTTCTATGGGGGAAGGGGGCGGAGTAAACAAAGCAGCTGCACCTGACTTTGAAACTTGCAGCGTTCACACACACACACACACACACACGTTGGTTTTTGTGGTTTATGGGGACTCTCCATAGGCGTAATGGTTTTTATACTGTACAAACTGTGTGTGCTATTGCCCTACACCTACCCTACACCTAAACTTAGCCCTCACAGGAGACTGTGTGCATTTTTAGATTTTCAAAAAAACACCATTTAGTATGTTTTTTAAGCCTTTTGAATTACGGGGACATAGGCAGTGTCCTCATAAACCACCTTCAAATTGTAATACCTCTGTCATACCCATGTAATTATACAAATTTGTGTCCTCATAAACCACATAAACCCGCACACACACACAGACAAACGAAATCGTATGACTGATGAAAAAATATATATTTAAAACACGTTCAGGTTTTAGAAAATGTAGTTAATATTTGCATCATTAATGATTTATCTTATAGCGACCCACCTGCAAATAATGCACCAGAATGCATTTTTTTATTACCCGACCCGCGGATTATCCACAGCGCCTGCGGATATAACCGCCATCCGCGCATCACTGCTGCGCACAGTGCGCAGATATCAACAGCATCACTGGGTTGTGAAGTTGCCAAGTTGAGGGAATTTGTATGTGTCGATTGTGTGAGAAGGATGCTTTTCATACAAGATCTGCAAGGACAACCTTGGAATATATAGACTTGATTATTCATATAATGAGGTTTGGGTCATACAAATTACGGGAGTTTTACCGAAGCTGAATGAAGCAAACATATAAAATACGCCCAGTGGGATTTTTTTATTTTTATAGCAAGATTAAAAATACGGGAGAAATACGGGAAAATATTTAAACGGGATGACAGCGGGATAGAATGGTAAAATACGGGAGAATCCCGGGAAAAACGAGAGGGTTGACAGGTATCTACGGGAAAGACTGTACCTCAGTTTTATATGGATTACCTAATCAGATAATATTCGTTTTCGATTTCGATTCGTTCATTTAAAAAAAGAAACGTCAAGCTTTCAGATATGTGAAAGACTGGTCTAGCTTTACTTTCATAGGGATTACATAATCGGAAATATTAGTTTTTGATTTGAATTCGTTCATTTAAAAGTAAAATTCAAGTTTTTTAGATTCTATTGATTTTAGTCTCATATGTAGGCTGAGTATTTAAGGTTTCTCTGTGAATCAGGATAATCTGAAAGTGAAGGAGCTGGCGCGCGGAGGGTTAAAGCGCTGCATTCAATTTTATCTTAAGACGGTAAATTTACATTTCAAATTCAATATTGATTTTAGAACTGTTGAAATTATTTACTGTATGTAACGCAAGTACTTTATAAGTAACTGTAATTAAATTACCTAAAAATGAACAGTAATCCCTTACTTTACTTTTTCAGTGGATAAGTAATTTAATTACAGTAACGCGTTACTTAGTAACGCGTTACACCCAACACTGGTACTGGCTTATGCCTCAGTGGGCTTACACTGCCCATCAGAGGGCCCACTCCACTAATGGAATGGCCTCCTCTGTTCAGTACAGTCTCCATTGGAGATATCTGTGTGGTAGCCGGCTGGTCTTCGCTGTCTACCTTTGCTAGGTTCTATAGCCTGGATATCCCTGTCCTTCCCGCACAGATTTTGGCTGACTAAACCAACATGTAGCCATTGGTGGTCAGGACTATTTTTGTTTGAGAACTCCAGCCTCATGGCCTGGGCCTGACTGATTCTGGGTTAACTGTGCCCTTTATTGGCCCATGCCAATAGGGCCCTCGCTTTGGGCGCCCTAGGAATGGAATGCCATTTATTCATGCAGCTACACAAATGTTAGCAAATCAGGCTTCAGTATTTGGAAAAAACATTTTCCCCATAGAATGGTTAATGCAATGCTCATTCCTGTTATCTTAGGGAACCAAGGTTACATTACATTTGTTTTTTGACAGTTCTTGGATTCAATGGCGGCTTATTAAAAAACACCTAAACTGGGCCTAAACTGAGCTGAATTAATATGTTAGTGAAAAGGACATCAAATCATTTATCAGTTTATACAGCAGGAATTATTGCAGTTAATTTTGTGTGAAAAAGACTCGTCCCTTAAATATGCTGATCTGCACAGATTCCTTTTCTGTTTCTCTAAAATTCACTGAATGGTAAATCTTCATCAAGATGAGGCATTCTATTATTCTATAGAATTTATACAAGGTACATCAATAGGGAAGGAATAAATATTTATTTTGGGTTTCAGCTCACAAAGGGGTGGAAGGAAATGAAGAATGGAAGCTTATTTAATGTCTAAATATTTATTTCTGTGTGTTCTTATGATTATTTATGCATTTTTTACTTTTGATTATAACTATAGCCTATGTTATTAGTGTAGTAATTTTGTAAGTAAATTAGTAAAATCACTCAGTGACAGTAACTGAAAAGAAAATTCCAAAAGAAAACACTTCAGAAGATAGTACCCTTCAGGGGTCCGTTCTTAGTACGTCGCTAACTCAGTTAGCTGGATTTGATTGTTGTTGATTTAGCTTGATCTTGGATCATTTGGTTCTTCGAAGCTCATCCTGGACTTGCTGTTATAGCAACAGGTCCGTAAACTTAAACCTGCTCGGGAGCAGCTTATTTCATGTAAACAGGATTAGATTGCTTCTTTTTAAGCAGAATTGATACTTAAAATCTGCCTCAGCCACCGCTACTTTATTACAAGTGTACCCTGCTGGTCCAGGGACAATAATTTAAAATAAAAATAATTTAAAAATGAATTTGAAAATAAGATAACAATGTTGTGTAGTCTATAACACTATAGACAGCCAGTTTTACTCATTGAAAGATTTCTTAGTGATGAAATAATTACGTTATAATTGTATTGGAGTCTTACACACATGCTATACAGTTAATCTGAGCCGTGCATTAATTTGAGTAATTGCTTGATGGAGCAGGAGATGCAGATAACATGATCTTTAAGAAACTGTAATTAATGCTGTCACGTAACAAATCTGTTTCAAAGATAAAATTAAATTAATTACTAATTACAACACTGAAGTAAAAATGTAAAGCCTACACAAATGCTAGAAATCGTGAATATAAATAATTGGGAACCATGTAAAAAAATTACAAATAAATTAAAAACATTTAATTTATCTATTATCACATTTATGTAGTTTTGTTCGCTTGGCTGTTTCCTTATAAAAGTCCAGAAATTTGTCAACTTTTCCATCAGGTGTCTTTTTTAATGATATGATGTCATTACGTTGCTGTCTTGCCGCCAGCCAATCGCTGCACAGCTGATCGTGGCTTCGAGTATCGATACATCTGCTCTTTTTGGGGAACACGAGAACACGCAGTAATCTTAGACAACTTAATCCAGATATTTTAATCTAATACGCAAATTCGTTTTAAGAACCAAATTAACCAGAGATCAGTTATCTTAGAAGATCTGCCATCTTTCAAATCATCTCAGATGTATTAAGCGAGGTACGAAGAACGGACCCCAGGGTTGCAATTATGTAAAGCCAGTAAACTTCAAATTTGCATGCAAGATGTGAAGAACAACTCGGGTTCAGTGCTGATGGTGGAATATTTGTTTTAATAAAAGTCCATCTCTAAAAAAATACAAAACAGACACTGGATCTCATTTTGTTCATTTTCAGCAGCAGCAGTAAATTCTAAGAAACAATTACAGTAATTCAAGTGTAGGAACAATCATACAATAATGAAGATTTGTAACTTTACTACAGATTATTTACATTACGTGAAAGACAGCATGCTCAGTAAGGTGTGTTTGAACATTTTTCTCATTTCGAATCCCAAATAACAGAGTAAAACAAGATAAATAATTCAGCACTCTTTAACTGTTGAGCTCTTAAGGTATTGTTTCTCCAGTCATATTGACTTTAATTTTGGACAATGCTTCTTTCTGTGCATCATTGCAGTTTTGGAATGGGTGAATCTCCTGCCACACGGAAGGCACTGGAACGGTTTCTCTCCAGTGTGGATTCTCTCATGGTCTTTTAGGGCTCCTGACTGTTTGAAACTCTTCTCACAATGCGAACACTTGTAAGGTTTTTCTCCAGTATGGATCCTGCAGTGCACTTTCAGCTGAGTGGCTGCAGTAAAGGCTTTACCACAATCTGTGCACGAATAATCTTTCACCCCAGAGTGTATTTTCAGATGGTCTTTAAAGCGGATGAGCCATGAAAAACTCTTTCCACAAACAGAACACAAGTAAGGCTTCTCTTTAGTGTGAGTTTTCATGTGGGCCTTTAGGTCTGATTCCAGGACAAACCTCTTATCGCACTGATCACACTTAAATGGCTTTTCTCCGGAGTGAAAGAGTTTATGAATTCGGAGGCTATTTGACCATTTGTAACCCTTTCCGCACTGATCACATGTGAACGGCTTCTCTCCAGTGTGAATTCGTATGTGACTCTCAAGGTGGGTTTTAGTTAAAAAGTACTTCTCACAATGAGGACACGAGAAAGGCTTTTCTCCAGTGTGAATTCTCATGTGACGATTGAAGTGGTCTTTACGTCCGAAACTCTTTTCACACTCAGGGCACTTGAATGGTTTCTCAATATTGTGAACCCTCAAGTGAATGTTAAGACTTCCTCGACTTGTAAAACTCTTTTCACAATGCTGACATGCAAACGGTTTCTCTCCAGTGTGAATTCTCATGTGTTCTTTGAGGTTTCTTTTACTTGTGAAGCTCTTTCCACACTGATGGCATGTATCATCATCATTCTCCTCTTCAACAAACTCCATCTTTACATCACAGCTCATTCTTATGCGGTATGGATGACCTTATCTGAAAAAAAAGTAATTACACAACATTACTCCATAAACTATGACTGAAACAATCGGTTAACATTATCGACAATAAACAATTCTCAACACATTTTTGTGTTTGAAAAGTCTTTTGATCTCATATGACTGAATGCAAGGGCCTGCAATAATGCAAGACTGTACACAAGACTGTAATTCAGCCCTCTCATACTGACATTACCTGAGCGATTGAAGAATACACTATAGGGTCATTCAGTGTCAACTCAACCAGAGGTCCCCGGCTCAAATTTTTGATTTTGCTAATATTTATTCTGAAGAAAGATAAACATGTATAGTGATGAAAGCCAAAATATTAAATGTCGTGGATGAATATTAATCCAATAGAAATCCACTATTTTGTAGAGGGGGGTCAAAATGGCAATTTTCACCTGAGATTCAGAGCCAAATTACAAGGGTGTAAAATTGACTTAAGAAAGATGGCAGCATCATAATGTTAATTTTACCCTGAGACTGGTAGATCTATTAGTTCTATTAGTAAAATTTGTTGAATTTAGCAATCTTTGTTGCATTATGTGCCAATGGTGACCAATCAAAAATGGGGAAAGAGCACTTTTCAAGTTTTTCCTCCAAAGTTTGCAGGCCTGTAACGCAAGAAGTATTAAAGATATCTTAATGTCCTTTTAGATATTGGGTCTTAACAAACTTACCTTTTGGCATCTTCATTTTTTACGGCCCTATATGGTTCAGTTCCAGAGGTAATGGAATTTCAATATGGCTCCAGGAGTAAATCGATAAATTGTACACATTTTCAGTGGTCAAAAACCAAATGTGGGTCACTTTGCAAAAATATGATAATTATTTTCTTTTAAACAGGAATGTCTGAAGAACATATGTTGAAGCTAGAGATGTATCTCATTTAGTTCTGTCAAAACAACTGCATTGATCATACCTGTCTGCAGTGTTCGAACTATACCGTGGACTTTGGGGGAGCCCACTTTATTTTGTTTTTTTTTTAAACGGGGGGGGGGGGGGTTAGTGCGCTTACTTTATGCAAGCATTGTACAGGATAAATCACTATACAGGATTTACCCTATTGTACTTTATCGACACGAATTGATAGGTGAAACAACAAACAGCCACCCACAAATAGTCTATTTAGCATCAGGCTGTTAATCGAGAGTCACGCAGACCTATAACCCAGCCACAACACATAATTGCGAATAACATGCCTTACCTTAACACAGAATGCCTTGTGTTCTTTTTGCCATGGTTGCTATATGATGCTAACTGCAGAATGGATTTCAAGGACTTCGCGAGCAGATCAACGGCCTCCAACATTTATATTTTTTCTACGAATCTTTGAGCAAAGTCCCTTTAGTCTTTGCTTTGAGTTAATGTACTAAACATGAGTGGAATTTGCACCGCAGCGCCCCCACACCTTGATGCTCATGACAAGAATAGCATGTATAGTTATCTTTATTGAAGTGAATTAGGTTTAAATAATCCACGATGATCACATTACACAAAACTGAAATTGCACGTCAAAATAACACATTGTCAATATTTTTTGAGACCCCCCAAAATTTCACAAATCACTTTTTCAAGGGAGCCGATGTCTTATTAAGGGGAGCCGAGCTCCCCCTAGCTCCCCCGTAGTTCGCACCCTGCCTGTCTGAGTGCCATAAGTATTCTTTTTCCAAAGTTTGTGTGGCTATAACTCAAGTATTAAAGATATCGCAATATAATTTTAGATTCTAGTTCTTAAATTTTTTTTTATTTTGGAATCTTTATTTTCAAGGCCCTGTATCATTCAGTCCCAGAGATATGGGGACCTCAATGAGGCCCCATATTCAGACTGTTGAATAATATCCATTTTCAGTAGTTGAAACCCAAATGTTGCTCACTTTGTATACTATTTTACAAATAGATCTACCAATCTTTGTGTATGCTGCCATCTTTCATCATGAAGTAATTTTTACCCCCTGTAATTTGGCTCTGAATCTCAGTTGAAAATTGCCATTTTGACCCCCACTACAAAATAGTGGATTACTCAGTATTCATGTATTCATCCATGACATTTAATATTTTGGCTTTCCTCACTATACATGTTTATCTTTCTTCAGAATAAATATTAGCAAAATCAAAAATTTTAGCCGGGGACCTCTGGTTGAGTTGACACGGAATGACCCTATAGCGCTCATTCATGGATGTGCATTTGATTTAGTCGAGTTATAAAGTTTACCCTCTTTAACTTGAAGCTGTTGAACTGAATTTACGAAGCAAACTATATGTTAAAAATAACCACATTAACAGCAACACTGAAATACGAGCGTGTTTTATCAGTCAGTTAGATGCACGTGAACGTTGCATATGTTATAACGAACAGTGCATGTTTTCTTTCAGAATCATTGTCTGAAAGAAAGAAAAATAGGTTGCATGAAAGATTTTACTTGAAAATGAAGATAAGGTAAAGGTGCAAAGAGTTATGAGGGGAAAAATATTAATTAATTTAACGCACCTTGTCCCAGACCTATCCGTTTTCATACCTTGATACAGTTGTTGATGAACACGATGCAGTTATATGAGTGTAAAAATGCTAATGAATGGGTTTGTTTTCTATTTGTAAATGATATACTTTAACAACATCACACGAATCAAGCAAGGGAGCAGATTTCCGCCCCCGAAGAAGTTCGACAATTAAGGCTCGAACAGGACGTTTCTGAATGGTTGGTTAACGTAATGTCACTTTGATCTATCTTTATACTTACTGGCAGGGTAGCGTACTGAGTGAGATACGAACGCAATGTGTTTACTGAAGTACAGTTCATTGACAGATAGGATACATGTCTATATTTTACAGCTAATGGTCATGAAAAACTTTTTCGGTAAATGTAGGCTTGTCAGCGATGCGTAACGTTATCTATGCAGTGCTAAGTATGACTTTAGCTGTAGCACTGACATTAGGTCACGGCAGGAATTATGGGTCTAGCAGGGGTTGAAGGACACCTAAGAATTTGTCGTAATGTATGTTTATGTCCAGTGCAGTACTTATTACTGCACTGGACAGCCGTGGCCTAATTACTGCACTGGGCAGCCGTGGCCTAATGGTTAGAGAGTTGGACTTGTAACCCAAAGGTTGCCGGTTCGATTCCCAGGTCCGGCAGGGATTGTCAGTGGGGGGAGTGAATAACAAGTGCTCTCTCCACCTTCAATACCACGACTGAGGTGAGGCCCTTGAGCAAGGCACCGATCCCCCAACTGCTCCCCGGGCGCCGCAACATGGCTGCCCACTGCTCCGGGTGTGTGTTCACTGCTGTGAGTGTGCACTTGGATGGGTTAAATGCAGAGGACAAATTCCGAGTATGGGTCACCATACTTGGCCACACACCACTTCCCTTTCTTTCCCTTTATTAACAAAACATTCAAGTACATCTGCAGTATTGTAACTACAATGATATTCCTCTTACAGGTATCTTTGTGGAAATTGTGGGCAAATGCCTATAGAGCCCGAGAACATATGCTGCAGGGAGATACCACAGGTACAGTACTTTTCCTAAATTGTATTGCTATTATGCGATCATCTTTTAAAAATGTCAGGTTACTTACCTTATTCATAATTTGTAGGTTTTAAGAAGATTACAATAGCTGGAAAATCCACCTGAATGTATGGTGGATCATCCTGGCCTAGAACCTGTTTGTTTAAATATGTTCTCGCTTCAGAAATGCATTAAACATTTACAGAGCAGACTATGGGCCTTTAGGTCGAAGGGGAATAGAAGGGCAAGTTGTGTTTTGATTCATTTGAGTCATCATTTTCTATTGTAACATAAGCGACTGCCGAGCAAAGCATAAAGTTCCCTATGGGTCCGACTATCTATCTATATGTTGGTGTGGGGCAGGTCACGACTGCCCCACACCAACATACCATTCTACATAAAATACCAAGTACTGAATAGACACAAAACTGTTTGTACTACCATTTATTGACTGAAATATTGTTTTACTGAATACCACAGAGGTTTTTAATCAGTTATTCAACAAAACAGCAGTAACAGCAAAACTGATTGTCAAAAGACAAACAGCAAGTAGCAAATGAATAAAAAAATAAATGTAATGATTAGACTAAATAACATTACTTTTCACCCACAAAAATGGTTTAATTGTCTCAGCCGTTACAGGTTTTTGGCCTACAGAAGCTTCGTCAGCTGGTGTTGGGGCATTCTGGGCTGGAGAATCATGGTAGTGCTGCCCTCCTGTGTTGTGCGTATGTGGGGTTCAGACCTTGATTGAACCTAGACACGTAGCTGTCTATCACTTCCAGTTTGTCTGGTTTCTCAAACTGGGATGCGAGATCCTCAGGTATGGAGATCTTCAGGATATCGTCCATATATGGGGTTGGGTCCACAACAACTTTCTCAAAGATTAGTTCCAACAGGTTGTCCACGTAGTCTGTACAAAACATTTTTTAATTAGTTTTTATTTTCATATTACTCTGAAGCAGTGTTGCTCACTTAGGGTTGTCACTTTATGGTTTTATATATAAAATTGTTTATAAGGTTTATCGTTTCTAAAAAGTAATTTGATACAAAATGTATTTATGTTCTGCTTCTGATATTACGTCTGTACATCCAATGTTTATTTTGCATTTTAAATAAAAACTTGTTAAACTCACGGAAGGTTGGTTCTGCTTTCACTGGCTTTGCAGAGCATTGTCCTTTCTTGTATTTTGGAAAAAACACCTTAAATAGTGGCTCCCCAGCTGCTGTTGTGGCTTGGGGACGCCCAGCATTCTCATTAAAATGTAGGGCTGCCAGGTAGAGCCTTTAGAGGAGAAATAATGGTTAAACATAAGTTAGGTCACACTTGTGTGTTTGGAAACGTGTATACATTCCTTTCCAAATTATTATATTGAGTTACCTGCATAACATTCCAAGAAAAGAAAAGACAACATTCTTGGGCGCAAAACGCAGAATTACGCTGTGGAACGCCTCCAGTGAGGAGGTCTGATGGTGAGGGCTCAGTTTCTCAACATCCTTCAGAATCCTCTTGTTTCTGAGGATCTTCTCTAATCGACAGAAGGCAGGTGTACCTGGTGGGAAAAGTGGAACTTATTAAACTTTATATTTAAAAACAAGTAAATACCCCAAAAAATAAAAACTGACAATTAAAATTAAAGAAAAAAAAAAGTCATGTCTGTCGTATGCACATAGACACATGATTTACACTGACACTGCAAATAGGGTAAACACACCAGCTCTCAACCACTTGCTCTTGTCCCTTGTAGTGCGTTGCGGATGCAAACACCGTGGGAAAACGGGATCGTCATGTGTGTGCATGTCTTGGACATGATTAAGAATTGAAGTCCACTTTGCGACTCGCTCTTGCCCTGAGGAAGAAGAAGCCGCTGTCCAATATATGTGGTTTTTTATACTGCGATACCACTTCTGCAGTTTTTCACTGTCTTTGCTCTGAGCAATCCTCAGCAGTTTCTTTGAGACTCCTAATAATACAAACAAACAAACTGTATTTCAGACATGCAGAAAAATACAGTGTGTATTGAACAAAATAATATTAAAAAAAAAAACGTTCTTGGCAAAGGTATGATTTTTGATCATAATCTTTAGTAATGACATTTTACTGCTCCGTTTAAAAAATGACCAGTCTGTGAGACTATGAAAGTCATTAAGCACATAAACCACACCAACCCATACAGGAGCTAATACCTTTTTCTATGTGCCATACATTGTAATACTGCGTGATGTTGGCCTCCCGCAGGAATTTTTGTATTTGAGGGTGCCGGTCTGTAACAATGCTGTCAAAAGTCACACCGTGTGCCCTCAAGAGATCAAGGCTCCTCCTCAGACCCTCTTTCTCCATGTTGTTGCTCCCTCCAACTTCATTACTCTGATTACAAAAGAAAGGGCAGATATGACAATGCCTGTTATGTTAGCAAATAGCTACACAGTGAAAAATCCCTGTGCCTTTTTTTCTGTACATTTACATTGTTATATTGCATATGCAATACATTTCGCAAAAGTCCATAATTTTAGACTCACCTGAACTAGTTGCAGATCAATAATACTGCTGGTCCTTAGGTCCATCACAGAGTAACGGCCAAACTTGGCTGAATTACCTTTACAAAGAAAATTACTGTTTACTTTGTATTACATTCTGTATTTCCTTTTTAATTTTTATTCTGTATGTTTAACTTTCACAGAAATATCTAAACAGTTGTTCAGCATTTAGTACCTGGTGAATCTGCCCTCATGTCACCGCCTAGGACAATGTTCTGCTGCTGTCTGAGCTGATGCAACATGCCATCCTGTGCTTTCTTCCAGCTATGTACAATTGCAGGCTCTATGTACCTCCGGGCATGGATTCGAAAGGTGGTGTAGTGGATCATTTTCAGTTGCATTGCCCGGAATATCTAAGGTCAGAAAAGAGGATTTTTTCATTTAGCATGACTTCAGGGACAGTATGTTCTTTATCTTAGTGATATTAATTGCACCAGTAAATTATAGGCTAGAGTAGACAGTAAAATCCTTACAAACCGACCTTTTTAACTTTGAAGAAAGAGGCACCAGTGGCATACACTGCAACAGAAAGCTGGAGGTTCCCTGCAGGAGTGCTTTGTATAATTGGCTGACTATTCCATTTTCTGAAGAAGTCACAGTGTGGGCAGCGTTGTTCCACAGCGAGGAATGTGCCAAATATTATTCTCCGCACATTGGTAACACGACGACACACAGGGCACTGCTCAAACAGCTGCAGCAGGCAGTTTTCATAAACAATGTACGTTGCTGTCTTATGAGCCGGCTTTGAAGATTCAAATCTATTAGAATAAAGACTTAATTTAATAATTACCAAATTCCACATAACATAAAAAATTAATTGATGAATCCAATCCAAATGAATGCAAAAAAATAATAATAAAAAAAAGTCTTGTAACTCACATCACATCTGTTGGCTCAGTCAAAGTTGTGACAGAGTCAGCTGGATCATATGTAGAATCCATATCCACATTCATACTTGAGCTGGCTCCAAAAGGGCCCTCCTCTTCCTCCTCTAGCTCCAAGCGAGATCTCTTATTTGGCCTCTTTATTGGTGTTGAGGAGCCAACACCAATATCTGGGTATAACATAGTTGTCTGTGTGCCTGTTACATAATAGTAGACATTTTACTACCGTGGAAGAATATAACATTTTAAAAATTAATAAACATCATAACTGACAAGTACCACAAAAACTGAATAAATTACTTCACACTATATAGGATCTGGATCAGCAAACCTGTGCTTTTGTAGTGCGGACGTAGAGTTTTTATTGACAGCTGGGTGCCAACTGTGCACAGTTGTGGTGTTTTCTTCTGGCAGGCCACATGTTGCACCATGGCCACTTCTTCAGATGTGCTTGCCTAAACAAAAGCAAGTAAGTGATCGGTAACATAACTGATTCCGGCGTAATATTGAAAAACATAAATGCGAGTAGTTATAGTCTTAAATCATATGCATTTGCGGGCTGTAAACACTATTTTGCAGGTATTGTGTTAAAGTTACCATTCATCTTCATGCACTTTTAACTGCTACAAAACGATTTAAAAGTTGTTGTTTTTTACATTAGTTATTAATCATTAACAGACAGTGTTATAAACCATCTACAAAAGTAAGCTTAATGTAGTGTTACCATGTTAACTTTACCAACTACGTACACAGTTTGTAATAACACAATCACCTTAATGCATTGTTCATTATAAACGTGGGATTATGAATTATATTGAGAAGGTCGTACATAGAAAAGATGACAATGTTCCCTGAGTGTACACTTAAGCCACGTTCATCGTGAAACTTGCTAACTTTTGCACATTATTAGAAAAGGCGATTTGCAAAGATTAAGAACGAAAAGTTACACTCACTTCTTCTGGAGGTGATGCAGGAACACGAATAGTTGGTACCGATCCTTTTTTCAGGAGCAGCTTCTTAGCAAAACCTGCTTTATACTGACCCTCGTTTATAAAGCAGTCTGGTGAGAAATGATTCGCGCAAACATGAATGCATTTAGGTTGATCGGGGGGCATATTCCCTTCAAAAACAAAATTCAGCCACTGCGTCTTCAGCGGCTCGGATTTAGGAACATCATGACGACTGCTGTGTTCGTTATTACACCCAAGAACTGCACACCACAATCGCTTAGACGCCATTCTGCTCCAGCGTCGAAACAATGGTGGACTTTGATGACAGCTTGCTCAGGGCGGGTCTGTGCTGAAACGCTACTGTCAATCAACAATCGTGGGAGGGGCCTACGTCCTTGTGATGTCACACAGACAGACGGCTCAATTTGAGAAAGGGGAAAACATTTAACGAGATTACAAAAAAACCACTGGGTGGATTTTTATCATTATAGGGTGGTTGTGTACACACACTGCCAACACATTTCAGTTCAAACAACTTGTAAAAGTGCATTATATGACCCTTTTAATATTGTTACATTTTAGACACAATATTGTCTGTTTTTGTGCAATTTTGCTGACAAAAATATTACCTATAAAACCCTGATTAACACACAGCAGTGTTTCCTTACTGAATGAATTTTGAATGAATCAAATGAGTCAATGATTCAGTGAGCCAACCATAACGACAGTCCCTGCGTCCCAATGTTCATACTATCCATCCTAAATAGTATGTGAGATTAGAATAAGTGTCCCAAAGCATAGTATGTTGAAAAGAGCATGCAAAAAGTCCCTGGATGGTCTACTATTTCAGGTAGAGTCTGGATCCATGCACACTCTAATGGCTTATATTGGCCACAATCCATTGAGCTTTGGCAAAAGCTTGCCTACTCTTCAACCACACTGTTACGGCTGGTGCCATTTTGTGTTGTCGTTTTTCCCTCTCTTTCACTTTCTTAGCACTGCTCCATTGGTTCTGCTCCTGCCAATCATCATTGGAGGCGATTACGTCATTTCCGTTTCGTTCCAATTGGTGGATACCGGCATCTATAAAAGGAAGACGCTGACAATGAAAAGAAATGCCTTGCTCGTTGTCTGTTGTTATCCTCTTTTGCTATTGTGATTTTTAGCCGATGCTAACTTTGTGTATGGTGGGTTAATCTTTTGTTTTGTATATCTGCGTGTGTTTTGGACATTACCTAAAAGCTCCATTTCACCTCCATTTATTTAAACATCTTTTGGGTTGTATGTATACGATGGGGAGGGAAGGAGAGGAAAGGTAAGAATATCACGTGATATACATTTTGCATCTCGCAGTGAGTTATTGTTAAATACACTAGGTGTGTGTCACCTGCTGTATTTTTGTTTTAAGTTTAGGGAATCTTCGGGTACTGAAGATTTTCTTTTATTTTTCTTTAATTAGTTTAGAATTGATTATCGAGTTAGATTATTTATTTTATTTGATTGCCGCCCAAATGCTCTTCTTCCTTTTCCCCTAATTTCCTGAGTTTTTTTAATGTAAATAGTACTGTGAACTGTAGGTATAAGAGTTTTTCCCACTATAACACTGTAAATAAACACTTGTTAGTTGACTTTAGACTTTGGTTTTCATTGCTTGCACTGGTATCGGACCGAAGCCAGACCTCAACAGTTAATGTTATTCTCCATACCCCTTTATAACATCAGGGGACTTAACACACACACTCAAAAGTGTGTACTTTTTCTTCACCAAAAGAGTACATACTTTAAGGGTGTAGTATAAGTAAGCACATTGGGACGCTGCAAATCATTTGCTTAGTTTCTAAATGAATCCCCTGTTTGAACTCACTCATATGGCAAGCCGTTTTGACTTATTCATTCTCAGGATATGAATTCTTGATATCAACAATTCAGTTTTTACTAGTTCAAATGTTAATTCTTGATATCAGGAATTAGATTTCTACTAGTAACAATGGCTATTTTTGATATCAGCAATTGCATTTCCACTAGTGACAATGTTAGTTTTTGATAAAGAATTAAATTGTTGATATCAAGAATTTAATTGTCAATAATAGACATTTTTACTAGTAAGAATTGTATTTCTGATATGTGAAATTGGAATTTCAACTAGTAAGAAATTAATTCTTGATATCAACAATTGATTTTGAATGGCAGCCTATGGTGACATTTAACTAGTGAAAATACAATTATAGATATCAACAATTTAATTCCTGATATCAAGAATTAGCATTTGAACTAGTAAAAACTGAATTATTGATATCAAGAATTCATATCCTGAGAATGAATAAGTCAAAATGGCTTGCCATACACTCATATAGACAAGGATTTGCTGCCACCTACTGGCGCTTTTAATTTTATATTTAGAGTATCATTTCTTTTTTAAAAATCATTTCATATTTCAGTATTTAATTGTTTTTGTATGTTGAATCAACATATTTCTTAATACACCTACTTTTTTGCAAGGTCTTATATTCCCAATTAACTAATTAATTAATTTCATAATACATTAAATTAATTAATCGGCACAATGTGTGATTGAAAATTTTAATACGGTTAAAAAAAAAAACATTACAATCATGTAAATTTACAACAGACAACCCTCCAGAGATGTTTTAATTTGTTCAGAAATATTGATGTTCATAAACAACTAATAGCAAGCTCATACTACATGATTGAAAGACTAGCCGAATCACTGTGTTGCTAACACTACGCTACAAGATTTCTTCTCATCTGTCATCTTGTCATAGCTGCGTGCATACTACACAACACAACGCTAACCAGCTGCACACACACTACAAAACATTCAGTGAAGAGGCGTCCCGACCATCAGCGAAAATACGTTTTCTCATGTAAATTCTCATGAGAAATTACAGCGATTATAGGCCATTTCTGTGCAGTTATTTTATCCGAAAGAAAGAAGAAACTACGACAAAAGAGAATATATATAAACAATGGCTTGGAAGTCGTGGACAACAAGGACTGTCAGTACTGCAGAAAGATCTGGAGGTATTTAAACAGTACAATGAAATGTGGTATTATATACACAATCTATGCATTTGTTAAATTTATTTATTCCATGGTCTGTCTGAATACTCGATTCTGATTGGCTGGCAGGTGTTGATTAAATTCGTTTAACTGCACAGGTAGTTCCAGGTCAGTTTAATCACCGTTGCATATTAATGCGCTGCTTTAATAGATGCACACTAACCAACACACATCACTCGCTCACACACACACACACACACACGGAGAGAGAGAGAGGTTGGAGATCGCAGATTTGCAGATTATTACTAAAATAAAAGATAGATACTAGATCGCTACATTATATTCCCCGCAACGAGGTGATAAAATCGCTGTTTTTGAAGTAAAGTTAATTGTTTGTAGAGAGAGATGCGCAGACACAGAAGCAGGTAACTTACACACAACTATCATCTCTCTCTCTCGATCGAAAATGAATTGAAATACATGCTTTAATTCATTTAAATAAATGTGATCTTACCGCGCTATTTCATCTCTGTGTCTGATTTGAAGCGGGCAGAATGCTGAGCTAACGAGCCGTAACTGACGAAAATAACCGTCATTTTTACTCATTCGGTCAAATATTGTGCTGCAAAGAGCAAGACAAGTTTTAACTTGTCTATAACTTGGCAAATGACCATGGAATAAACGAGATAATCAACGGCTAGCCTCCGCTTCGCGTCGGGCGGTTCTTCGCCTCCATGTCGTGCATTTAAAATCCTTTAATGCATGGCTAGCCGTTGATTATCCCTTACTTTGCCAAGTGTTCCCGTGGCTCAGTGGTAGAGCATTGTGTTAGCAGCGCAAAAGGTTGTGGGTTCAATTCCCAGGGAACACACATACTGATGTATAGCCTGAATGCACTGTAAGTCGCTTTGGATAAAAGTGTCTGCTAAATGCATAAATGTACTTGTAGTTAGTTGATTTGATTAATTTGTGGTTTTCGTTTCTGTTCATAAACATGCATGATAAGACTGTTTATACCATGCGATTAGCTGGATTAGTTCCACCTTGTCATTGTGTCGCACACATTACGAGATCAGTGGCGATAATATCAAACAGGGTTGAAAATGTCATATCATCTTGAGACAGGTTCGGATCACGTTGCTGACCTGGGGCCTGTTCCATAAAACAAGTTTACCAAATAAGCCAGGCTTATTTCAATTAGTCTGACTTATTTTGAACCAAATCAACTAACAATAATCAGACTAACTGAAATAAACCTGGCTTATTTGGTAAACTTATTTTATGGAACAGGCCCCTGCTCATCCTTAACGAGCTTCGGCGACCGTAACGAGCACCGAATTGGTCATGATCCGGGGTTTCTGACTTTTCCATTTGTTGAGATGACATGGTTAGATTCAGATGATAAATATCATATATTATGTTGGGTGTCCATATTAGAGATAATCACCATGTTTAGAATGAAACATCATATTTAAAAACATGATATCATATCATATATAATAAAATATAATTTGTTGTTACTACTGTATTCAATTATTATTGGATCTCCTTCAATATTTTCAGAATCTTTACTTATTAAAATAATTGTTTCTGTATTTTAAAATATTTTTTTTTATATTAACATTTTAATGATGGTATATTTATTGAACAAAAATTAAATATTTTATTTTTCAGAATAAGCAGAAAACTGTACAAACTTTGCTAAAGTGATTGTTTTGAACAAGTATTAAGTATTAAAAAACATTATTTTAGTATTTGTATCAATACTATGTGTGCCACCTCATACATTTATAAGATTTTTAAACAAAATAAACAACTTGGATGATTTATTTTCACACAAAATCTGTTGCTCCATTAATGTTCAGTATGTAATGTATATATATTTTTTCTGTAATTATACATTTTTTCTTAAGGTGGGCTTTAGCCCCGTTGTACCCTAAAGTTAATATAGGGAATGTTTGTATGGGTAGTTTACAGCATTAAGGTTAAAACTGTCAAAAATAAAAATAAACTGTTATATCCAAATTGAGGCGTATAGTTGATTCAGCTCCAGCCTGATAAATAAAGATGACAAACCTGATGTAAATACGGAGTGAATCCGCTAATCTCCGTGAATGAATAAAGACATTTTGTGATGACAATAAATCTTCAAATGCCTTCTGACATGTTACTTACAGAGAGACAACTGCTAGACACCAATATTACTCAAAATACCTAAAACATGAGAACAATGATTAAACTGAAGTAAAACCAGCACTCACCAAACACAACAGAACAATGAAGAGTTCGCGCTGTTATTCTTCTTCCTCTATTGTTGTTATTGGAGGAGAGCAAATAAGTTTATGAAGTAACCACCTGCTGGACTGGAGGATGGAGTTTCGATGCGCAGGGAAAAGAGCTAAGACCAAAGTCCCTTAAAATCAATTAATCACCAGCCCAAAACCAACGAATTCACCCAAAAAGAAAGAAAGTAGCCCATTTCCCCCTGCTTCCAATCACAGTTGACAATTGCAGGATTCACATGCCTTAAAATAAATGCTGTTTTATGCATTCAGTGTTTTGTCCATTATATAACAATGTATAGTTTTAGATAGACTTAATTTGTAATTTGCTGAATAGCATATATGTTGGTAAATTTAATTAGCCTATTTTAAGCAACTCTAATTTGATTTTCAATTTTCCATATATTTTTGAAGCACTTTGCATAATAAATTGTTTAAAATGTAATATTTGAATAAATATATGTCACATATTTAAGTTTATGTTGTATAGGCTATATCTGATTAATCTTACAGGCGTTTAGTTGAGCTTATTAACCAGCTGGCAAAGCGCTTGTTCGTTCGGTTTATTTTTTTTCAAGAGCATTAATGATAATTAATAATCCTGGAGAGCCATTTTTTCTCATCATATTTTTTTCAAAGCCTAAAATAATTTCTCGTCATCAAAAACACACAGGGATCGCTTAATATAAGAAAGCAGTTTTGAACGGAGTTCATTCATTCTTCTATATTTTATTGTAATTCTGTATTTGTCAACACATTGTTTTAATTATAATATTTAATTACACATCTACACTACTATATTATGGAGATATGATGGAAATAAAATGCCATTGAACCTTTTCTGAGAACAGTCAGTTCCTTCCAGTCAGTGAATGACTCTGGTGCAGTGCTCATGGAGGAATAATTGTTTTAATAAATTAGTCCATATAGCAGCGGATATTTTAACATAGCTGGGTTTTATTTGAAACCTTATCAGTTATTTATTTAATTAACCTGATTAACTTCAAAGCTGCAGTGAACTGTAAGAAACATGCACCTGCTCACTAAATTAAACATTCAGATAATTACAAATGTATGAACAATCATAAATACTTAACCATGTGTTATTTTCATTCTACAAACAACTTGGGTAACTTGGACATTTTTCAAATTTAAAATAACAAATAACAGTAAAACAAGGGCAATAATTCAGCACTAATTAATTGAGCTCTTAAGTTCTTGTTTCTCCAGTCGTTGACTTTAATTTTGTGCATTTTTTTCTGTGCATCTGTGCAGATCTATAATATCTGAATCTCTTGCCGCACTGAAGGCACTGGAACGGTTTCTCTCCAGTGTGGATTCTCTCATGGTTTTGCAGGCCTCCAGACTGTCTAAAACTCTTCTCACAATGCGAGCACTTGTAAGGTTTCTCTCCAGTATGGATCCTGCAGTGTACTTTCAGCTCAGTGGCTGTAATAAAGGCTTTTCCACAATCTGAGCACAAATAGTCTTTCACACCAGAGTGCATTTTCAGATGGTCTTTAAAGCGGATAAGCCATGAAAAACTCTTTCCACAAACAGAACACAAGTAAGGCTTCTCTTTAGTGTGAGTTTTTTTCATGTGGGCCTTTAGGTCTGATTCCTGAACAAACCTCTTATCGCACTGATCACACTTAAATGGCTTTTCTCCGGAGTGAAAGAGTTTATGAGTTCGGAGGCTATTTGCCCATTTGAAACTCTTTCCGCACTGATCACATGTGAACGGCTTCTCTCCAGTGTGAATTCGTGAGTGAGTTTGAAGGTGGAATTTAGTTGGAAAACACTTCTCACAATGAGGACACGAGAAAGGCTTTTCTCCAGCGTGAATTCTCATGTGACGACTGACGAGGTCTTTACGTCTGAAACTCTTTTCACACTGAGGACACTTGAACGGTTTCTCATTACTGTGAGATCTTAAGTGAGTGCTAAGAGTTCCTTGACTTATAAAGCTCTTTCCACACTCTTGACACACAAATGGTTTCTCTCCGGTGTGAACTCTCATGTGTTCTTTGAGGTTTCCTTTACTTGAGAAGCTCTTTCCACAATGATGGCATGTATTATCATTCTCCTCTTTAATACACTCCATCTTCACTACGTCACAGCTCATTGTTATGTGGAGGACCAGATCTGAAAAAAGAGATTATTTTATACAATTAATTCCACTTCAACTTTATTGAACAATTCAATATAAATTAAAACTCAAATGACCAGTGTCTGAAACTGGTTAAAAAGCAGCAACTCCAAACACAGCAGGGTTTCTCACCAGTTTTCTAATCTAATGTGTTCTAATCTAATACTTGTGAAGCTCTCACAAGTGTTTGAATCAGCTTTGCTTGACTGTATTCTCAAGCTAGCAGTCATCCCCGTTGCTTGTGCACCTTTTCCTACCCAAATTCTTCCTTCCAGTCAACTTTGCATTTAATATGCTTTGATACAGCACTCTGTAAACAGCCACACCTTTCAGTAATGACCCTCTGTGACTTACCCTCTTTGTGGAGGGTGTCAATGTTCGTCTTCTGGATCATTGCCAAGTCAGCAGTCTTCTCCATTATATAGATATAGATACCCGGAATTTATACTGTATGGATGGTCATTTATTGAAACTCAAATGTAAATATTCTAATATTTTGAGATACTGATTTTTGACTAATCATCAAAATAAAAATCTTTTGAAATGTTTTACTTTACATGTAATGAATCTAAAATATATGAAAGTTTCACTTTTTGAAATAAGTTACAAGAAAAAATTAACTTTTTCACGACATTCTAATTTATTGAGATGCACCTGTACATTGTGTGATATCAGCGCACTGGCTTGTAACAATTTAAACTTATCTTACTTTAAGTCCTATTGTTACCAAAGGATTCTTTTTTGGGTAATCTTGTTTTAAACAGTTTACCAACCATCAATTCAATAAAGCATGTGCCAAACATAAGACTCTCAGGGATTCAATGCATGTATTAATAAACATAAACTTCAAACAAACATTGTTCAATCCTACAGCACATTGAACAGCACATTGGAAGGTAAATAAGTAAATTCAGTCCAAAAGGCAAACTCTAGCCCCTTTCACATTGCACGTTGGTCCCGGAAAATTGCCAGAGTGCCTTCTGTGTGAATGCAAACACGTCCCGGGATTAATTCCAGGATTGATCCCGGGTTGGGGACCTAGTAACATTGCCGGGTTCAGTCCCGGAACGAGCTCTGTGTGAACAAAAGCCGGATCAATGCCGTAAAGGGTGTGTCGTAGTGATGACGCACTTTATCGTTCGACTGTTTTACCGGGTGTTTTGAAGGCAGATCAACCTTCAAATCACTGGGTGCTTTTTCACACGACGAAAAATATGTAAACTGGAATGAAGCAGCGATCAGGGAGCTCCTCACTATCCGCGCTGAAGCTGAAATCATTCGCCAGTTTAGTGAAATGGTGCGTGGCGCATTATACACGTCACATGAAATGTCACGTGTCTTTACGGGATCTTTACGGGTTGTGTGTGAACGCACGCACAAATTCCGGAAAATCACTGGCAGTGTGAATGAACCAAAATCAGACCATCCCAGGACAAATCACGGGACACATTTTCCATGTATTTTCCAGAATGGCTGTGTGAAAGAGGCTTCTGATATGAGTCCATGAGTCCTATAAAGGCACAGATATCCAAATACCATCCATCAGAGTCCACAACAAAGAAGCAGTCCAAAAAAAGCAATAATCCCAATAAGCAATCTTATCATGGATTCCTGGACCCCATCTGCAATGCTCCAGCAAAAATCCCCAAACGATCCGAGACAGAGAAAACGTTCTTGTTCACTGAAAAATAGGCCTCAACCCCCCAATTCAAGTAATCCTCTGGTCATTGGCCAGATATATGATAAATCCATGGCACTGGCACTAGTGAGAGCAAGGCATTTCCCAGCACCTTTATTTGCCAGCCTCTCAAAGCATGCCCTCGTCCAACCATGTGCCATCACCTTAAAACAAAATGGCCACCAGTTCCTACTTCCTTAAATAGTGACCTTTTTCAATAAGAGTCCCTCATATTCCAACTCAAAACACTATACATATATAAATAACCATAACAAAAATATAAACAAAAAATTATCATCACATTATTAGCAATGTTTGAAATAATTTGAATATCTGAAATGAACACTATTTCGTTTTGTAGACGTGTCACAGGCTCGCGTTCATGATTTAAAACTTAAATATTTCTAATTGTGTGACGTGTTTGTCTTTATCACCAACTGCAAAAAATGATGGACGATAGTTCACATTTCCAGTGATAATACCATTGAATAAATATTAAATAAGTTCATTCATTCGTTTACTTTATTTACAAAGCAATTTACAACTGCACCTGCAGACCAAAGTGCTGTACAAGCAGCATAGAAAAACATAGAATATATAAAAACAACACAACCTAGTAATACATCAATTACTAGCCCAACCTCTCAAAGGCTAATGACAAAAGACAATTGACATGTGCTTTAAAAACAAAGTAATCTCCCTAAGTTCATGAGCCAGACAATTCCAAACCCTTGGGCCCGCAACAGCTAAGGCCTGATCCCCTTATAACTTTAAATGAGTAATAACTTATTGCTTGAGCTTAAAAACCTAGGTGCTTGGTAAAGAGCAATAATCTCTGACACATAAGCAGGAGCCATCCCATGCACTGCTTTAAAAACATATAACAGAATTTAATATTTTATCCTGAAGTCCACTGGTAGAGACTACAGAGAAGCCAAAATAGGAGAAATATGATGACTTTTCTTAGCTGCACTAATTGTGCGAAATAATCTTCGCTTACAGGCAAAAAGAAGTTCCATATAGACCTTATGTAGCTCCGCCCCTTTTCAGGACTGCGCTAGTTGTCTTATGTATCTGAATAGTTGATGGGCACCATTGACTTCCATAGTAGGAAGAAAACAATTCTATGGAAGTCAATGGTGCCCATCAACTGTTTGGATACTAACATTTTTCAAAATGTCTTCTTTTATGTTCAACAGAAGAAAGAAATGCATACAGGTTTGAAACCGAATTATCATTCTGGAAGTGAACTTATCTTTTAATAACAATCATGTCGTCTGTTTCGCAGTGCAGAGATGGATTTTGTTGATACTGATTTAATTTGATTGTTAACAGCCATATATAATTGTATCCTTCTAACTGAATGTACTGATTAAATCTAAGAAATTGACATTACGAGATCATGCATAAATCCAACAAGGTTAGAAAAAAGGGGGCAAAATTCTTCCAGTAAAGTACTTTTACATAAAATTAATTTCTGTCACTGCTGTAACCTGACCAATGCACAGAATATGAATATGGGCCTAAAATAGCTCTAAACAATTCATATTTAACATTTACATTTACATTTATGCATTTAGCAGACGCTTTTATCCAAAGCGACTTACATTGCATTCAAGTTACAGTTTTACATTTTATCAGCTCTTGCTTTCCCTGGGAATCGAACCCATGATCTTGGCGTTGCTAGTACCATGCTCTACCATTTGAGCTACAGGAAAGCAGTAAATTATTTATAGTAAATTAAAAAAATACATAATTGTGAATTACCTTGGTAGCCATCTAATCAGCATAGATAGTAGGGAAAGTTAATAGGCCTATAGGGAAAGTTTCTAATACCACATTAAGCATACGGGTAATTTACAGTTAAGATATAATTAAAAGCAAACTGTTAGATCCAAATACATAAGTATTTAGACTTAAAAAAATAAATAAATTGTTAGATCCAAATAGTGGCACGTGGTTGATTCAGCTCCTGGCAAACAAAGCAAACCTGATTTATACAGAGTGAATCCGAATTACAGAATATATATGATGAAAATAAAACTTTAAATGCCACCAAATGCCCTCTAACACCCACACTAATGTTCCCTCAATGAACCTCTGCAGTTTCCAGCACTGAGTTTACTTTAGTTATAGAGAGACAACTGCTAGACATTAAAATTACTCACAAGATCAGAGGACTGAAGAGTTTGAGTTGTTGTTGTTCTTCTATGGATTGTGTTATTGGCGGTGAGCAAAGACACGTATGATGAACTACCACCACCTGCTGGACTGGAGGCTGGTGTTTCTATGCGCAGGGAAAAGAGCTTTAAGTGTTGCTACCACTGACCTATAGATGAAATAAAGGAAGCTTGCTTATGTCTAAGTGGTTGTAATAGTGCAAATTACATAAAAACAGTCTCAGGTGAATACATATAATAATTGTTTGTAACCAGGGCTGGACTGGGACAAAAAATCGGCCCTGGCATTTTTTGGTCCAGGCGGCCCACCACCACCATATAACATATACACTACCATTCAAAAGTTTTTGAACAGTAAGATTTTTTTAAAGAAGTCTCTTCTGTTCACCAAGCCTGTATTTGTTTGATCCAAAATACAGCAAAAACAGTAATATTGTGAAATGTTTTTAATATATTCAAAGCAGAATTTTCAGCATCATTACTCCAGTCACATGATGTTCAGAAATCATTCAAATATTCTGATTTGCTGCTCAAAATACATTTATTATTATTATTATTATTATGTATTATGAAAACAGCTGAGTAGATTTTTTTCAGGTTTCTTTGATGAATAGAAAGTTCAGAAGAACAGCATTTATCTGACATATAAATATTTTGTAACATTATAAATGTCTTTATCATCATTTCTGATCAATTTAAAGCATCCTGGCTAAATAAGTATTAATTTCTATGATTTCTTTCCCAAAAAACAAAACAAAAATTAAACTGACTCCAATCTTTTGAATGGTAGGCTATAGAGTATAATGTTACAAAAGCTTTTTTATTTCAGATAAACGCTGATCTTTGGATCTTTCTATTCATCAAAGAATCCAGAAAAAAAATGACTCGACTGTTTTAAATATTGATAATAATAATAAATGTTTCTTGAGCAGCAAATCAGCATATTATTATGATTTCTGAAGATCATGTGACACTGAAGACTGGAGTAATGATGCTGAAAATACAGCTTTGATCACAGAAATGTATTTTTTTTATATATATATATTCAAATAGAAAGCAGTTATTTTAAATAGTAAAAATATTTCACAATATTACTGCTTTTACTGTATTTTGGATAAAATAAATGCAGGTTTGGTGAGCAGAAGAGAATTCTTTAAAAAAAATAAATCTCAATCTTACTGTTCAAAAACTCTTGACTGTAGTGTAGATATGCATCATTGCATCTAGTTGTTTTGGATAAGAATAAAACGTCAGGTCCGACAATATCGTGTCTTTTCGAATTTAAATGTAGATTTATTCGCATTGGCCCATGGAAACCTCTATGAACACACTTGACTTGACAAAAAAAATCGCAGGGGACGAATTTATGGTTTATTAAAAAGTGTTAAATAAAAATAAAAAAAATTATTAAAAAGCGTATTCTGCACTCATGGCGCGCGCGCACACACTAGATGCCTGCCTCCGTTGCGAGTCCCCTATCAAGCACTTTACCGATTCAGCTCCTCTCCCCTCCTGCCTGGCTCTTTGTCCCGCATCACTCACCGCAGAGCAAGCCTGTTTTTATAAAGCTGCTGTGAAACGTGGGGAAAGCGATACGGAAGAAGTTGGGGTTTATTTAGGCGGAGCAAAATACTTCATCGCTCTGTCTATAGCGCATTGTGATTGGGTGGTTTACGCTGTCAATGCAGGAGACAAACCAATGGGCCACTGACTGCTCGTTGTCCCTGCGTGATGGTCCTTGGCAAAAAAATTAAAAATAAATCTGTCGGCCCCTTCAGTGCATCGGCCCACCGGGAAAATGCCCGGTATGCCCGATTACCAGTCAAGCCCTGTTTGTAACACTACATACATGAAAAGTAAATGCCATAGATAATTTTCTGAAGATAGTCTCCCCCAGACCATATGGTTAAGAATGACTCGAGTTCAGTGCTCATGGTGTAATATTTATTTTCATAAAAATATACATCACTGGCAGCAGATGTTTTAACAGTGATTTCACTGACCTGATGAACCTCAAAGCAGCAGTGAACTGTAAGAAACATAAGCAACTTAAGAACAAGTTAAACATCCAAATAATTACAGTAATTCAAGTATCTAAATCATAAAACAATAAAGACTTGTAACTGTACCACAGGTCATTTTCATTCTGTAAACGACTGCATTCTTCACCAGGGTACTATGGACATTTTTCACATTTGAATAACAAATAATAATAATAATAATATTATTGTTTAATTTATATAGCGCATTTCCCAGGCTCAAGGACACTTTACATAAGCAGTAACACCAAGTACTGTCATTTCACATAGTCACAGACAATCAATTCAGTTTATCAGTTAAGTGGACAGTAAACATTTGCCCAGTCCAGAAACAAAAAAGATTGCAGTTGCATATCATAATAAAGCATAGAAGCACATAGCATAGAATTGAGTAAAAAACATAAAAAATGGATAGCATAAACAAACAAATAAAAATAAAGAGCAGTAAATGCAAGGCAGATACACATAACAGAAATACTTTGAGAAAGCATTACAATTGGCAGAAAAGGAGTTGGAAAGGGTCTCAAGAAACATAATTATGACTGGTAGTGTTGGGTAAACATTAAAGGCATTAAGTTGTGATTTAAATTCAGACAGTGAGGCTGTTGTCCTCAGTGCCAGTGGTAAAGATTCCCATAGCTTAGGAGCCATGACAGAAAATGACCTGCTTCCCATTGAATACAGACAAAATCTAGGTACAGTAAGACGATGACACCCTGAAGATCAATGAGATTGAGAAGGAATGCAAGAAGAGAGTAAGTCAGAAAGGTAACAAGGAGCAGGACCATTGAGTGATTTAATGGCAAGCAGAAAAAACACTTTTTAAATATGGGATGACACAGGTAGCCAGTGGAGGTTAAATAAGACAGGGGTGATATGAGCAGATTGTTTAGTGTGGGTTATTATTCTTTCAGCAGAAGTTTGAATGTATTGCAAGCGAGAAATTGAGTGTGCTGGTAATCCAGCAAAAAGAGCATTACAGTAGTCGATGCGCGATGTAATAAAAGCATGCACTAATGATTCTGCATCTTTTGGGCAGACGTAAGAACTAAGTTAGGCTATACGGTGAAGCTGAAGAAATGCAACTTTAAAAAGTTTATTGATGTAAACATCCAGGGTCAATGAAGGATCAAGAGTAATGCCCAAATTTCTAACGGTGGCAGATGGAAAAATTGTTGTAGCATCAAGGTTAAAGCTGGGAATATTAGTTACACTGCCCTCCAAAAGTTTGGAAACGCCCTAGAAAAGTGGGGTTTTGGACAATATTGGCATGAATCCTTTTTAATTTGTGATAATTTTGCACTGATAAGGGACAACACAAACTACGAAAACATATTTTATTACATAAACATTTTATACATAGAAAAAAACTTAAATTTTGGATTCATCAAAATATCCACCATTAGCAGCTATTACAGCTCTGCATAATCTGGGCATCCGAGCTGTCAGTTTATTCAAACATTGATATATTACTCCAAGCCTCCTGAAGGATTGCCCAAAGATGATGCACACTGGTTGGACACTTCTTACGGCCATCACGGTCCAGTTCCATGTCTGACTTTGACATGTATATATTGCCATTATTATGTACTGTAATCAAAATGAAAATGATTATTGCTGGTCTTCAATGATAATGTCAAGTTACTTTAATGTATTTGCACCAAAAAAATGATAAGTATTTATGCTGATATCGTCCAAAACCACACTTTGCTAGGGGTGTTTCCAAACTTCTGGAGGGCAGTGTATATTTTTAGAGTTGGGGGCCAGTAATTAAAATTTCAGTCTTGCTCACGTTCAAACTTAGAAAATTGGAATTTAGCAATGTCTTTAACTCATTAACACACAGTGATGTGACAGAATCCAAACGGCAAGCGGTATACAGTATATCTGAATACCATCAGCACAACAGTGATAATGAAAACCATAATGATGAATAGGGCTGTCAAAAAAAAAATAAAAAATAAAAAAATCAAATTTCGAATATTTGTCGAATTTAAAATAAAAATCCACATTTGAATGCAAAAACCTTCAAATTTTAGGTGTGCATCAGGTTGCCTTATAGGTGGAGCACGAAATACCATGACGATGGAAGTGTCATTGCATTTTAATGCTTTTCATAACTTATCCAGTTGAACACACTAGATGCAGTGCTGTTACATTGTTCATTCAAAATATTGCGGCAAAAGTGAACATCAATGCAGAGAACATGTTTACGTCAAAACCGAAACCAAGCCGTTCACACAGAACGCATATTTATTGCATTTTCTAGAGGGACATCTATCAGCGTTGCACTCGCGTTTCGCACAAGAGAGCCGCATGTTTATAAAGCCATGCAAAATTAACGTAAGTTCAACTTTTAAAAACATGTCTCGAGACTTTATGGCTTTTTTTTCCCCATCCCACGGCATCTCATGTTTTTGAATGAAGAAAGTACTCTGTGATTGATTTTCAGTCCTTTGAATTAAACCATAGATACATACATGGTGCTGTTTTGTTTTTCAAAGATAGTCGTGTTATTTTATTGCTTTAATAAACATGCATTAGTAATATTTTGCTCGATGTGCCCTCTTGTGGCCTCAGGAGAGAAGTCAAAAGCTTTTTTCCCCTTAACTGAAATTATGCCTTTTAAATTCTAATATAATTTTTGAATGTGGATAATATTTAAGTACAAAATTCTAATTTAGTTTTTCAGCTATTTTGAAAGCCCTAATGATGAATAATATGTCCAAGTGGCATAATGTAAATAATAAACAGTAATGGGCTGAGAACAGAGCCCTGGGGAACACCCTGTCTAAGTAAAGCAGTGGAGTAGTTAAAGTTGTTTATAGCAACGTAGTACTGTCAAACTGTAAGATAGGAAGATAACCAGGATAAACTGAAACAATAATCACAAAAAAAGGTAGCACTTTTTAATTCCTTGAGCTCTTAAGGTCTTGTTTCTCTGGTCATATTGACTTTAATTTTGGGCAGTGCTTCTTTGTGTGAGTCTTTGCAGTTCCGGAATGTCCGAATCTCTTGCCACACGGAAGGCACTGGAATGGTTTCTCTCCAGTGTGAATTCTCTCATGGTTTTGCATGCATCCTGACTGTTTGAAACTCTTGTCACAATGCGAGCACTTGTAAGGTTTTTCTCCAGTATGGACCCTGCGGTGCACTTTCAGCTGAGTGGCTCCAGTGAAGGCTTTACCACAATCTGAGCACAAATAGTCTTTTACCCCAGAGTGTATTTTTAGATGTTCTTTAAAACAGCCCAGCCATGAAAACCGCTTTCCACAAATAGAACACAAGTAAGGCTTCTCTTTAGTGTGAGTTTTCATGTGGGCCTTTAGTTCTTTTTCCAGAACAAACCTCTTATCGCACTGATCACACTTAACTGGCTTTTCTCCGGAGTGAAGGAGTTTATGAATTCGGAGGCTATTTGACCATTTGTAACTCTTTTCGCACTGATCACATGTGAACGGCTTCTCTCCAGTGTTAATTCGTATGTGATCCTCAAGGACTCTTTTAATTAAAAAACTCTTTTCACACTGAGGACACTTGAACGGTTTCTCATTACTGTGAAACCTTAAATGAGACTTAAGGGATCCTCGACATGTGAAACTCTTTCCACACTGCTGACACGCAAACGGCTTCACTCCGGTGTGAATCCTTATGTGAAGCACAAAGCAACTTTTACGAGAAAAACTCTTTCCACACTGAGGACATGTGAACGGTTTCTCTCCCGTGTGAATTCTCACGTGTTCTTCGAGGTTTCCTTTACTTGAGAAGCTCTTTCCACAATGATGGCATGTATTATCATTCTCCTCTTTAATACACTCCATTTTCACTATGTCACAGCTCATTGCTATGCAGTATGGAGGACCAGATCTGAAAAAAAGGTAATTAAGCTATACATGACTCCATATTAGGGCTGAAATGATTAGTCAATATTACTGACAACAAAAAATTGTCTACATATATTTTTGTTGTTGAATAGACTTTTGATGTCATATGACCAAATGCAAGGGCATGCAATAACGTGGTTCGACCACAGTAGACCGCTGTAGTGAAAGGCTGTAATTCAACCCTCTCAGATACACTCCAACAGAAGACACAGTGTTTTTGAGAAGGGCTGCGTTCCACTTCGCCGTTCCATTTTTTTTGCCTAAAGACTTTGACCATCGATTTTAACTAAACCACCTCTGACAGACATGACACATTTTGTTTATGCTTGGGAGCAGGGTTGCCAGGTTTTCACAGCAAAACCTGCCCAATTGCTACTCAAAACTAGCTAAATTGCTTTTCAGGGGGGATTCCGGTGGGGAAAAATACACGTTTTTATGTCGGGGTTCCCCTGATAAAAGTCGCATTCCAGGGGCTAAATATCACGTTATTGGGGTCGCTTCAACCGCGCACATGAAAAACACTGGACAGAATTAGGCTACTTTAATGCTCTTTCCGCGGGATGTTTTTCATGTCCGTGGGTTGAAGCGACCCCAAAAACGCGGACTTGGCAACACTGCTTGGGAGGTTGCTTTAGAGAGCGCCGTCTTGCAGCGTTGCCATGACCTCATATTTACTAGCGCTTTTAGGCATGTTGTTTGGTCTTAGCTAATAAAGATATGATTTTTATGGAGTTAATAAAGTGGTTTGCACATATGAGATATGATTTTTTTTTTGCCGTTATAAAACAAAGCATTTTGGTGTTTTAGTGTTTTTTGTGCTTGTTTTTTTTTTCTATGAAGATCTAGCAACACCGACACTACAGCAGGGCTTGTGTGTCAATTTGTGTTTATAAAGCATATACATTATTATTTAAATGACGATGGTTTCGCTAGATAAGACCCTTATTCATCGTCTGGTATGGTTTATAGCCCTTTGAAGCTGCACTTAAACTGTCATTTTGACCTTAAACACTTGATTTTGGACACTACTGAAAGTTAGGTGGACATAAATACATAGCTTTTATCTTGGTACTGACGAAATTCCATCGAAATCCATAGAGGAGAATGTATTTTACTAAATCGCGGAAATTGGGTAGTCACATTTGTGGCGGGTAGATTAGCGAACGCCCTGTGTGAGATGACTCCAGGCCTCGTTCTAAAAAAAAAAAAGTTGTACTTTTGTGAATGACAATGAATATTTGCTGTCAAGTCATCTTTATTGATATAGCGCTTTTAACAATACAGATTGTGTCAAAGCACTTAACAGTATCAAGTTGGGGGATAGAGTGTCAGTAATGTATAATAATAAGATTAAACACTCAATTTTCAGTTAAAGGCATTTCATTATTGAATTCAGAGATGTCATTGTCTAGCTCAGTATAGTTTAAATAGTATCTGTGAAATCCAATTGACGATAATCGCTAGAAATTAAGTGTCAATTCATACAGATCTCTGTGTACTTGTATGAATATGAATTAACAATTAATAGTGATGTGTATTGTTGTTTTCTCTTGTATTCTGAAAATAAATGTTTATGAATATGAATGAACGCTTATTAATTATAATTGTTTTCAGTGAGGTACCATGGGTCTGATGCCCATTCCAGCTAAAACAGTAAATGTTCATGATTTCATTTGAAAGAACTAACAAAATTATACCTTCTATTCAAATTTCATGCAAATATCTGATAAAATGAGGAAGTTACAAGCAAAAATGTGTGAATAATAAGCATTTTCGGTCACATGACTTCTATTGTAATTAATGTATAGTATTTTAATATATTCCCCGTTATTATAAAGATCATAACTTTCGCAATCCTCAACTGATTTTCACAATCCAGGTGTCGTCGTAAAGGGAATTTTCAGCTCTGTCTAGTCATGTGATCCATTTTGAGCTTAGGGGTGTTTGGAAATTTTGTCATCATACCTATTTATTATTCATGACGCTAAGAGGAGCAACTGCAAAGTTTAAGGAGTGAAAACTGCATTTAAACAGATTTGCAAACTCTCACGCCACCCCACTAAATTTATATGTGATTTTATATATATATATAGGTAAATTAGCCAGTTAAAAATTACTGGTGAATTACCTTAACGTTATATAATTTTAGGCAGCCATATAATCAGCATATATAATAGGGAAAGTTTTTAATACCACATTAAGCGTATGACTAATTTACAGCATTAATGTAGTATAATAAAAAGCTAATATTGTTGATTCAGATCCAAAGCAAACCTGATGTAAATACGGAGTGAATTCGCTAAACTGAATGAATGAAGGCATTTTGCAATGAAAAGAAATCTTTAAATGCCACCAAATGCCCTCTGATATTTTAGACAACTGCTAGACATTAAAATTACTCACAACATCTAAAAACCATGAGAACAATGATTAAACTAAAGTAAAACCAGCACTTACCAAACAGAACAAGATCAGAGACTGAAGAGTTATTGTTATTGTTCTTCTTCTATGGATTGTGTTGTTATTGGCGGAGAGCAAAGAAACTTAGGATGACACCTGCTGGACTGGAGGGTAATAGTGCATATTACATTAAAACAGTCTCAGGTTAATGAATATAATAATTAAAGCGAGTTTGATTCAGTTGGGAACTAGTTTGCTAGGAACATCTCAGTAGTTAGGTTTTATTAGACTATTTAAAAGTAACTGGTTTAATTAAAAGAATGTGAAAATGCTTCCCAAATGTTTCCCAAAATGCCTATTTTGCCTCCAAAATACATTATAAACCTGAGAGGAAGAAACAACCGAAAGCGTGTTCTTTGACAGCGTTTGATTTTAGCTAGTGTATAAGTATATATTTTTTAAACACTTTGCATGATAAATTGTCTAAAGTGTGAGATACAAGTCACATATCACAACATATACACTGACAGTTCTGCACACAATTCTCTCTGTTTTGTCTACATTTGTATTTTCTTAGGCTTTCTGATCAATTTTCACTTGCTGATTGTGTCTGTAGCCAGTGTTGTTGCTGTAGTAAATTTGTGTGCGTTTGATTTTAACTTCCAACCCATTTTGAGTTAAAAAAAAAAACAACAAGAAACAAAGCCCACCTGCTAATAGAAGCCCAATAGAAACCATCACAGAAATGCCAATGGTTTCCATTAAAATACCATTAGCTTTCTCCAGTAAAACCATTACAAAATTCCTTTTTGTAGTGTGTTTTGGGCATTTTCCCAATAGGATTTAACATCCCACCAATATAATCCATCACATACCAGTAGAAACCATTATAGTTTCCATTAAAACCAATACAATTCCCATTATAACCATTAAATCCATTACATTTTCTATTGTGTTTTTCAGCAGGGCAGGCTGTTAGTAAGAGTTTATCTCAAGCTTGCAGGGTTATTTAATGTTGAAAGGCTGGACTTATGCACTGCATTAAAGCCACTGGTCTACACAGTTCATAGACTCACAGCATCTGACCCCAAACAATGGCGTATAAAGCTTCTTTCACATCAGTGGTAGGTCTGTATTTTCTGTGATGAGAAGGGTAACGAGGCAGAGATGGGACGAATTAATTAAAGATGAAGCTAATATTACATTTATCTGAGTCATCGTGCATGGTGTTTACAAGTTGTCCTTGTGGAAAAATGATCTTTAAAAGTGACAAGAGGGATCATATGTGTCCCTGCAGCACAAAAGCAGTCATAAGTAACACAGGTATATTTGTAGCAATAGACAACAATACATTGTATGGGTCAAAATTATACATTTTTCTTTTATGACAAAAATCATTAGTATATTAAGTAAAGATCATATTCCATGAAGATATTTTGTAAATTTCCTACCGTAATTATATCAAAACTTAATTTTTGATTAGTAATATGCATTGCTAAGAACTTCATTTGAACAACTTTAAAGATGATTTTCTCAATATTTAGATTTTTTTGCACCCTCAGATTCCAGATTTACAAATATTGTCCTATCATAACAAACCATACATCAATGGAAAGATTATTTATTCAGCTTTCAGATGATGCATAAATCTCAATTTCGAAAAATTGACCCTTATTACTGGTTTTGTGGTCCAGGGTCACATATATGGTTTGTATGTATGCAAAAACACTGACATTTAATAAAAGCAAATTGTATTTTGTGGCAGCATAATGTGGTAAAGGGACATGTTTATTAAATATATAATGTAAAGTGTGTAAAACTGTAAGAATACTGAAAATGCTGTATATTATCTGATTATAAGCGAAAGCACAAGCTTGACTGATGTTTGCAAACAAGTACACAAAAATGACAAAGTAACTTTATCCATGAGAGTTTCTAAAGGTGAACAAGCATTAAACATTTATTAAGTCTGAAGACACTTGTCCAGAGCGATGTACAGAATACACTGAAGGCATACGTTCAGTCAACAGCTGTGTTCTCATGAGTTTGGCACTGATGGTCTCGTGATCTACCAGCTGACTGTTGACTGGTTAAGAGTTCATCACCTACATCTTACCCATCTCATTGCTCTTCAGTTCTCCACTGTGACTGACAGAAAGGCACAGGTCACTTTAAAATGAACATTTGTCACAATCTAGTGTCCAATGTTACTCCAAACTCCGACTCTTCCTTCTAGCATGGAAAACAAAAGGGGTTCTTGTCCTTATTAAAGCATGACAGTCAGAATCATAATTCTGTTTGAATAGCTATGGCTGTGTTTACACTGCAAGTCTTAATGCACAGATCCGATCTTTTGGCCAGTCTGTTTACATTCACTTTAGACACGACTGGTATCCGATATCTGTATTTACATTAATTCCCACCTAAAAGGATCGTCTGCAGTGATCGCTTATGCACACGGTAGACCCTCGGGCTTTAAATGACTGTGCTATTACAATTATTTATATAATTCACGTCGAATGGTCATTATTATTTGCCAGCATGGACAACGGCTGTCATGGATGTTTTGCAGCACAACATCTGACTGAACGGATAAAGACTGGAAAATAACGGTAATTTTAATTTGTTCGACTATTTTATCTACAGCTGAGGTAGAATTCTTTAGTGAAATAAAGATGATATTTATTGAAATTAAATATCTGATTTTTTTCTGCCAGTGTAAACGCAGCCTATGTTTCCATCACCCTGTTTTTATGTGCATTTTGAGGTATTACATCATAAACGAGTGATGTAAACGCCAAATTTTGAAAAAAAAGAAAATCTCTTAATTCGACAAAAAAGTTTTTATGCTCACTTGAGCTGTTTTTTGACGTGTGCTACAAATAATTAATGCAAATAATGGGAGAAAGAGATGCATTTTGCGAAGAAATCCCCTCATGTGCATCAAAAATGTGCATCATGTGCACTACGGGAGGAGATAACTTGACTAACAGCAGACCGATCTCGTTGCACATCATCTGAAATGCAGTTATGGTCATTCATGAAATGCCTGAGCAAAGCCTGTCATCAAAGTATTTCTGTATAATTGCCTGTATAATAAAAAACAGCAGCATCCATCGCATTTATTGTGTTTCGTTTGCTCGCTCTGAGGCGCAAGTAATTTATTACATATGAACATTATTGGCTTCTCCCACTTATCTTAGTGATATTTAGAGCCGGTTTATCAGGAAGTGATGATTTTGTTGGATGGATGGAAACGGTGCATTATTCGCAAATGTTTGCACGCTAATTCCAGTTTTGTGCATAAGCAAAATTTGCAACTTTAGATGGAAACATAGCTAACGTGTGGAAAAGAACGGCTTGAATATGAGGCTTAAATATCTCTTAAATATTCAGCAGAAAGAAAGAAAGCATCCAGGTTTGGAGCAACATGTGAGAGATGACAGAAGTGTAATTTCCGAGTGAACCGTCCCACATCAACATACGAGAAACACCTCTAAAACATGGCACTTCACAGCAACCCACTACTCTGATCTATTCATGTTCATCATCACTCAAAGATATGCATTTAAAACATTACGCTCTCTGATTATGTTTGCCGTGTCAGCTTCTGTGGATATTTCCATTACAAAATCCAGCTTTGATAAAACATGATATGTGACCCTGGAGCACAAAACCAGTCATAAGGGTCAATTTTGTGAAATTGAGATGTATGTATCATCTGAAGCTGAATAAATAATCTTTCCATTGATGTATGGTTTGTTATGATAGGACAATATTTGTAAATCTGGAATCTGAGGGTGCAAAAAAATCTAAATATTGAGAAAATCATCTTTAAAGTTGTTCAAATGAAGTTCTTAGCAATGCATATTACTAATCAAAAATTAAGTTTTGATATATTTACGGTAGGAACTTTACAAAATATCTTCATGGAACATGATCTTAATATCCTAATGATTTTTGGCATAAAAGAAAAATGGATAATTTTGACCCATACAATGTATTGTTGGCTATTGCTACAAATATACCTGTGTTACTTTTGCTTTTGTGCTGCAGGGACACATATTATTATTTTTTTTATTTACAGTTCACTTTGTAACCAGTTTCAGTCAATCTATTATATTATAAACCAAACTGGTTTTGTGGTCCAGGGTCACAATTATAATAACAGATACAGTAATTGACTGATGTTTATTTTAAATTAAATTCTTCGAGGTGATCCTAAACCGACTTTCTCAGCAGGATACACCTTTCTCAATAAATATCACAGTCCGAACTGCTATTTTGGCAGGAATTCAACCTTTGATTCAATCGCCAGCGTTGCACCTGAAGACGAGCTCTGCTCATCCGGAGGCCTGAAGATGAGCCGCGTCAGCTTCGGACAGCTCTGCTGCTTTAAATGTCTCAGCAAATGGCTGAACTGGCTGAAACTGCCTAGGCACGAGGGACACTGGTAGGGCTTCTCCCCGGTGTGAACCCGCTCGTGTTTCTTCAGGTTCCCAGACTCGGCGAAGCTCTTCCCGCAGTACGAGCAGCTGTAGGGTTTCTCTCCGGTGTGGGTCCTCTGGTGCATCTTCAGTTCGCTGGCTCTGGTGAAGGCGCTGCCGCACTCGGAGCACACGTGCGCTTTCACTCCCGTGTGCTTCTTCTGGTGGTCTTTGAAGTAGCAGAACCATAAGAAGCTCTTCCCGCAGAAGGAGCACACATACGGCCTCTCGTTGGTGTGGATCCTCAGGTGTCTCTTCAAGTGCGCCGCTAGAATGAACTTCTGTCCGCACTGCTCGCAGTTAAAGGGCCGCTCTCCGGAGTGAGACAGCAGGTGAGTCTTGAGACTCGTGGCGTGTGTGAAGCTCTTCCCGCACTGATCGCAGCCGAACGGCTTCTCTCCCGTGTGGATCCTGATGTGATCCGTGAGGTTGGCTTTATGCGTGAATCTCTTCCCGCACTGCTGACACGCGAAGCGTCTCTCTCCGGAGTGAATCCTCATGTGATCCTTCAGGTTTCCTTTGTGTGTGAAGCTCTTTCCGCACTGAAGGCACGCGTAAGGCTTCTCTCCCGTGTGAGTCCTTATGTGATCGTCGAGGTGTCCTCTCTGTTTAAAGGTCTTTCCACAGTGAGGGCAGACGAGCGCTGTTTTCTGCGTGCTTTTGTTTTCAGTCTGTGAGCGACTCGATGATTTCTCACTGGTTATGATCGCGTGAGGTTCCTCGAGCGCCTCGTTCAGCTCTTGACTTTCCTCCTTCACCTCCACCAGGTCTGAAATAAACACAAAAGATATAACATTAGCAAGCAATGCAGCAACGATGCATGCTTTTCTACCTCAAAACCTTCAGATGCATCTCAATTCATATACTTACGCACCATTTTTAGTATAAATAGTGCATGCAGTGTGTTTCAGTTTGACAAAAAAATTGCTCTTTAAATATCATACGATGCACTTAATTTATTGCTATTTTCCATCTTATTGGGACTCAAATAATACAATTTCATGATTTGTTTTCTGTTTGAATCCTCGGGATACGTCACTTTTTTGGGGTATAAACTCACTGAAAACAGAAAACTTGTTTATTAACAAGCTTATTAGGTTTACATTGAAATATTATGAATTAAATGCTTATTTTTTTTGTTTTCTGTCTCTAAATGTTTGTATCTATGGGATAAAATAATAATTGTTTATTAACCTTATACCTTTGGAATATAGACCTAAGGCTGGTCTCTTTTTAAAGAAGACACACGGCAGATTATTGCTGAAGTGAAAGCATTTCAAAATAATAAAGTGTAAAAAAGTTATAAAAGTTCAAGTTTACTGTAAAGGTAATGTAGTATACCATTTTTATTTCATGTTATATAAAATAAATATTTTATGAAATACGTTCCCCTCTAAAATTTCTATAAAATCAAAGCCATATGTCTAACCAAGTTATGTTCCAAATTTGAAGTTGATATCATAAAAATTGTGGTTTCTGTGAGATTTAGTTTGGGTGCTATACCAAAAATACACCCAAACTGTATTGATTGAGTTTTCTGTCACAAATCAATCATTTTCTGTCACAATATCACTTCTATTTCAAAACAGTCACCGAATATGGATCCTTGACTGTCAGACCTTTCCAAGAATATGCATTTGGTCAAGATTACAAAAAGATTTGATTTTCTAAAACACAAGACACAGAATCATAGAGTCTATGTATATGTTTTAATATCTTGATTTAGACCCCTAAAAGAGCGACGTATCCCAGAGATGCAAACATTTAGAGACAGAAAACAAAAAATGTAAGCAAAAATGTCAATGTAAACCTAATATCAGGGTTCCTACGGGGTTTGGAAAAGTATGGAAAAAAGAAATTAGAGTATGGAAAAATATTTGAGTTTCCAGACTTCTGCCCCTATTTATTATTATTATTTTTATAATAGAAAATTAAGAATTTAATCAAAATAAATGTATCATACAAGAAGAGAGGTTTCATGGCAGCTTCTTTAGTGATCGCCAAATATGACTGAATGAGGCGCACTTTTTCGTTATGCAAAATACAGGTTATAAGCATTTTGGGTTTCTTCACACTATAGTCTTAGCAACGTATTACATAACCTCAAGGACCTTTGCAAAAATAAAAAATATACAGACTTTTATGTGCGCACAATGAACCATTAAATTTAGCATATAGAATAATGCACACTGAGCCACCTGTTGTGCCATCAGCTCATTTCATGTGTGGTTTCTTGAGCACCACAGAGTATGCATTACCTAAGGCCTTGAAATATGGCATACTGCCCCAATGAAAGCCAAATCTTAAACACTTTTTTACAGTACCAGTCTTTTTATAGCCCCTTGAAGTTGGCAGATTTTATGCCTTCAGTCCATTTGGTGTCATGGTTTCTCCAGCACCACAGATCATGTGTTAAATTAGACATTAAGCCTTAATATTAGAGGTACTACTGTGAGAAAAGCTAAATTTTGAGCAGGTGGATCTCTGTTAATTCATGTGCATCCATGCTCTCGTTTTATTTATAGTAAGATGGCAGTGATGCATAAAGGAAACAGGTTATATAAAACTATAAATTGTAATGCGTAAGCATGCAAAGCATTCCCATGCACATGTGAATAGTTTCTTGAAGGCACAAAAAGTTTCTTGTGTGCATCAAGTTTCTTGTTGTCTAAAATGCCGTTTTAAAACGTAAGCGCACTAGTGTAAACGGGGCCTGAGAGGCTTGGAAATTTGAGTTTGGAAAAGTATGGAATTTTGAAATGGAAAATGTGTAGGAGCCCTGTAATAAGCTAATGCTGAACAACAGCTGTTTACAGGTAAGTCATGTGTAAATATGAACTAGATCAACTTTTATCGGAGGACGAGTAGATTACTCTACTACAGGAGGCCATGCTGTTTTAAATGCTGCCCGTGAGCTAAACAAAGAATGCATGAACAAAGTCACCTCATCTAAATATCCACAACAAACACCCTTTCAACATGAAACCCAGACCTACACTATCACTGCTTCTCAAATGTTTCTATCCCCAGGATACATCGCTGCTTTTAGGGTTAATTAAGGTGAGAAACTGCAGGCAAAAACACTGTTTTCAAAAACACACATTCAAAAGATACTGTTAAGTGTTTCTTTTATAGCACTTTATCTATTTGTGTCAATAGATTTCAATTACAATACATATTTTTAAAGGCTGTTTTCTCATAATGAGGTTTTTCTCCTACACGGAGCCATAAATCTCCTCTTCAGCAGCTCTTACACACACTAAACTTTACATTTTTATTCCTATAGTCTGTATCCTGAAGGTTTTTACAGAGGGATTTGTTCATATATAACTTGCTTGATTATATACAACATTTTAATCCCCCAAAAATTTTGAAAATATATTGTTTTCTGTCTGTTCTAAGTATTTTCTGAATTATGGCGTGACACAAATGAGATCCCTCAGCAAAAACAATAATTTTGAAACGGACTTCATCCAGTGTTCAGATTTTTGCACTAAAAAATTATACAAATTAGTGCATGTTTCTTTAAATAATGCCTTATTTGCATATTTAAACCTAACAATTTAGGAAACTTGCAATACATTTTTTTTTTGCTATTATCAATGTAATCAATCAACTGGGTAAGTAATGCAATAACTATTATTTTTTTACCCTATTCACCTGCAGTGACTGAAATGAAATTAACTGAAATGTTGGACACTTCATGCCTTTCCTTGTAGAGCCAAAGAGATGCTGGACGACAAAATAACCTTTTAAATGTCCTTCACTAGATGGTTGACTACATAGTGCATGTAGTCACATGACACATGACATAGGTCAGTGTTCGAACTATACCATGGGCTTTGGGGGAGCCCACTTTTTATATATATATATATATATATATATATATAAGGGGGGGGGGTGTTCGTGCGCTTACAATGATTTACAAAGATACATAACAGCTACAAGTGTATGCACTACTTGCACTATTTAGGATAAATCACTATACAGGATTTACCGTATTATACTTCATCGACACGAATTGATAGGTGAAACAACAAACAGCCACCCACAAATAGTCTATTTAGCATCAGGCTATCAATCGAGAGTCACGCAGACCTATAACCCAGCCACAACACATAATTGCGAATAACATGCCTTACCTTAACACAGAATGCCTTGTGTTCTTTTTGCCATGGTGTCTATATGATGCTAACTGCAGAATGGATTTCAAGGACTTTGCAGTTCGCGCGCAGATCAACGGCCTCCAACGTTTATATTTGTTTCTACTAATCTTTGAGCAAAGTCACTTTAGTCTTTGCTTTGAGTTAACGTACTAAACATGAGTGGAATTAGCACGGCAGCGCCCCCACACCTTGATGCTCATGACAAGAATAGCATGTATAGTTATCTTTATTGAAGTGAATTAGGTTTAAATCGCCGTCTTGCATCGAATTATATTTTTGCAATTTTACACATAATAATCCACGATGATCACATTACACAAAAACGAAATTGCACGTCAAAATAACACAGTCAATATTTTTTGAGACCCCCAAAATTTCACAAATCACTTTTTCAGGGGAGCCCATGCCTTATTAAGGGTAGCCGAGCTCCCCCTAGCTCCCCCGTAGTTCGCACCCTGCTATAGGTGCATAGTGTACAGTACAACTTTGGTGAATGAAGGCATATTATCTTAATTATGGTATAATATATGTGTCTCTGGAGCACAAAAGCAGTCATAAGTAACACAGGTATATTTGTAGCAATAGCCAACAATACATTGTATGAGTCAAAATTATACATTTTTCTTTAATGCCAAAAATCATTAGGATATTAAGATCATGTTCCATGAAGATATTTTGTAAATGTCCTACCGTAAATATATCAAAACTTAATTTTTGATTAGTAATATGCATTGCTAAGAACTTCATTTGAACAACTTTAAAGATGATTTTCTCAATATTTAGATTGTTTTGCTCCCTCAGATTCCAGATTTACAAATAGTTGTATCTCAGCCAAATATTGTCCTATCATAACGAACCATACATCAATGGAGAGCTGATTTATTAATATAAATTGACCCTCATGACTAGTTTTGTGCTCCACATATGTTATCATATATGATTTATATAAATAAGTAGCTTCAGCAATAACCATAAGTTGAGAAAACTGTGGACCGACCTCTGTGCTCCTCGGGGTCATCTTTTAATATCGTGAATGGCTCTGGATCGCTCACGTCCCCAATCACCACTCTGATGAACTCCATCGTTAGTTAGTTCGTTACAGCAGTTATTCCTGCTTGCTGTGAAGAGACCGACTCGCTCCCAGACGAGAGAAGCTTCCCTGAAGATCAAGATCTCTGGTGAGATACCAACACATAATGAACAAATCAGTATGTTTTCTAGTAATCCTGCAATGCAGTTTTAACTGTTAAACATCTACTTTAGTCTTTTTATTGGAAATGCATTGTAACTAAAAGGATAAACGCTGCTGGGTTGGACAGATGTTTTGAAAATAATGACACAATGCAATTTTTTAAACAAAACATAATTGAATCTAACAATAATTATTTCATTATGGAGTACAGTATGAGCTAATGACAGAAAACAAATGCATTTAAATCATTCACGTGCACAGTTTAACACACTTTAACGGCTACAAAACATAAATAATGAAGACTTCACTAGCTTTAATGCACATGAAATATGCATTATTTGCATTTGTACATAACACACCTGTACACACACATACCATCTATTTATTATTATTATTCTGTTTGTAACTTACTGTGAACTTAACACACCTGTACACACACATACCATCTATTTATTATTATTATTCTGTTTGTAACTTACTGTGAACTTAACACACCTGTACACACACATACCATCTATTTATTATTATTATTCTGTTTGTAACTTACTGTGAACTTGTCATCAAAACAAACACATACCTGGCTATAAAGCTCTTATTCTCTGATTCTGAAGAACTATAAAGTTGCTGATCAAAACAAATAAACTAAAATCAGCTTCAGTAATAAATGCAGCAATGCAGATTAAGAATTAATATTCTTATTTTGTAGGTTTTTGCTTCACTCTTGATGTGAACAGGCCTCAAAACATCACAGCACTGTATTCTGTACTAATCTGCATTCGCTTCACATTACTGAGGCACAATGGTTTTATTAATATTCCCGTGTTGTTAACAGCCTTCTGAGCACCTTTAGCGTTTCATCTCGCTTTAAACACACTAAACACTGAAGCGCTGTAAACCACAAACCTTTCCTCAGGAGACGCACAGCTGCGTGTGACGTCACGACGCCGTTCGGCGGAGCAAAATAAAAGTCTCTCGCATAAACTTAAAAAATGTTTAAATCTTCATTATGTCTTCAGTTATTTCCTCTTAAGTTCAAGTCTCTGATTTTATTCCTTAGGCTTGTGCACAACAATACAAAAATCATATTTCTGATGCGTAATAAGAGTTTATTTAATTGTGTGATTTAGTGTTGTGAATAAA